>CP054671.1:12648766-13248766 GCA_013348765.1 Carpinus viminea | reverse complement strand
GAGAAGGACCATGAAGTGTAGGGTCTCCCCCAACTAGACACACCTATTATTTAGAAACAACCTCCCACGTGTATGTTTAAAATTAATTGAGACGTAGTTGTAGATAAGGGTGTGGAAGTATAAGTATAGGGCTTATTGTACGAGACCACGAAGATAAAGTTCTAGCAACACGTAGTCTACTGTTGAGGAAGCTCTAATAGCGTTATAGGCCGGTCGTGGAATTTTGTAGGGAGATGGTCTTCTATGATGTTATTATGGAGGAGATGCCTTGCAAATTGCTAATGCGATTAAAGTGAAGCACAAAAATTGAAGTAATTTCGGGCATATTGTAACTGATACTAAAAAATGGGAAAAAAAAATATACTTTACCCTCTTAACTATCCATCTATTTGCACTGTGACATTTAATGTGTAAAACGTGACACTTGACCTTCGCAAAGTTTAACACAGTGACAAAAAAAAACTCATCTATTACTTTTGGACGTGAATTTGGACAAAAATCTAGTCACGTGCATGTCGCATGACATTTTTCAAGCAAGAAGTTCAAAAATGCTCTCATGGGGTAAAGTATAAACATAAAAATAAAAATAAAACTTTTTTATTTATAAAAAGATATATATATATATATTAAAAAACTAAACTAAAACAAAGAACTCGGGTTAATTAACTTTTTAGTATTAAGGTTCTCATTTTTCACCTAGATTACAAATTGTAGAACATATGGTACATTTTTTAAAAAATATTTTTAATTCTTTTGAGAAAAACAGATGGCACATGACTTATGGGAAAATACTAACTTAGTACTTCTGTCACATTCTGTTAGCTCAAACTAACGGACTGCAACGTGTTCACCCCCAAAAAATGTTACATGTAGTATCCCAGATTTTAACAGTCTTATTTTGAAAATATTTATTTAATAATATTAGGTAATGATATTTATTCTTGAGAAATTTAATAGAGCGTATGAATATTATAGGAATAAATATTGAGTTTATCATGAGGTTTAATTTTATATAGGAGATTATATTCTAATTATTTTATTAGGTGATTTAAGATAACTGATAATAGATAATTGTTATAACCTAGAAGATGGTTGAATGTAGGGTTCAATTTGATTTTTCTAAAGTCCTCTAAAAATTTATACCAAGCTCTAAAAACTCTTTCTGCACACCACTTGTCCACATGCAATTATATGGTCAATTGAACCTTTAAAACTCATGAGTGGGAGTAGGTGACATGTAGTGGACTTTAAATGATGATAAAAATTTATCATGATGGGTGAACGCCCAATGCATGGTTTTGTTCCAAAATATTCTTGGAAGCTCCTAGTTCATGAGTTAGCCGACGACGCTTATAATGGAAAACAACAATCAAAGTTTTGTCGTCCAAACTACATTTATGTTTTATACCAGTCATGTCCCGAAATTTCACCTATAAATAGCCTAACCAATTATAGTTTTCTTCATTCAAAAATTATTCTATCCCTCTTCTAGAGTCACATACTAAGAGTTTTGAGAATGACAGTTTATTTTAGTAATAAAGTTTTGAAACTACTTCAAGTAGAGTGCTAGGTATAATTCTTTTATCCTAGTTTATATCAATTTTAGTTATTAAATTATGTTATAATGTTTAAATTAATTGGGAAAGTATGATTGAATATTTCGGGAATGATATTATATTCAATCATCATTTTAAATATTATAAATGCGCCGTTGTGCTGCCTAAATTTAGTAGGTATTACACAATAACGCAGTTGTAATGCTCAAATGATATTAAGATATTTTAGATGTCATATAGTATCAAGATATTTTAAATATGGCGTTATGCTACATAAATTTTTAGGATTAAGGCAAAGCATGAAAATAATATTTTCAAGGTATTTTAGAGATCTTAGGATTTGAAATAAGACTTATGAATAGGAAGTGAAAGAATACTTGATAATGTATAAAGTATTGTATCAATGCAGAAAATGTACGGAAAGAAACTACGTATAAGAAATTTAAGCTCTTAAGGTAAGTTCAAACTTATTGACATTATTTTACAAAAGCATGTTATGTATATTTTGTTGAATACAACCATTTTAATGGTACAAATGAATGTATGTACAAAAAGAATTATGTATGAAATTATGTAAGAACCTTACGGTTAAGTGCGGTAACACTTAACACCTCAAAGCTATGAGAATGAGAAATTATTGGCAACCTTATGGTTAAGTGGGGTAACACTTAACAAACTCCAAGGAATAAGTGGGAGTATAATTACACTTATGATATTATAATATTATGTATGATATGTTATGTAATACTATGCACTTAAATTGCATTGATTCAAACTAATGATTTGCTTAATATGTTATAAATTGTTTTATCGCTTTAGTTTATTAATTAGCCAAATATTTATTAAAACAAATTTGTAAAAAACCCTGCATACATGGCTAGTTAGTATACATAAGCAGTAAGACACATTTACAAATAAAGGTTAGCTCTCATAATAATTGGTTAATTTACTTGAACTTACTGAGTCATAGACTCACTTTTTCCATAAATTTTTTATAGATATGGTTGAGAAAAGGAAGGAAGACGCAGATCTATATGGGCATCCTACCTTTGATGTGTAGGACATATATGAGACCTCAGTTACTGAATGACTAATTTGCTAAATTGTGTAATTATTCAAGTTTTTATAAGTGTGTTTTTTTTTTTTGACATGTCCACACAAGAAGGAGGGGAGGGATTCGAACTAGTGACTTTCGCTTCATTAGGTGTGGTCCCAGCCGATTGAGCTATTTCTTAGGGACTTTTAAGTATGTATTTTGAAAGACCACATATGTCAATTTATGGTATACAATAAGGTTTTATAACTTTGTGAGATACGCCACTTGTGGCAGTACTTAAAATGATTAGTTACTTGCTGTTTTTATTAAAAACATGTGAAGTTTAAACTGGAAGCTCTGGTGTGTTTATACTATGATGAGAACTCTGAAAGTAAAAATAAAAAGTATATTCCACTGCAAATGATTCATGTATGAAGTAGTGTCACTCAAGGATTTAGATAAATCATTCTACCACTTGATGAAAAGTTGGGCACTACACTACATGTCCTAAAAAAATTTGGCGCCACATGTCCAAAAAAATGCCAATTTGGCACCACATGTCTTAAAAAATATAAATAAATAAACCCTAAAAAAATTGAAAAAATTATAGGGTGGCCTATCCTTTAGGGGTAGTTTCGGCCACCCCCAGACCGTCCCTAGGGGTGGCTTAGCCAATTATTAAACCAGTTTTTTTTAGGGACATGTGGCATTTTTGGGGTGACACATAGTAGTTTGTTAGTTTGGGCTAACAAAATGTGAAGGCGGTACCAAGTTAGTCTTTTCCCATAACTCAGGTATCATCTGTGATATAATTAGTAATCTAGGTGAGGAAAAAAAAAAATGTGAACCTTAGTACTAAAAAGGTATATTAACCCGATTTTTTTGTTTTAGTTTAGTTTTTCTTTTTCTTTTTTAAATAAGCTTTTTTTTAAAAAAAAAATGTATTTTTTCCTAAAAAATGTATGCGTTTGCTGAGATCATGCTAATTAAACATCTTAAAAGGAAGGAAAATTTAGTAGCTCACAGTTTGGCTAGAGAAACCATTAAGCATGTCATAGATAGTATGTGGATTAAAAAAACTTCAAATTGTATCTATAGTATTGTAATCAGGAAGCAAACTGCCTTTGGTTGATCCGCTATTCATCAATGAAGAATATATTTGTGAAAAAAATATAAAAATCTCAAAAAATATAAAAATGGCACTCTTTCTTTCTTTCCCTCTTTTTTTTTTGGTAAGAGGCAAAAAAATACATTAAAAAACAAAAATCTAGCTGACCCATGTCCACGCTATGGATTAACTAGAGGTTTTTCTTGGATTTTGTTTTTTAGGGGTATTTTTTTCTTTTTGATAATTTTTAGAAGTCAAAAGGAGAGCAATATTGCAATTCCTTTAATTAGTAGATTGGTAGAGCAAGTTAAACCAATTCAAAATTTGAAAGGCCATTGCAAATGAGATAGTAGATTGATAGAGTTAAGTCTAATTTTCCCATAAATCTAATTTGTAAGAAAAGAAAACCATCTTTACTGTCTATGTGGCAGGGACTATACCTAAATTCTTGTTATGCCATATGCTATAACCTGATAGAATTTTAGAAGTTAGCTAGCCTAGATGATTATTATATTTCTCTTGATTATCAAGCATTTAATTGATGTCTTTAATTTTTTTTTTTTTAAATGGCAGATTTGAGGTTTAATCCATGCATACACAAATTAAAAGATATATTTTCACATTATCACCATCTGTTTAAATTATATATACATTTTTTAAAAAAAAATAAAAATTATTTTGTAGTAAAATAAAAAATTATATTTCAAGCCCACTACCAAGTCTAACATTAAAGTGTACGTACATATCTTACCAAAAAAAAAAATTCATGCTTACTTAAAGTCGAGTTTACCATCAAGAGTGGTGGATTAATGGCTAAAAGAAAATTTTCAGGTGGTTAGGTCATGTACAAGGCCGTGAGTTCAAATCTCTGCAATAAAAAATCCCCATATGTGTCTAATTAGTATTAACCGCCTTGGATTCCCCTTGATGTCTTGGTAGGGCTGGGTTAGGCTATGACTCAGTCGGATTAAGGGAGAGCATGCGGTTTCTACCATTTAGGCTCCTAGTATGTGGCTTCCAACAAGTAGGTACTACTATGGTCACGTCCAAATAAGATAGTCACAATTGGTCTCTCCGGCCTACCCTTTTTAATTAAAAAAAAAAAAAAAGTCGAGTTTAGGGAAATTCACAAAACTTGCAGCAAGCTGATCAATAGTTTTGGAGGCATAAGACGGCTAAAATTTAAGTAGAACTTTTTATATATAATTAGCAATTAAATTATATTAGTTTGAATTTTTTTTAGCATAATTTGGACCTTAATGTCGACTAACTTCTTTATCATAATTAAGGCCTGAAAATGTTGTATTATTATTATTATTATTAGACTAGAGTCTTATATAATTCCATTGGTGTGGGTAGGGAGTGTGGGTCAGAGACGGAAGAGTGAGCTGTACGTAATAAAGGGAAGAAGATAGGGAAACTAGAAGGACGTACGCCGGCCAGCAGTGTATAGGGACACCCACCCACCTCCGAACAAAAGGTTTAAATGAGATATATTGACCAATTTCTGATCCCATCAATGCATCTTCCAAACCGTCGATCGACCCTTGTGATTAATTCTGTGAATGAGGCCGCTTATACTTCATGGTGATCTTCTTTTTCTAGCCGTCATTATATTTAGAAAAATCATAGAAAGCATTAAAATAATTGGAGAATATGATAATAAACTTAATGCTATATTTTTGTGTGTATTGAACGGTACACAAATACATTTATTTATAGTTGAATACGGGCAAATAAAATGGGAAATACAATCAAGAGTTGATGGATAATATTACAAAATCAAATCAATATATATATACACAGGGAAATATAGATCAATCAGCAAATTTGGTAAATATCATAATATATTCAAACATCCCCTCAAACTCAAAGTATAATATAGATTCCAACTTGAGTTTAAAAACAAGATCACGGAACCGTCCAGGTCGATTTGTTTTGGTGAACACGTCGACCAACTGATTAGAGGAAGCAATATGACAGAGACGAAGACTTTCATGCAAAAGATGATGGCACACATGTGTTTAGCATGTTCATGAAATACATCATTATGCACAATTTGAATCACACTCCAATTGTCACAAAAGATAGGAGAGCTAGAGATCTAAGAAACACCAATATCATGTAGGAACCAAAGGAGCTCGATTGAAAGTGGTGTCAATAAGGGCACGATACTCAGCTTCAATGTTAGAGCGGGCAACAACATACTATTTCTTGCTATGCCAGAAGATGAGAGAATCACCAAGTAAGAAACAATAGCCCGTGGTGGAACGAAAAGTGGGATTACTTACCCAAATTATTGATTAAATGATTAAATTTACTTCTTCCTATAAGTTTAAGCTTTTTGGGGATAAATGATTTAATATGATATCAAAGCTAATGTTCAACCAACAAGTCTTAGTCCAACAGTCCACAAGAAAAACGGGTTGTCTCTGCTCTGACCTATGGCCCAATATGTGAATGAAAAATTGTTGAGGTTATCCCACATCGATTGTGAAAGGGGTTGGTGGTCAATTTATAAGTATGAGTGATAATCTTACCTCTTGAGCTAGCTTTTAGGGTTGAAAGAAGCCTAAGACCACCCAACACATGTATCAAAGCCAAAATTTAGGATCGAACCTTGACTCCGAGTGGGAACATTAAAGTATTGATTAAGTGATTAAATTTACCTATTTCTATATTTAAGCTTTTGGGATAAATAGTAATTTAACAGAAACTATATAACATTCTTAAAAAGGCTTGGTTGCTAGATAACTATTCTAGGAGGAGGGCGTTTCTTTGGTCCTCTCCCAACTCTTCATTTTCTTTGAATAATACAGTGGTGAGTTTGCCGATGTGCATGCTCTACAACAACTCTTGTTTGTCTTCTCTCTAAATTTTCTTTTAGTAGTGATTTATGAGGTGAAGTTTTTTTTCTTTCTATTTTTTGGATTTTGATTTCCTTTAGTTGTTTTCTAAGGGTTGGTTCATACAAAACCTTAAGAGTAACATTAATCTTAAATCTTCAATATATTTTTTGTTTTCTCTTTAATTCTTTTCTATGAGCAAATGACTAACTGATGGATGAGAAATTATTAGGCATATAGAACAAATGTTATTGATCGTATAGGCAACGAATGAGATTGTGTTTGGTAATGAACTTATATGGGAAATGAAAAAATTAGGAAATCACTATCTAGTTGAAAAAGTTGTGATGGACTAGGCAGCAACCAGAAACGTGATTCGCTTAAATATGTTGCAGATCTAGGAATTGATTAGGACAGTGACATTCAAAGAGTTAAACAAAAGCATAGATCAAAGGACAAAGTTTTCCTCCATGTGTTAGTTTTTTTTTTTTTTTTGGTTGTCATGTATTACTTTTTTTAATAACATGTAAGATGTATAAGTTTTGAATATTATTTATTCAAGTTTGTCTCTGCTATTAAAAAAACATGTACATCTGACATGTTCAAATGACATGTGTTATTTTTATAGACTGAGTCGGAGGAAGTTTGGAGGAAAACTTTGTCTATAAGATATTCTCCATTGGACAATAATTCTCAATTGTGATGTGGCTTTTAAAATCACCAATAGATTAAAAGTCAATAATGATAATCTCAAATTCAATGGTGCTTTTAAAATGGGGTTTGCTAGGGTTCTCTTCATAGTCTTCTCTTAGTCTTATATAGAATATGATTTAAGAAAAAAATAAAATTGTAATACCATTTTTTTGCCAACAGATTAATTTTTATGAGTTAATAGTTAGGTTCTAATGCTTTAAAACTTGTTTTTGGATTTAAAACTAAAACCTAAGGGTGAAAAGTTAACCATTTAGGGATGGTATCACCCAAAATGGATTTGATCATCCTAAATTTGGTGCTAATGTCTCAATTTTGGTGCTAATGCCTCAAATTTGATGCTAATATCTCAAATTTGGTGCTAATGCCTAAAAAAATCGGTGGTAGAAGTTACTACAATTTTATTTTTTCTTAAACAATGTTTTACGTAAAACTGGGAGAACGCAAGTAGAACACTACAGGAAGAACCTTAGCATTTTCCTTTTAAAATTCATATCACTGTTAAGAGAACATCAAGAGAACACTAGAAGAGCACCCAAAATTTTCTTTTTCAAAAAAGCAAAAAAGAAACTTTCCTTATTTCTCTTATTTTGTTTTTAAAAAATAATATCTATCTAAGATTAAAAGGACTCTAGAAGAACATCAGGAAAACCTCTAGCATTTCTTTATTCCATTAAGGTTAACATATATAATATTAAAGGCTATGAAATCTAATTTTTTGAAATAGTGGATCATGTTCCATTAGTAATGCATATAAAATTGGGATACATATTTTCTTTACTATATAGGTTAAAGTTAGTACATCTAACAGTCTAGAAGATATTATATAGTTTAAATTTTTAAAAAATATAATAACATTGACATCACATAGACAGTTAAATACACCAACATTAAATCCTAACCATAATCAAACTCCGTCCATTTATTTTATTTTTTATTTTTGAATGCCATCTCCATTAATTTTTAGTTTGAAATGAAAATAGTCGTATTCCCATGTTGTGGTTTTTTAGTCCCAAGCATGTCTCTGCAATCCAATTAAATTTTAATTATTACTGAAAGTGAATGCGACTTAATTATGAGAGCGCAGTCGACTGACTTGCACCATTCTTTATCTGACACGTACACCAACTGCATGCGTACTGTAATCTGCGTACACACCGTGGAAGTGGCAAGGTGGCAATTAACTGGGGGAAGAAGGTCAAATGTATACGGTCACCCGCCCCACGAAACGACGACGGACCCTATTCTCCTGGTTGGCATATTCAATGCCCCCGCGGGTTAACAATCAAAAGTTCGTTGGGGTGGTTGTATCCTCCCTCTCCCCCCCTCTCTCTCTCTCTCTTCGTGCCCTTTAAATCTCGTTCCTCTGCTTACATCTTTCGCATAGATTTCTTGTTGGTCTCTCTGATCACATGCATAGCACATGCTAGCTTTCCGCCTCTCAAATTCTGTTGATCACTAGATTTCTGAATTGGGTTTTGGTTTTCGTGTCCAAGTCTTCAACCAAAACCTCCCAAAACGTCCTTTTTTTTCTTTTCTTTTTTGTTGTCTTCTGGGTGTTTCTCATTCTTTATCCAAAACCAATCACTATTTTTATCGGCTATGGCGGATGAGAGGAAACAGAGCCGGGAAACAGGGTCGGTTTCGGTTGAAAGTCGGAAAAATAAGCTTCCGAACTTCCTCTTATCTGTTAGACTTAAATATGTGAAGCTTGGGTACCACTACTTAATCTCCAACGCCATGTACCTCCTGCTCGTGCCGCTTCTCGGCATAGCTTCGGCTCATCTTTCAACATTCACCTTCAGCGATTTTGTCCAGCTATGGCGAGCGCTAGAGTTCGATCTCGTCTCGGTGACTCTTTGCTTGAGCCTGATAGTTTTCCTGGGCACCCTTTACTTCACGAGCCGGCCGAGAAAAGTTTACTTGGTGAACTTTGCGTGTTACAAGCCAGACGAGGAGCGGATATGCACGAGGGAGATTTTCATGGAGAGATCGGGTCTGACGGGGACTTTCACGGAGGAAAACTTGGCGTTTCAGAAGAAGATTGTGGAGAGGTCGGGGTTGGGGCAGAAGACGTACTTGCCGGAGGCCGTGTTGCGAGTGCCGCCGAACCCGTGCATGGCGGAGGCGAGGAAGGAGGCAGAGGCTGTGATGTTCGGCGCCATCGATGAGCTGTTGGGAAAGACCGGAGTGAAGGCAAAGGATATTGGGATTCTCGTGGTGAACTGTAGCTTGTTCAATCCAACCCCGTCCCTCTCCGCCATGATTGTGAATCACTACAAGCTCAGAGGGAACATTTTGAGCTACAATCTCGGAGGTATGGGTTGCAGTGCCGGCCTCATTTCCATAGACCTAGCCAAACAGTTATTGCAGGTTGGTCACTACTTTACTTCTTTCTTTACTTTCCTTTCTTTTTTTTTCTTCATTAATTAATTACCGTGTGAGTACTGGTCTTAAATGCGATTAAGATCGTCTCCACGTTACTTAAAATGATAAAACAAAAAATACTCCTTTCAATATAATTAATCGAATATCATGTTCTATCTTTTATTTGTCATTAGAGCTTTTTTCTTCTTTTTATAACATCATTGTGATTGATCATTAATTTATTATATAAATGTTTGTTTTATATCCGATTATAGTTTCTTTCCTTTTTTTCATTTAACTATCTACCTGTCTATTTTTACTATTTTTTTGAAAATATTTTTAACGCTTTGTTGAGCTTCGAACACTATATAGCAACTTAGCAAATTCTTAACTATTTTAACTAACCAAATGTTAAGCTTTTTTTAAAAAAAAATAAAAACTAAAATAAAATAATTCTTATAAAAAGTTTATGCCTACCAATTTTTAATATTATTTTTTTTATTTTATTTACCAATTTTTTTTAAAACGTTCTACTCAACATTTTTAACTATTCATTTTCACATTTTTTTCATTTAAAATATTATTCTTTTATTTACATGAAAAAAAAAGTAGATTGATTGATTTTATTACGATAAATTATTAATTGTTTAATTAAAGTGCTCACGCTTTGTTGAGCTTTGAACACTATATAGCAACTTAGCAAATTCTTAACTATTTTAACTAACCAAATGTGAAGCTTTTTTAAAAAATAAAATAAAAAATAAAAAATCCTTATAAAAATTTTATGCCTGCCAATTTTTAATATTATTTTTTATTTTATTTACCAATTTTTTTAAAACGTTCTACTCAACATTTTTAACTATTCATTTTCACTTTTTTCATTTAAAATATTATTCTTTTATTTACATTAAAAAAAAAAAGTAGATTGATTGATTTTATTACGATAAATTATTAATTGTTTAATTAAAGTGCTCAGCCAATTATTTGAACTTATTAGATGACAAGAGAGACTTACCAAATTGATATACAACTCATTAATATTTGTTACATTATTTTTAATTATTTGTTTTGTTTCTCTCCGATGAGTGAATTATACGAGGAGAGATTTTCAACTGCCTAGAGTCAGCCAATTGAGAAATTAAAAAAAAAAAAAAAAAATTAAGAGGAAAGATGTTACAAAGGGAATTATAAATGGTCGAATTTGAGGCATTAGTACTAAATTTGAAACATTAACACTAAATTTAGAATTTAACATTCTTTTTTTAAGATGATACTGAATCCAAAATAAATTTTGAAACATTAAAACCCAAATATTAACTCATGAAAATTTAACTTAAAAAATAAAAATTTTTGTTTTTTTTTTTTTTTAATATTATTTTTTTTATTTTGAAGAGCCAGCCAAGTGTCCTCCAAATGCTTGGCTGCCTCAATTTGTCAGCCGCATAAACGGACTCGAATTATACATCAGCTGATGTAAGTCTATCTTAATAAAAAATTTGGTACTGTTGCATTTCTCTATTCATAAATAAACCGCAAGTAGATTTGTCATAAATATGCTTAACCTAACTCTTCACCTCTCAATAATGACTAGGTGCACCCCAACTCATATGCTCTAGTGGTGAGCATGGAGAACATCACTCTCAACTGGTACTTCGGCAACGACCGCTCAATGCTCGTCTCGAACTGCCTCTTCCGCATGGGTGGGGCGGCCATCCTCCTATCCAACCGATCCTCCGATCGACGCCGCTCAAAGTATCAGCTCATCCACACCGTCCGCACCCACAAGGGTGCCGATGATAAGTGCTACAACTGTGTCTTACAAAGAGAGGACAACAACAAAAAAATTGGTGTCGCCCTGTCGAAGGACCTGATGGCAGTCGCCGGAGAAGCCCTCAAAACCAACATCACCACGCTTGGGCCGCTGGTGCTTCCCATGTCGGAACAACTACTATTTTTCGCAACGTTGGTGGGAAGAAAAATCCTTAAGATGAAGATAAAACCATATATTCCAGATTTTAAGCTGGCCTTCGAGCACTTCTGCATTCATGCAGGTGGGAGAGCAGTGCTAGATGAGCTGGAGAAGAACCTTGAGCTCACAGATTGGCATATGGAGCCCTCCAGAATGACTCTTAATAGGTTTGGAAATACTTCCAGCAGCTCTTTGTGGTATGAATTGGCCTACACGGAGTCCAAGGGGAGGATCAGGAAGGGTGATCGGACGTGGCAGATTGCTTTCGGTTCAGGATTTAAGTGTAACAGTGCTGTTTGGCAAGCGCTAAAGACCATCGATCCAGCTAAGGAGAAGAATCCTTGGATGGATGAGATTCATGAGTTTCCAGTTCATGTGCCAAAAGTGGTATCCATTAATGTTTCTTGAAAAAATTTCATACTGCCACGTCAGTCCCCCTAAGTTTTTTTTTTTTTTTTAAATGTTGGCTGGATTGTAAGACTGTCTTGATCAATCGTATGTGATAAAATTTATACTCAAAATCTGTTGCATAATGAATTGCTTTTATATATAGTTTTCATGTCTTAATGAAATCTTCTTACTACTTATATAAATGCAATCGGACTTGTCAATTATTAGCGTTAACTTGTCAAACTTTCACTCTTAATTATTTTAGGTAACTTCACTTGCCTCAAAAAATGTCAACATCTCTCAAACCTTAAAAATTCTCTTTTTAATTCTTTTTTTTAATTTTTTTTTTTAAAGGAATTCTCATTTTAATTCTAAACTCTCGCTTTGGCCCATATATTTGGAAGAATAAAATTTTAACAACGGAGTACTTCAACAACTATACAGGCATATATATATATATATAGCTGCAGCAAGCTCGTACAGCACACCCATATATAAACTTTAAACAAAAATAAATGTTAAAACAAAAAAAAAAAAAATGAAAATGAACTTTATAAAGGAATAATTCATTTATCTATAAAATCAGAGCAAATCTTCTCGCTGCTTACAAGTTTCTTCATTCTTTGAGAAACAGACGTTGCTCAATTTCTGATTTCTGTTACACTACCTATTCCTACCAAAGATGGGAAATATGAGCAGACCAAGCTATCCTCAGAAGAAAGCTTGCAAATTACTTTCTTTTTATACCAAATATTGAAGTAAGGTTGGTACGTAATTGAGGTTTTGCTTGGGGTTGGTAGGTTCGCTCTACCTATTCCATAAGGGTACCGTCTATACACAAGCCAAATCTCATGAACAAGTTAAAACTTTTTCCCACCAATGATTTTGGATCCACTTCTAAAGAGATTATTGGCATACTCCTACCATGAACCATTTTCAGTACTCTATTGCTTGGTTTTCCATCTCCACATAATTCCAGATTTCTAATTTTGCTTCAAAAACGCATTCTTTCACACTGGCTACCCTCACTTCAGATCTCTTAATATTATTTTCTCTCTCTTCTCTTACTGACGGATGCTCCAAAGGATCTCTGCTCACCTCCTCATAATAGGATGATTCTGTCTGCGTCGAGCTGAATACTGTAAAGTTATTTCAATAATCTTTTCGAGGGCTTCGAGTGGTCCAGGATTGAAATAGCATCTCCAAGCCCTTAATTCATTAAAATTACAGTAGCAACCAAGGAAGTACTACAAAGCAGATACATCGTCTTCCATTTACATTAAAATTACAACCAAAACGAACTACAGATGCATAGGAATACGGCCTGTGACGCTGAAAAAGATTATAAACGTAAACAATAACTAAGGCATCAAATTTTGACCCAGTAAAAAGTTCTTCTGATTGATGCTCTTGTCAGCAGATATATACAGTGATCCCAGGTGTTGTAACTAGCTCAACAATGAATCCACTATTCTCGGAAACCAGAGGCAAATAACCAAAAGATGTCTGGTTTCCAGTTACATGCCCCAAACACCGCGAGCTGCTGCCACTTTGTTGTTTGGTCTAGATGTCAGTTCATATAATATCCTCGCAAATGTATCAGAATATCTGCCATCTGAGAAAAGTATCTCTGCAAAGGCATTCTCATAAGCTAGCAGCAAGGTCCTATTCTGTGGTTCAGAGACTAGGCTCTCGAGTATCATTGCAGCCTTCCTGCAAATTTCTGGAACAGGATGTGGTGTCTTGATCACTTTCAGCAGGCGGTCAATTGCCCTGAATTTGGTTAATTGTATAGAGTCGCTATTATGGATTTCAGCAAGAAAAATTCCCATTTTGAAATATTAAAAAGAGAAAGAAGAATACTTAAATAGCAAACTGACTGTTAGTCATTTGAAAGAATAAAAAGAAAATCACCATCGTTCGCTGGCAAGCTTCAATCTGCAGTCCATATTAACTTCTGCAAGGTTATAGAGTGCACCAACAGCAGCAGCTTGTGCATCTAGGGCTGGTAAGCTCATAAGATCAACTAAACGCCTGTGTATCTGCAGTTTCCATTCATCCATCATTATATCCGTACTGCATAAGTTTCTTGTCAAATCTACTTGTATGTGAAAAAATAAAAATAAAAAATAAAAAGTAAACAACCTGTGGAACAAAGGGAAGAAGGAAAGGCTCGTTATCAGGATTTATTATCAAACGTCCAAGTAATTCAGCAGCCGCACAATGCCATGCTCTGACAGCAGATCCTAGCACTCCCATGATGGCTTCAACTGCACGTTTCTCTCTGTTTTGTAGAAATAATTGATGAACTTATCAACCAGAATTCAGAAATCAAAGTAGCATGAGATAAAGCAAAGAAAAAACTGGTCAGATTTCTCACGTTATTTTGATGTAGGATGGCTTTGATGAGCTAAATATTCGAAGATCAAGCAATGGAGCCAAATTTACAATTGTCTCAAGGGCATTTGTGACAAGTTCCTCATCCTCTGTTAACAATGGGAACTTTTAGAGGCATTATACACCAAAATATAATGACAGAAACATTAAAATAATTTTTTATTTTCAATATATGTACTAGGAGATATCATGATATTATACTTTTAAGCATAAATTTCTAAAGGCAATTATACTTCTCATTTTAGATGAGATATTAAGTATTCAAAATTGATGACACAAAATAAATTTTAAGCTATAAAACAGAACTTCTCACCTGTGATGTGATCTTCTATGCACTGGAACACCGTTTCGAAACAATGCCGATGCTGGGCCATAATAATTTCATTTTCTGGCATGAAAGAGAAGTTCCGGATGATATTTGAAGCAGCAACAGCACACTGCTGTTTTTCTGATCGCCCTTCTTCATCTAGATTAAAGAGACCATCTTCATCAAACCACCAACTTGAAGGACGATATTTGGACACATTATTCTGCACCAGTGCTTCTGTAACAGAAGAACCAGATCCTAGGCTGCCATAAGAACACTATCCCATTATCAGGTTCCAATCACTCGAAGTGAATTTAATGTATTCAACACTTGGTTCAAACAGAAATGTGTGTGTGTGCGCATGTAAAATTTAAAGCATTCAACACTTGTATTGCACAGAAATTCATATATATAAACAGAAAAAAGGAAAACAAATGTTATAGTTTGTATGAACGGTTTAGACACAGAAAGCGGAGGCTATTAAACTTGTTCTACTGTAGCCTACCACACATTATTAATAGGGTTAGAGAAATATTACAATGACCAAAATACCCCCAAACCCTAATGACTCACAAACCCTAATAACTCTTCTAACAACAACAAAAAAATGATAAACTTACCCAGGATGCAGAGGAGCACCATTTGAGCCCAATGCCTGAAACTCATTCCCAAATCCTGTTACAAGGGAATTCACACCTAGTGTTCTCACCCTCGGTGCACTTGTATGTTCTTTTGGAAGCGCTATATCACGCCAGTCATCAATCTGTTTTATTTTATATCCAGTGAGTACTTATGTCATAATGATAAAAGTAAGCATGGGATATACGAATGAAAACACATACAACTTGGAGAAGGGCATCCAGCAAACCAGGTATTTTTGCAAGAGGGGTTGCATCTTTGCGCATGTCATCCTTTTCTTTGAAGGAGAGCAATGTGAGAGTATTTAATGCCCAGGTCAGCTCACTCTTTAATCCACTTTGAAGAGCTAGAAATCCTTTTATTGTTTTGATCTAGAAAGAGCATAACAGTTAGAAGGGGGTCAACAACAACCTAAATTAGATAAAGAGAGCACAAAAATTGTGAACATCTTGCTGCCAGTGTATGGATAAGAGAAATGAAGAAAATGAAGAGATGTAGCAGAACGTATCAGAATCATAACCACCCGCAAATTTAGTCCCAACTGGTACCATTGGGGAAAGTCGGGAATGTCAGAAGCATGAGGGAACACCTCCCAAAAAAACTCAGAGATTATCAAAAAATCTGAGAGAAAGACTGAAACCACTTGGGAAGCATGAATGAAATAGCAGAACAGATAACATTGAACTCATTATAAATGATCTTGTAGCATGTTACTCTTTTAGAGAGATGTCAAGCTTACAAAAAAAAAAAAAAAAACTTTTATAAAGTGATGTGGATCAACATGATTGGGTTTCTCAAAATTTGAATTTATCTCATTCCCAATAATATTATGCCACATCACTTTGTAAAGGTTTTTTTTGCAAAATTTTTTGTAAGCCTAGCATTCCTCATTTTTTTATTACGTTTTGCTTCCCAAACCTTATAGGACTCATATACAATCTAAACTTATTTCTTTACGTCTTCGGCTAAAACTCCTATTGTGGTCAACCATATAAACGTTCTCAACAAATTCCATCTGTTGCGTCAAAGCATTCTTACGACATTTCAATTCAATTTCCCACTTAAACTCACTCACACAAAATTATATTTTCCTTTTCTTGCTTGCATTTCATAGTTCAAACACACTTCATCATTCCTGCTTCAGCTTCCCACACTGTCACCATGGTTATTCTTTTATTATGCCATATCACCATTACAGGCATTAGGCAAAACATGCAGTGCAGGCCACTTAACCAATGTCCAACAATAACCAATAAATGCTCTACAAATACATTCAACTCAACATAGCCTCTCAAAATGGACACATGTTATAATACTGACAATGCATTCAACTCAAACTAAACAGTCCCCAAGGAGAATGCTCAAACCATAAATCAATTCACCGTATGAATCTGATAGGCTTTGATGCAAAACAATGTAAATGCCAACTCTGACAATACAAGAGAGAATGTATTGCATTGATCTGACCCTCCTACATTCCATGTCAAATCTAGGTCTACCACAATTGCAACCCTAATCAAGATACACATAGATGCATAGATGAATAACTCTAGGAAATTGTAGCATACTTTGAGAAAACAGCGTAAATGCCAACTCAAAAATACAAAAGAGAATGTATTGCATTGATCTGGCCCTCCTACACTCCACGTCTCCACCATGTCAAATCTAGGTCTATCACAATTGCAACCCTAATCAAGATACACATATATGCATAGATGAATAACTCTAGGAATTTGAAGCACGCTAAAGAGTTTAAAGCACACTGAAAATTCATTTGCCTCCTGATGTTACTCTTGAAATCCCTAGCATATTTTACAGGATTTTAGCGAAATCCTAAAGTTTAATTTTATAAATATACATAATACTAGTAGAAAACTCAATTTCTAGCTCCAAAATTAATAGTTCCTTACAACGTAATTCATGCATTGGGGTTTAAAGCACATTTACTATTCTGTTGCGTCCTAACGATACACTCTTGAAATTTCTAGCATATTTTATATCATTTAAGCACAATCGTAAACTTTAGTTTTATAAAAATTACATAATACCAGTAACTTAATTCAGTTTCTAGCTCTGACATTAATATCTTCTTAGAGCTTAATTCATGTATTAGGGTTCATAACAACTAGAAGATTGGCTAAATTTTGACTGTAGGAGTGAAATAGAGTAGAGAGCTAGGGTTTTGAAAAACTGACCAGCGAAGGAGCTGTGAACGTGGAGAGACGGGCCGAGGAGGTTCGACGGAGCCATTGTTTCGGCTGCGGCGGCGTTACTGTTGCTGCTGCCGAATGGGCGGCCTCTCTTCGGCGTGGGAGCGGTGGCCCCGCCAGCCGCTCCAGCCGACTTGCCCTGCTCTCTCTTCTGCATTGCGCCCTCAGCTCGCTCGCTCTCTCGGGTTTGGCTTGTGGCGAATTAGAGATCTGATCTACTTCTCTGGGATTGGAAACTTTTGGGCCCAAGTCAATCTGGGCTGGATCTCAAAATTTTCGTTGGATTTGTCTCCTTCCTTGGGCCTTCTGAAACATAAAAGAAGCATATAATTATAAGAAGCATCACCACATTTTTCATATTACAACTTTTTATTATTTAAATGATGCTGATGTAATAATTTTTTTATTTTTTAAGAAATAATTAGTAAAATTGTCATGTTAATATTATAAAATAATTTTGAAATAAAAATGTGAGTACTAAATAGATAGAAAATCAATTTTTATGTTAGTTAGCTTTATCTTCCGTAAGAATAAATCATAAATTTGAAATGCTACTTGTTTTGATCCTAGAAGGAGGTACTTGACAATTCAATAACCTTTCACTTGAGCTACTATCGAGTTTCATTCAATCAAGAGGATGGGATGACGCTGATAAAGAGTTCAATCAATGCTTGTTAAGTATAAATTTCCAAGAGTTTTATTGATGTTTGATAGATCAAAAATGCAATCTATTGTTCAATCAATACTTGATCGAAGCTTGATCAAGCAAACTTGAAATAAAGGGCAATCTTGTACAATTTCTTTTCAAGGTTGTGACGTTATTTCTTTTTAAGCTCAATAGGGATAGTCCGACCAATGATTCTAGGGTTGGTTAAACACCCCCTAGCACTTGAAAGTAATTTGGCCACCCTCTCAAACAATCACCCAAAAAAATCACTCAAACATTAACTCTTTTTTCTTTTACTTTATTATCTAAATCTAAACAATTTATTTTAAATGAACGGCCATTGCATCCCATCCAACACCTCAAATTGTCTTCAATAGGTAACTCAATTAGCTGAGACCACATTTAATGAAGCGGGATTCCTAGTTCAAATTTCATTTCCACTTTTGTGCAGACATATAAAAAAATATTTTTAAAAAAACCCAAATATTTCACATTTTTCAACATGCCCCCCCCCAGGTTAAGAAAAGTGATTGTTTTATTAAAATATTAATTAAATAATTAAATTAATTGATAAACTTTTAAAATAAATAATAATTTTATATAATATCAGGAAAAAAAAAATCCTAAATTTGATTACTGACTTCTACATTAATTCACTCACATTTTAATTAAAATATTGCACACGATCAAACAAAATCTTCACCACTTATTTAAGTTAACCCATTATCACTATTTAATGAGATGATTACCAAAAGATGCTTGTTTTGCTTGACCTGGGAATCCTAATATATACGAGCGATTGAAGTAGACAGAAATCAATTAAATGATTTTCCGCCGTCGATGATTAATAATAATTGGACTCGTGTCATTTTCAGATTATATTTATTTATTTATTTATTATGTGGGTTGGGTTGGGGTGGTTCCGTGGTTAGGAAGATCCCCTGTTATTTAATTAATTTAGACGGTTAGAATAAATAATCCAAAAATTAAGTCTAACAAAAACACACACACAACAAGTTGCTGCATCTTTCTGCTTTATTATTGGTGGTGTTAGGGACAGCTGATTAGGTTTGGTACTAATTATTGCGTTTGATTGAGAGATTGCTTGTTCTGTCTATAAACCAATTACCATCTATCATATATCATCTATTATCTATGCCTTCTCCTCAAACGTCAACTTGGTGTCTTGTTGCCATCACTTCTGCCTTCTTCTGAAGCATATTAAAACAATATGTTTGGCTAAATCTTGGTGCTAACTTTTCTTATTTTAGGTATCAAAACATCATGTTGATGCTTTTTCTTTCATTTTCCATCTCCCCCACATCTACCATATTTTCTTTATGAATAGACTCCCTTTTGTAATACAATTGTATTCAAGTCAATAAAATATTCTCCAGGAGGTAACTCAATCGATTAAGACCACGCCTAATAAAACAGAAGTCACTAGTTTGAATCTCTCTCCCACCTCTTTGTGTGAGCGTGTAAAAAAAAAAAAAAATCGATAAAATAAAATCCTATAGGTATTCGTAATCAGAACTTAATGAAGCAGAAGTCACTAATTCAAATTCTCTCCTCCTCCTTTTCCTGCGTGGACATGTAAAAAAAAAAAAGGTCAATAAAATAAAAAGGAGAAACACCACTTAAAACACCTAAACTATCATTCATTTTGAGAAGACCCCTCAAATTTTTAAGAACTCTCAATTTTACCATCTTGAACTTTCAATTTAATGCAATGTACCCCTTCTGTCAAATTTAAAACATTAAAAGTAAGGCTTTTTATACCCCTAACTTTTTTATAAAATTTCAAATGAATTTTTTTTAAAAAAAAGCGAAGCGTAATTTGGTAATCATTTCTATTAGGGATTAACGGTTGAATTTAACGGAATGAGTCAATTGAATCAGATTAAAAATTATGGAGGTTAAATTGAATCCTATCGGCCATTTTGAATCATCTATTTTTTTTTCTTTGTTTTTTTTTTGACATGTTTGAACAAGAGGGGGAGAGGAAATTGAACAATGATTTCATTGTATAGCGTGACATAATAAATTGAGCTTCTTGAGGACTTTTTTGCTTTGTTTGTGCTCCTCTTTTTTATATTTTAATATAGAATTAGAGTTTTTTATTTTTATTTTTTACGGGCCTCGAGGCTGTCGATTTTCTGAATCGAATTTTTTTTTTTTTAAATAATACGCCATCGCACGTGCTCTCAAATCTCGCTTAAAGTTTCACTAGAGTTGTCTCATGCGCTTCATCCGCTCCTAGCAAACTTTCCTTGATATGTATGATTCGCCATCACGCTCTCCATGCACATATCATGCATGTGCCCGTGAACACGCGCTGCACACGGCAAAGCCTATTCCCTGGGGCCTGTCAACCAGCCAAGTCTACCCAGTTTGGTCAGTAGTTGGCCCAGTTTATGGCTTATGGATGGCCTTGTTAGCGGCCCATGTTATCGACCTAATTCGCCAAAATTCGTTGACTCGTGTAATAGGCCTAGCTCATCTCCCCATTCAATCAACTTCCTTAGCACCAATTGTTTGTCGCCATGTACGCAATAATTTTGCACACCATTTTTTTTTTAATCGGATCCTTTTTAGTTTAAAATATATTAGAGAGCCACAAATGGGACACATATCTTACCAATAAAAAAAATATTATTTAACATTAAAAAAAAATTAATAAAAAAATATGGAGTGACGGGCCACCCAATCTTGACCTAACCACCCTCATCAGGCCTGAAAATGGTCCAACCATCCCAAAAGCCAACCCGTTATTATTATTATTATTTTCGTTTGGCCTTTGGCGGGAGATAAGTGTGTTTTATTGCACCCTTTGTCTTGTATGGTTTAAATTCCATAACTTGATTTCTGCAAATAACATTTATGAGAGGTTACCATTATCCACGGGTTCCTTACTTGAGCTACACTAGCTGACTTCCAGGCCTGTAAATGCAGACTATTCTTAAGTCTGTGGGAAATTGGGATGGGTTATATCAAATTTTCTTTTTTCTTTTTTCTTTTGGAGATGTCCTCTCATGGAGAATTTATTGGGCTCTTTGCCCTTTACTTCTTTACTTGCATACAACTACTTTCATCCATCTTGAATTGAATCCGGGTCTGAGTCTGAGTCTAAGTCTGACCAGTATTTGCTGAGCCATTGCCAAAACCCGGTCTACAAAGGAAGTCAATGGATTTGTTTAGGATACCGAAGCCATTAATATTCCTAAATTTAACATTTTCACTTTCATTTACTTTGAAAAGTATGACTTTTTATTATTATTATTATTTTGGGGTTTTTTTTTTTTTTTTCTGCATAATCCTGCTCCGGACGTGTCGTTTGCCGTTTGCCGTTTGCCGTTTGGTGGTTCAGCTTATACAAAGACTGTAGGATTTGGTCAACAAGATGTGTGACCGGTGCAGCTAATGGAGACCCATTTTTTTTGGGTGTCTTGTAGTAAATTAGTAATCCCTCTCCCTTTTGTCTTTTGTCCTTAGTCTTTGAGAAGTGCTAGAACATCAAATGAATCCAAAGAAATTTTTAAATTGACGTGACAGATCGTGAGTGACAAACAAGAGAGAGAATTACATTTTTTTTATTTAAAAACCCTTATCACATTGGTTTAGAAATTTTTTTGTATTCATTTGTTTTGATCTTAGCACTTCTCTTTATCTTTTTTTAGACATGTTTTTCTTTTCTTTCTTTTTTTTGAAAAAAATATGTTCGCGTTGTTTTGCACCATTATTAATTTTTTTTAATCATTTTTGTTTGAAAAAAAAATTTACAATGTGACATAAACATAAAAATATATATATTTTTTTTAAAAAAAACAAAAGTGGGCATATGTCCCTCAAATTAACATTAGATTATCAATATCTCTCTCAAACTTTAGATTATGACAATGTACCCTCAAATTATAAAAGAAAAATCAATATCAATCTCCCAATTACAAAAATGTATTCAGTAAAAAGTAAAAATACAAAACAAATCAAAGATCCGTGGGTCTTCAATTTTCTTTTCAGATTTATAAGGTTTTTTTTTTTATTTTATAACAAAATAAGAATATTGACAATTTTTGATAATTTGAAAGGTCACGTACACAATTCAGAGTTTATACACTAACTTTTCTTTAGTTTGAAAATTTTTTTAAAAAAAATGAAAAAGCCTTAACAAATAAAATTTATATTGTTTTCGAAAAATGAGTATTTCCCTTTTGCCCTTTGGGCTGTTAGTCAATGGGCTATACTTTCGTGGGGGCGGTGGCCTAACAATTCTACAGGTAATCTAATCAAGACGGGAAGTAATTATTGGTTTTGGACCACTTATTTCTAATAAATTATTAAATATTTAAAAGAAGTGAACCCTTTAAATTATCCCTACGTAAAACACAAGCTCATAAATTAAAATATTATATACATATATATTTTTTAGAATAATTCATTGTTTGAGTTTTTTTTCTTCTTTTTTTTTTATATGTCCACATAAGAGAGAGAAGAAAAATTCGAGTTAATAACTTTCGTTTTATTAGACGTGATCATAATCGATTGAACCACCTCTTAAAAACCATTGTTTGAGTTTCTAAAATAATAAAATTCTAACTATTTTTAAATTAAACAGTTCAAATTATTATCAATATATTCTAACTTCAGTTATTAAGTTAATTACATAATTGGCCTCGAGATTGAACATGTCACGAGTTACATGTCCTATCTTGTTGCCATCACATGAAACCCATATATATATATATATATATATATATATATGTATATGCTTGCATTCCCCACATATGTATGCCAAAAGGAAAAGTGGCAAAAAAAAAAAAAAAAAAAAGGGAAAGAGGTAAAAAAGGGAGAAAAAGACGAAAGGAAGGAAGAGAGCAGTGCAAAAGAATCATGACTCCCAAACAGTACCTACGTTCACCTTGTTCTGAGTCCACGTCATATCGGATGGGGATAATAAAGATGCCCAGACTGTGGGCAGACATGTCATATCATGATTGGATAAGGGGGGAGTGGTGACTGTTGAGTGTCTAGACGTTTCATGAACTCTCTCGCACGGTTTCGAATTGTTACTATCCCTCATCATTTGTGCGAAAAAAAGAGAGAAAAAAAAAAAGAATATATCAAAGAATATTCCTAATCCAGCATAAAGTAGTAGAGTGCAGCGTTGTTAGCATGAAGCCCTGTGCAGCTTATAATAGCGTATTGTGCGTTGTATTTCTCCCTTGATTTCGTATGGCCGAGGCAAACTCAGTGAAATTCGAATTTCCGCCTTGCAAGCTATCTCCAATTGAGAAAAAGAGGGGAGCAGAGTAGGTGGGATGTTGCTTTCGGGGGGTAGTAGCAGTATTATTGTCAAAACTTTGGGCAAATTTGCTTTTATTTTTGTTTTTGCTTTGCACGGGAAAGACTAAAGAGACCTCCTCTTAAATCAATCTTATCACCTATAATTTTTATATATATATATATATATATATATAAAAAAAAAAGAGGCAAACGGACCCACAAGGGGGGCCACAACGTTCTTATTAGCTCTGACAGCCCTGTAACGGACCCCACCTGCTTCATAAATTATACTCCCTAAGGTATTATAATAGGAAAAATACAAAGCATCATAGATTACAACAGCCCCCACTACAATGATTGTGAGATGTTTTTTTAAACCACACCCACCTAAATCAGCGAACGGCTATGTTGAGTAGAGTTCATCTCAGATCATATATAGTTGCCCCTTATATATTATGCGGATTAAGATATTCAACAATTTAATCAAACAATAGAGTTTATGCTTTATTCATTACATTCAAATCTAATCAAACAATAGAGTTAATAAAATTACGTTTAAATTATCACTATTTGGATGTGTGTAGGGTGAACATGAGAAAGAACATGATTCAGTTAATTATATTAAAAAGATTTTTTTAATTTTTTTATTACTCCAATATAATTAATCAAAAGATTTAAATGAAAATATATATATATATATTTGCTTGGGTGATTATTATTGAGAGTAGAGAAAGTCCAAAATATTTGTCTCGTTCAAACCACCCAGGATTCTACCAGTCAAAAAACTGACACGTGTTAAAGGACGGTGCACATATTGAACAGTGAATAGATACCCACAAGACCAAGAGTACCTGCCGTCACACACACACACCCAAGGAAGTTTCCTCCAGTGGCCGTGAATCGCACCAGAGACCAATGGCTTTCACGAGCACAAACACAAAAAAACTAAAAAAGCGTACAAATCAAAGAAAGGGAATATCACGCAATTCTAATGAGGGCTATATTGCCTCCGCCTCACGGCGTTCGAGACGCCACGAGCCCTCTTCCCCCTTCTCTCTCCCTCTCTGCCGTCATCCCAAATACAAATAGCCAAAGAAAAATAATAACAAAAAGTGAATGGACCCTAAAAAGATGAGAAATTAAGAAAGGAAAGTTTCATCCCCCTTTGTTCCCCTTCAAGAAACCGTCGCTGTACTCTCAAATGCCTCAAAGAAACCACCACCCCCGCACCAAACAAAGTGTGATAAAATAAAAAAAGCAAGCAAAAGCAAGACTTTGATAAACAAAGCTCTTGCAGGTTCACGAAATCGATGAAAAATAAAATATAATTAAAGATCTCTCAACGATCCTCAGTCTCAGGTGTTTTAATTTACATGAACATCTACTTTCTTTTTTTTTTTTTTTTTTTTTTTTTTTGCTTTTCTAGTTCTATTTTTATCACAGCGATCATAGAGTTGCTGCTTTTTACATAAGGCACTTGCGAATCAAAAACTATTATCCGAAGTACGAATATATTTTTTGATATATACTCATATCTTTTATACCTGAAAATTTTAAGGGGAAAAAAAAAATCCAAAATTTTTCTTAAGGTTTCTCTTTGAGAAGAGAAGCTAATCCGGTGACAACCCTTGCTCCTCTCTCAATGCTCTTCGGTTTGACCGCCGGTGGCTGCCACGTCGGCCTTGCCTCCTTCACTTCCTCGTCCTCGCCGAAATTTTTCGACAGCGACGACGACGACCACCGCAAACTGTCTTCAGACGGCGACGTTTCCTCACCGAAGATCAGCTCCAGCTCACCGCAATCACCGTCCGCGGTGACCAGAGATTTATCTTCGTCTTCGTCTTCGTCCTCGTCCTCGTCCTTGTCTTTGTCCTTCTCGTTTTCGGTCCCCAAAACGGTGTCGCTTCGGGTGGTTCTGGTGTAGGGAGAGAGCCACTTGGCCCGCATGTACTCCGCCTTCCTCCAGGGCGGAAAGTGCATCCCCTTCTTTTTCAGGCTCTGCTTCACTGACTCCGACAAGATCGAGACGATCTGGCCCAGTCGATCAGGTTTCCCCACGAAAATGTACGGCAGAGATTGCAGGATCGCCTTGTAAGTTCCGGTCGACCGAGCTATTTCGAACTCTGATCGGAAATCGATGTCGATCAACAATCTATCTCCCTCTACAATCACATCTATGTACTCGTATTCCCCTGAACCAAAACCAAAGTTATTAATCGTCTGAATTTTTCTTTCTAATTAAAAAAACAAATGAAATAAAAATTGAGCTAAAGAAGTTTAGGGAGAGAAAGTACCGGCTGGGTAAAAGGGGGATTTGTCCCATTTGGATTTGCAAATTGAACAATCGTAGCCGAGAGATGAGAGAGATTCGGTGACGATTTCTCTCAGATCGTCTTTTCGTTTGTGGATTTTGTTGTTCTTCTCGACGATCTTTGCCGCGTCTGCCAAGAGGTTCCTCTCCGCAACACTCCCGCAAGGAGTTAAGCTCTGTTGCAAGAAAACACACAAATTTCTTCGCGTTTAATTTCGAGCCCTTGGGAGTGTCAAATTTTTCTCGATTCTTTAAACGAGACTCTAAAGCTTCGTTTGGTTGCTAAGAAAACCGTAAGAAAATTTAGAATTTTCGGAGGCAGAATTTTTTTTTTTTTTATTTTACCTTGAGTATATCGAAGGCATCGCCGCCGAACGACCCGGAAGTGACCGATTCGCCGGCGAAACCAGAGAACATGTCGAGCTCGTCGTCGGAGCTGTCATTGTTGTTGCCGTTAAAGCAATTGCATCGGTTCCGGCCGCACTTGGCCGCCGCCGAGGACTGCTTCTCGTTGCTCTCCTGCTCGATGAAGCTCTGCACCATCTTCGCCAAGCAAACCGAGCTCGGCTCGAACTCTGCCCCTCCATCTTTGTTCCCGTACTGTGCCGCCTCGCCACCGCTCGGCTTCTCTGCCGACGAGATTCTGAGGACGCTAGGAAACTGGCGGTCGAAGAGTCTCTTGAGCCGCGATTTCAAAACCGGTTTGGCAGCATCGGCCCGAACCGCTGGATCCCTCAGTTCTTGAGAATCAATATCAATCGGTTGGATCTTCATCGGAAAAGGCATGGTGAATTTGACCAAAAAAAAAAAGAAATTCTCAAAGAGGTCCTAAACGTACGCTCCTCTCAAAACCCTCTGGCTCTATGAGTATCGCCTAATTAGACCGTGCACTGAAACCGCTCTGTCAGTTCTGCTCCATTTTCAGTGCTCAATAAACTTGGATTCGCTTTCAAAGCCTCACAGTAACCAAAAATTTTAAAACAACCTGCACCTAAAACCGATAACACTCTGAACGAGAAAAACAGTAACACGTTAATTCAGTGCCACCACTCAACAAATTCACGCACATTCTCCATCTACTTCCATCTTTTCAAAAGTCTCTCACTAAACAAAGCAAAATTTCTCCGCAGACGGTAAATTCTGTCCGATCACCTGGTCAATCCGGTCCCAAACTAAACTAGGAAAAGAAGAAAAAGAATAATCTACCAAAATTTCTTTACGGGCGAGAAATGGGTACCTTCTTCTGGAATTCTCGTAGCGAAGAAGAAAGGAATAACTTGTGACTCTACAAAAAGTGTGTTTCGTGGAAAACGTGACGGCGATGATCGGAAATATCTACTGGCGGTATTTGCAGGGATGAGATGGTCGCCGGAATATTCATTTTCCGGTGAGGATATCGTCGCCGGCGAAGGTCAGCGAGAAGGCAAGGAAAGGCTTGGGAGGTTCTGGTTTTTGGTGGAAACTCATGGATTGGGTATTGCCGGATTGGCATTTTATAGGAGAGCTGGAGAAATGCGGAGTGCTGACTAGGATTCAGTTGCCAGGTCGAGTCCTACGTGGCCAGGATTATCCTGAATGCACTTGTTTGCTCACGTGGTAGGAGTTGCACGTAGTTCTAGTTTGTGGACGTTTCCTGTAGGAGCCACGTGGTGGACTGGAACGATCGTGGGCGATTTCGGTTGGTTTGTTTATTTGTGAAACTACTAAACTACCCTTCCACTAGCGTGATTTATCGGGGTAGAGGCCCCTCCCATACCGGGGAGGTATCGAAAACCGTCTACGAGGGATCGTGGCAAATGTGCAAATTTTGGAAATGGCGAACAAAAAGTAAAAGTTGGTGGTGGGGGAGATCTTTCGGTGTGTGCTCGGACGCTCTTCAGATGTGTGCGTCTAACATAGCGCGACACGTAAATAACGTAATGTACTGGTCAAGGATCATTTGTCTTTTCTAGCTACTTTTTGGGTAATTATTTTTTGTTTAATGAACTACAGTGTCTTGATACTTTTTCTTTTTAAACTATCAATCATGATACTTGATTTCATTAAATTACCATCTTATCCCTTCTATCAGTCAAAGGAATGATCAATGGAGAGTTTTTTTTTTTCCATTTTTGCCCCCACTTTAGGAGGGTATAGGTATCATTTTAGTGATTTGAAGTGGGGATAAAAATGAAAAAAAAACATTATCTCCATTGACCGTTAGTTTGACTGACGGAATAGAGGAAAATGTTATAAGATGATAATTTGATAGGGTTAAGTATTATAGTTGATAGTTTATAGGAAGAAAAGTGTTGTGGTGCTTTAGTTCATTGGGCAAAAGATAATTACCCTCTACTTTTTTATTATATTTATTTGAGAATTGCTCTTTTTCATTCTCCTTACCATCTTCAAATAATCTCCTCTCTATATATATATATATATATATATATATATATTTGGAAAAAATAAGATGTTGAAATAGGCGAGATGGTGAGGAAAATGTGTTGTAGCATCTCTCAATTTATTTTTTATTATTATTTATATATATAGTATGCATTGTCTCCCCCATAGATGAAGAGAGGTAACACTTTTCCTTCTTTTAACCTTAAAGCCCTCAATTCCACGAAGAAAAATGGGGTACATTAGAAAGGTTAAGTTAGGGCGAGGTATCGGTCATATCGGTCCAGTTAATAAGATTACCGATTATCGACCGATAAATTATTAGTTAATTGTTCTTGATCGATTACCGATCAATAAGTTATCGATTAATCAGTTAATTGGTCATATCGGTAATCGGTTAAATCGGTTGGTTAAACCGGTTTTCGTTAGCTTTTTATTGGTTGCTAATTGGGCCAAAAATTAATTATTTTGGGAGCCCAAATACTTTTTGTTAGGCTAAAGTATAAAATATAAAAGAAAAAGAAATTATTATCAGTATTTTTATTAAAAATAAGAAAATTAATTTGGCTAAGAACTTGTTTAGTTAATAAGGGGAACATATTTTTACCCAAACTGGCCGTTTTGCAATTCTATGGACTTCAAAACTCATGTTAGGATGAGATGAGAATTGGATAGGATTTTTTTTAAAAAAATTTATAATCTCTTCATTGATATAATTATATAACAATCAAATTGGGCAAAATGCTTCGTACAATGCTAAAGATTTAATTTGAAATCTTCACAACTTAAACATTATTTATGGTATACACAATAGTCTCTCGACCTATTTATAAGACAATATCTATCACAGTCTCGAACAATTTCAGATCTACAGCAAATTTCGATGAATCACGCCTCTATCCATAGACATATCCTTGATTCCCTTGCTCTTTTTTTAAAAATAAAAAATAAAAAAATCTCCACTACTAGTGCTTTATCAATTGCAATCCCCTTCACTGCATTTACCATAGTAACAATTCTTCCGTCAACGGTCTATGGTTTCTCTCAAAAAATGAACCATAAGAAAACAAAAGACTGACCGAAAACCAATTCTGTTATTCTTAAGGTTCGTGAAAACAAAACCTAAGAAAACGAATAAAACTCCACCTCATAGATCGTTATTAAAAGTAGATCTAGAGATAATACATTCTTATTTAAAAACAACAAAAATACAATAATAAAACCTAACACACCATCACACATTCTATGCGCCACTGCTAGCTAGCCACGTGCCACCAAAAAGCATCCCGATGATTATTGACACATACACCCTAGTCGATCTACAATGGAGATAAAAAATAAAATAAAAGGTAACGAGAAAGGAAAAAGGGGCAGTCGTAACTCTCTCTCCCCCACTTTAATGATTGGATAAGATATTACTCTGCAGACAAACTAAATTAATGATAAATCTAGTTCACACCACCCATTTATAACTCTAGTTATTTGAAAAATACCAAGTTTAAGGTTTTTAATTCTTGTGATTATAATAACATTGCGTTCTTGCAGGAATTATAGACTCAAATTCTAATTATGTAGGATATTATATGATTAAACTGAGAATAGAAATTAATCCAAAGAGTATGAAGCACGCCTGATCGTTTAATGTGAAGTTAATTTTCATTAAAGAACTCGAGGTACATGCCTCAGGAATTATAGACTCAAATTCTAATTATGTAGGATATTATATGATTAAACTGAGAATAGAAATTAATCCAAAGAGTATGAAGCACGCCTGATCGTTTAATGTGAAGTTAATTTTCATTAAAGAACTCGAGGTACATGCCTCAGCCGACCTACGTCCTTCTACAAATGTCGGAATGGTCTTTTTTTCTTTTCTTCGTATCTTCTTTTTTAACTATAGGGTTCAAGTTAATTACTAAAATCCACTCTAAGAATCACACTAATCTTGTAGTAGATGTGTCCAAACAAATTAATCTAAATTCGAAATGAGTGGGAAAAAACTAATTCTGCTTCCCGTAATAATGGTGACAGTTCTTCTCTTCCATGGTTTTAGAAATTATGATCCTCTTCACTTTATTTGAACGATAATATTTAATTAGTTATATTTGAAGAGTATTTTTGTCCCTCTAAAAAATGAGAAGATAATAATATTACTCCAATATAATTAACTGAGTATTATTCAGTTCAAATGAACTTGAGAGTATCATGTCGATCAGCTTATAAAGTATTTGTATTAATTATCGTTTAAGATTTAAAAAATATTGTAGAGTTCCATGTCGTTGGACATTTTCTCAAATTAAACCAAAAGGTTAAACACGTGAAATCACTCCTTGAAGTATATGACATTATCAAATCACTCCCTCGGTTAGATTTTTAAATGATGAGCGATGACACATAAGCTGACAACCATGTCATATCTTATGATCAGGTTTTGACATGTATACATATATTTTAGTAAGCACCACCGTGCCAAAGAAAAATAGAAAGAAAAAAAAAACACAATAAAAAAAAGAAGAAGAAAAAAGTAGAGAGAGATTAGGAATGGTCCAGCCACCCTTTTGACTCCTCTCCAGTAGAAACTGGGGTGGTTTAGCCACTTTCAAATGCCAAAATAGGGAGTAACAATTGTTTGGCAACCCCAACCCTTTTTTTCTTTCCTTCCAATTTTTTTAGTTTAGTTTTATTCTTAAAAAAAAAATAAATTGATGTTGACCCAAATACATGTACAAATATAAAAATTTGATTGGATATAACGTGGCTAGCAGCCTACGTGTCATTGTTCATCTTTAAAAAATCTAACGAAATTAATACTAATTTGATAAGCGTGCACACTTTAAGGAATGATTTAATGTGTTTTAAAACCTCGGGAGTAACTAAATCAAAGGTCAAACAACAAGAACATCTACAGCATTTTTCCTTAAATCTTATTGCTTTTTGCCACTAAAAATCTCCTCTAGTTTAGTTTATCAATGTGTATTATTACGAGTATCAAGACGTATAAATAGGATACTCATGTCTTTCAAGACAAAATTAAGGTGGTGGCTTTATACTTTGCTTAAAAAAGTGCCCTTTCCAAACAAAAAAATATTAACAAACAATCTAAAACCATAATACCCACAACTGTATTAACATTTACATTAGGATAAACATATTTACACCACAAAAATAAAAAAAATTAAAAAAATTAAAAGACAGAGACGTTGTCATGTAGACCATCCAATTATTGGTCTTCTGGGTGACGCAGAATGTGCATAGAAATAATGAATGAATACAAACAAATTGTGGGCACATCAGAAGGGGAAGGGGTAATAAAAAAGAATTGTCATCATGTTAATTACATAATAGGGATAGGGAGAGTGTTGCTTTCTCTTGTGTAGGACATTATAAAACAACAATGAAGGTTGCTGTGTTTGATTAAAACACATAGGATTATTACAGCATATGTAATCACCAAGCTCCCATTGTGGGGAGAAAAATATATATGGTTTTTGGAGCTCTCATTGCCCTCAATCTCTTTCTTGAATCTTCATTTCATTTTCATTGCGTCAAACCGACGAGGCCACCTAGTCATGCTATTTGTCTAGAGGCAACCAAAATAATAATATTTTTTTAAAAAAATGAAAATTATTCTCACATCTCCAGAGGCAACTAGTTTTGTTTTTAAATGAAATTTTCAATCTCGTAGACATATTTGATCCACAAATTGAGAGAGTTTTTGTTTTTTATTTTTGTTTTTTGTTTTTGATTAGTGGCCGGAGCATTACAGGATCAATTGGACACAAATGTACCAATTGATTATTATTGAACTCTAATAGAACCATTTCCTTGTTAACTCTATTAGTAGATTTAATCGCATGGTTGAATAATATAAGAGGTGACCTTATGCCGCCCTTAAAACCTCTCACCCTTGTGTGAACATAATTAAAATCCCAACTTAATAAGGCCCAAAGAGACATGACCAATTAGGTTAATTGGCACCCACAATAACTTCCGGATCAAGATCCCCAGTAATTTTGGAAAATTGCTAGCCAATTTTTTTGAAAATCTCAGCCATTAAAAAAATATAATGTCTCAAAATTAAACACTCATTTAATATATGAGAGATAAACTTAAAATTTTGAATTTTGAAATTCAACCTCGAAATATATATTATCCACTAAAAAAAATAGGTGTTTTATTTTGAGTCATTAGATTACTTTAATGGATGAGATTTTCAAAAAAATTAACTGACAATTTTAGAAAAATTGCTGAGGATCTTGACCCATAACTTCCATATCCTTGGTCTCTAGTTAAATCTTTTCTACTACCCATTTACTCTCATGAAATGATTTATAATGGAGGAAAAAAAAGAAGTAAAAAGAGATTTGGTGTTTAATAATTAATATCATGATAATTGATGACTACTTAATTGACGATGAAACCAATACATAAAAAATTGAATAATACCGCAATAATCATGTGTTGATATTTTAGGAGGCACCATGACCACATTGACCAGTCAACAGTTGGAAGAATTGGACCGTTGGTTGCAGCCAAAATGTAAGAGAAGTGGCCAATGGCCATGGGTGTGCTTTATTAGGGTTGAAAGAATTAAATCAAGATTTACAGTGATCTTGACCCTTCATTTGTACGCATGTCTGGTCATTGTCCTCGGACTTTATAATGAGGACACCAAGTTATAATTTTTTTGTGTACAATCCTGAGTGCATTTTCCTAAGAACATCTCATCCAGTTCATATAAAAAGGGACAAAATTAAATCAACAAGTCAAGCTAATATGAATTTAAGGCAACCGAATCCATTAATGGTCAAGTTGACAAGGTTGTTGTGTTTTTTAACGAAAGTCCCATAAAAATATCTTGTTTATTATTTTATTAAATAATTAATTATGTTTTTACTAATTGTATTTTAATTTATTTAATGTAATGGGACACTTAATGGTCAAGTTGACATGGTTGTTGTGTTTTGAAGCCTCTCTCTCTCTCTCTCTCTCATGTCCTTTCCTTACCTTTTTGGTGCTAATGTGTTATCCAGCCTTGAAAGAATTTTTCTCCAAGTGAATTAAACAGTTAGGCCTTTGTTTTCAAAACTAAAAAGGAAATAGAACCAAAATGCAACTAATAAGTCCACAATTTGTTGGGGGAAGGGGATGAGAGATTCGAACTAGCAACTTCCGTTTTATAAAGTAGTCTACAACCAATTGAATTATTTCTTTAGAACAATTTGTTATATTATATTTAGACATCTCTCAAAAACATATGCCGTGTAGCGTTCATGACATGTCTTTCATTGTTAAAGTTTTTTTTTTTTTCTTTATAAAACAAAAATATTAACAAATAACATAAAAAACAAAACACTTAAAATTAGGAAAAATTACACTTTACCCCCTTAAACTATCAACATATTTTCACTTTTACCTTCAAAGTTTCAAATGTGACACTTAAACCCCCCAACTTTCAAATTGTGGCAATTCAACTACTTTGACATTTTTTCCCCCAAAATGCCCCTATCATTTATTTAATTTAAAAAAAATCCAAAAAAAAAAAAAACCAAAGAAAGAAATATGCTGGGGTGGCTGGCCAACCTAGCATATATATATTTTTTAATAAAAATAAAATATGTGATGGTGGCATTTTGGGGAAAAAAAAAAGAAGAAGGTCAAAATGGTCGAATTGTCACAATTTGAAAGTTTGAGGAGGGTTAAGTGTCACATTTGAAACTTTTGAGGTAAAAGTGAAAATGAGTAGATAGTTCAGGGAGTAAAGTGTAATTTTTCCTTAAAATTATTTTCATCATACCAAAACTATTTTTTTTTTCAAACAAAAAATAAATAAACACCCTCCAAAAAATATTAACAAACAGAACCAATTAACCTAAATTACTTTGTACAACTAGGTTAATGTGCAATGCTCATAAATTATTAGACAATCTTTTATTAAAAAATGTTCATAAATCTAATAATTTATAGACATTCCACATCAGTCGAGTTATATGATAGTGATATAAAAGTTGAATTTTTAAATTTAATTAAAAAAGAAGAAGCTAGCATTGGCTAGAAAGGATCAGGCTTATATGTTGTTATTAAAATAATAGCATGTATGCTGTAGTAAAAACAACAGTTGAGATTGAATTTCTCAAAATCTCTTTTTATTTTCTTTCTTCTATTAAAAGTTTTAAAATAAATTAACTTAGAGATTTAATTTCAACCGTTACTTTTATTACTGTTATGTAAGCCGGATCTGGCTAGGAAAAGCGGGCATTCCATAGATAGAGGAGAGGTTGTGGGTTTTTGCCATGATTTAGGAAAGCTGTAAAAATGTTGGGAACAGTATACCTATATTGTTGCGCAAGTAAAGTTTTTAAAAATAACAGCATCTACTTTTTCCCAAACATCAAGACCCTCTCTCTCTCTGTCTATTAAATTATTCCATTTGTCAAAAAACAGGATGTATCTTTTTTCTACTTTTATGCGTTAGATGATAAAAGGCCAAAGCTGCACAAGCGGTAAAATAAAAAGGAAATGGTAAGGGGTTTTTTAATGTTTTTTTTTGTTTTTTTAATTATGATGTGATTTTTAAAATTATTGTTGAATTTAAAATTATTATTTATTAACTTTTAATTTATTAGTAATTTTTTGGGAAGACACCAAAAAAAATTAGAAGAACACTTAACATTTTCCAAACAAAAACGATAAAAATTTCCTCCAAATCAATTTGTTGAAAATGTCTTCTAACCTATTTAAAATAATGTCAAGTATCTATAAAAATTTAAAACATACATTAAATGTTTAAGGTCATTAATTATAGTTTTTTTGAATTGTCATTAATTACAATTTACTAACTTAAACTAATATTTTAAATATTTATAAACACTTGATATTATTTTAAATGAGTTAAAAGATATTCTCTTCAAACTAATTTAAAGAAAATTTCTGTCCAAACAAAAAATATGTTGGCTTAGCAAATTTGGCATTAATCTCTTGGGTTGGTTTATTATCTTTCCTTGTTACAACTTTAATGTGGCAAGGCAATTGATGCCACTTTAGTGAGCTTCTTTTCATGATGTCTATTGAAATTATTGAATTTCTTTCTTTTCTTTTCTTTATTATTGTTATTTTTAAAAAAAGAAAAAAAAAACCCATCATTCCCTCTTTAAAAGCTTTTGGGAGCATGGGCTTGTTAATTAGCTTTTGGAGACTCAAATGCTTTTAAATTTACAATGAATTTGCTTTTTGTGACTCAAGGAAAAAGTTTCAGACTTTGTTCGGTGAAAGACTTAAAGAAATGCCTTAGGAGGGTCCCACCTCCATAATTTCAAGTGACCCATTTGGTTTCCTCAAACCTTCATTTCAATTTTTTTTTTCTTTTCCGTTTGTAACCGCTTTGTATAGCCCCTTAAGAAAATTAGGTCACTTATTTAACTAATTTTTACACTTTGTAATTATTTTTGCACTATTTTAATTCATTTTGGATTTATTGTTGGAGAACCTACTCTAATTTTGTTTTTAAAATCATTCACTTCTTCTTTTTCATATCAGAATTGGGAAAGATTATTTATTGTAGGCTTTGCTTACTTAATTTTATTTTATTTTATTTTTTTTAAAAAAAAAACCCCTTCATTTCAATTGTTTGTACTTTATCACTCTTATTCCCTAGAAATCCATGTTTAAGCCACCTAACTCTCTTTTCACGAGCCAAACAATTTATGGGTTTAATAGGGTTTGTGATTTCAAAACTTTTTATTAAAAAATAACAATTTTAAAATCCAGCTAAGCATTTGATAAAATCGTTTAAGATTTTGAAAACAGACTATGGATCTAATTAGGTTGGGTTTGTGACTTTAAAATGTGCGATTAAAAAATAACGATTTTAAAACGTAATTTTAAAAAATGTAGTTAAACATTTGGTGAACTTAGAGTTTGGCCTTTAAGATTAGAATTTAGCCTTTAAAATCGTGCGTTTTAAATATGCATTTCGTTGTATGTGACTTGAAAACTCAAATTTTTATACGTTTTCAAATTGCAATATTTTTGAAACGTATTCCCAAATGATACATTTTCAGCAATTTGATTTAAATTCATCATTTTTATCTAGGAAATGACAATGTCTTAAATTGCTAATCTCATCCATAATGTTTCAAGAAGTAGTAAATACAATTGCAATGGATAAAAACCATCTTATCAAAATGGGTTTTTCATGAGATTGCTCCACCTAAATGAACCCTTATCTTTGCTTTAGTGCAACATACATGGCAAGGTACTATAGTGGATTGAACTGATTGCCTTGGTTTACTTTAGGGAAATTTTCTTTTTGCCTAATTAAGGGGAAAAGAGTGGGGCATTGGAGTAAAGTAGATGAGTGTCATTTTCCATCAAAGTCATTACAATTGATGAAGGTTTATAAATGAGTGTTGGATGAAGTGGGCCTCTTTGTGGTAGATGAGAGGTCAAGATCCGTGTTAGACCCCCACACCCCAATAATGCCACTGCTTACAAAAATGAAAAATCTTGGCAAGGGGCCAAATTGGGGATTTGGAAAACCTAACGGTGGATAGACATTTCTGTACAATTCGGACAATAAATATGAAAGAGTCTGTCTAAGTTTTACCTATTCAAACAAAATTCGGACAATCCCATTAAAACTATAACATTTTTTTTTTACTTAGATTGCTAATGATTCAAATAATAAGTAACATATTCAAACAAACTCTAAAAAGCCCAATAAAAACTCTTTATTTTTTGTCAGAATTGCTAGCTATTACAGATGTTGTGATGGTTGTTTGTTTGTGATCATTCTCTGCCATGGATTTGAACAAAGGATCTGCACTGATTTCATGATTTAATCAAATCCTATGATGATGATTATGATGCTTTTGTGTGTGTGGGGGAGGGGGGGTATAAGGTAAGGTAAGCTGTTTAGGTCCTTTATGAAAACCAATATAATAGGTAACCAATTAAGCCAAATAGGGGCAGGTGTCACACCATTGGTGTCACTGCCCTATCTTCTTCCTCTGAAAGACCCATCTATTTGGCCTACCAAAACCCTCTCTAGGAACCCTAGTTTAGTCATACCTCATTCATCTATATCATCATCTGCCCTTTACATACTCCCCTACAAATAATACTTCACATGGGTCTGGTCCCACATCGGATTAAAATGTTTGTTTTCCCCACCTCATACTTATATCCCTTGCCTTGCCTTGTTAATGCCTATAATCTATAGCTACAATCCATTGGGTATCATAGAGAATCCTTTCTGTTCTCTTTCTCGTCATATATTATCCTCATAAACAATTCTACTTTGTGTTTTTCCGATTTTAAATTATGGGTAATGATTTAATTGGGCAATTTATATAATAATAATAATAATCGCATAGCATCTCAATCAATCATTAAATTAGTGGTTAAAAAGTTGTATGTATATATGTATGTATGTATGTATGTATGAGCATTGGATATGATCCATGATGAAGAGGTAGAAGCTTTGCAATAAAAAAAAAAAATTCAGACCCAAGATAGAATAATGATAATCAGAAAGGTATTGCCCTGTTTGTTTGCATCGATTACAACGAAGTTGGGTGTCTCAACTATGAACTTTCAATTTTTATTACAATGGAAGATGATGAGTGCTGAGGACATTTGACAGCAAAAGCTAATATGAAATGATGGCCTTGTCTTTGTCCCTCTCAACACCAAAACCCACTCTTTGGAACTATTCTGCTTGGATTCTTGTTTTGGGTTTGCTTCTTCTTCTCTGTTCAACCCAAACAAGGCAGTATTCTAAGGTTGTATCAATTTCTTTTCTTTCTTTTTCTTTTTTTCTTTTCTTTTTTTTTTCTTTAAAACGAGGTTTAGACCTGCATTAAGATAATTGCATGATTAAGGACTATTTAGGATTGCATTAGAAAATTCAAAAAGTACTGTGCCATACAAAAGCTGGACTATTTGGTAAAAAATTTCAAAAGCTTTTTTTTTTTTTTTAACTCTAAAATGGCCAAAACAAAACACTTCTTGACATAAAAATTATATTTTTAAAACGCAATTCTATACAGGCTCTAAGTGTTTCATAATGATATATCTCTGTTCACAAATTTAAACATAATTTCAGGTGATATTTGGTAGGATATGTAATATATAAGGGTTGAAGGAGTCCAGGGCAATGAATCAATGGGCCATCTGCATAGGACCCATGATGTTGACAATGATGCTAACTGCTAAGATATAATCAACCATCCAATCCTTTTAATTTTATTTTCCAATATTACATAATCACCCATATCAAACTAATAATAGATTAGGTGAATTAAAAAGAAAATGTCCTAAAAAGAAGATTAGGTGACACATAATGACGATCCAGTGGTCAATTTATGATCTACTTCATAGAGAACATGATCTCACCCCACCATTGATTACAAACCTTAGTATTTCTTTAATTCACTTTTAAAACAACAATTTGCCACAATATTGAAAAAAAATTCAATATCCTAGCAAATGGCTGATAACTTTTAACGTGATTTGTGAATCTGACATGAACCCAATATAAAATTAGTTGATTAGGGTTAAGGGGTTGGATTAGGGTTTACTTATAAAACAAAGCCACCTATGAGTGTGAAAAAATGAGTGTAAAGAAGTGAAAGTAAGCGTAATATTATTATTACTTATATAGTATTATACTCATAAGACTCGACACCTAATATTTAGGGCCGACAATCCGACTATCTTATACTCATATCTCAATACAATCTGTCCCTTTATACTAACCCCAAGAGACTTTAGTGGATAAACTTGCAGTAGCACCAAACATGATCGTACAGCCAAAATGAATTTGATGGTACAAGGGATTATGCAGTCTTGATTGCTAATGTAGGAGGTCTGGGCCTTTTTATGTCACCTTCAGAACCTTTTTTTTTCAACTTGCATTAGCCTATGGGTCCCATTGAATTATGGAGTTGGACGTGATGGCTTGAGCCCACCAGTATGTGGCTTGCACTTGGAGAAACCTGAAAGCCAGGACCCAGGAGAATGTGGCTACAATTGCCTTGCCTTTTTCTGCCCAATCCATTTTGGACCATTTCCCTTATAAAGAAAACTTTGCTCTATTTACTTATTTATTAATTTGCAATTTCATAAATACAAGTTTGTTGTGTAATATTTTTCCATTATTACACTCTCACTGTGCTAAATAATATCTCTTGGACAATATTTTTTTTGTTTTGGTTTGAAAAAATGTTTTTACGAATGCTTTAATTGTTTGTTAATATTATTGTTTTGAAAAAAGATCTCCTCTCGCCTCATACTGACTTAGGCATCAGAGTCCCTCCAGTCTTCTAAGACTGACAGACTTATGAAATCTTCTTTCTATTTTACAAATAAGACTCCTCCCTATAAGGCAACCTAAAGCCGCTGTGGTGATCCACTCACCGACAAGTAAATATTGGTAGCTAGAATAATTTTAAGCTTTCCAAAAACTCATATTTCTTGAATTTGTCGTGACATAACTATTAACTATATTTCTTTTGGGACTGCTTCATGAGGGTGAGGGTGTAGCGGCTCGTATTCTTGAAAATTTGGGTGTTGATCCAAGTAGTATTCTTAACAAGGCAAGCATAACAAGTTCCTTTAAATCAAACACATTTTTGTTTGTTTTGTGGGAATTCCTGGATTGTTTTTTCTAAAAAGAAAAATTAACTGCGAGAGAGCTTTAGAATACATGGGAAGCAGCAGTGTAATTATGATGAAAGACGCACGGTTGATTTTGAATTGTCAAATACTGAATTTAATGGCAACTGAAATATTTTGACAAAGAAAGTTAGCACAAGAATCAACTCAATTAGTTGCATTTTAGGCAATATTGAGCGGTGTGTAGTAAAGCAGACATAACTTTTGTTATGAGGATTTTTTAGCGTACCAAATGACCGATTGAATAAAAAGACAACCCAACGTGAATTTAAAACATGAGATCAATGAAAGTGGTATTTATTTGTTGGTGCCGAGCTAGTGCTACCATGCTTATGAGCTTCAACTGAAGCTCCGTTTCCGATAAGCACCGCCGCCGATACATCTTCTGTTTCCGGGCAGGAGCCTTTCCGGTCAGAAATTGAAGGAATGGAGAAACAAACGAACCATGTTGGGAGTATTCATTAGTACAAGTAATGGGCCCTCTGAACAATGGGCTTCCATCTTTATTTATTCCAATTGGTTTTTGATCTTGGCCCGCTAAAAGCCCAAACTCAATGAATAAATTTGCTCAAATCAAAAAGCAAAAGGCCCAAATTGACATCCACGTAATCCAAACAACTGTCATTGCCACCTATCCAACAAAAAGCACGACCTGCCCCGCCATATTTGTTTCCCCGGAGAGACCGCCTTTTCCTAAAAGCCCTTTTGAAAATCATTAGTTGAGGGCCTTGAGGCAGTTTCTCTTTCTTAAGACTAGGGGGGTGAACTCTCTAACATATTGATGGCAGGGCCTTGAGGCAGTTTCTCTTTCTTAAGACTAGGGGGGTGAACTCTCTAACATATTGATGGCAGTTCCTCTTCGGTCTCACATTTTTCTCTTTTTTAACATGTCAACTTAAGGGAAGAGAAATGTGAGGGAGAGAGAGATTCAATCTAGTGACCTCTGCTTTATGAGACATGATTATTACTTTTAGCTATCATGTGTATATCTCTTGAGTCTTGAGCACCATTTTCTTGTAAATCAAATATCACATCTTGAGTTCGAATCATGTAATGGGTGAACTATAGAATAGAGTGGGCTGTTAAGTGTGGTTGTTTGTTATGATCCTAAGTGTACCATATGGCTTAAGTACAAACTTAACCATGTAAATATAAACTCTTGAGTACCTTCTCTTTATAAGCCAGTTTTCAAGAGTGAGTTTTACCCAAAGTTTATATCAAAGCTAGGGACCACAATAAGTTTGAATTATGGAGGTAGAGACCTCTAAGATAGAGTGGGTAGCCGTGGACATCGACTAGGGAGTGTAATTGTTATGTCACGACCCTAAATATCCAACATGATCGAGCTCTTGGGTGCCTTCTTCCCAGGGTTTATATTATTTGGTATCATAACCAAGTATTGCATCATGGGTTCCCCTTTTTCCAAGAGTCACTAATCTAATGTGTCGTAGGAACCTACAATTGTAAATTAGAAGAGCTCGATCTTGGTATAACAAATCAAAGTTACAAAGGAGTGACCTATAATATAAAGCGAACCATCATGATTCGTGGATGTCAAATTTAGGAACCGTGGTAACGCGTTACGATCCTAAGTGTCACATAATTTAAGTGCAATCTTAATCATGTATATATAAACTCTAGGTATCATTAGCTTACAAGCTTGTTTTTCTTGAAGTTTGTATGAGATCTTATGACTGTTTTATGGATTTGTACTGAATTACTGTGTTGATGCTATAATAAGCTTACAATTTGACGAAGTTCGGTTGCTAATAATGAGCTATGACCGGTTTTATTTGCAGATTATCATTTAGGAGAAAGCTGATAGTAATATTAGTTTAACAATAGTCATTATTAAACTGGCTGCCTGTTGGTTCATAATTTTGGGAGATTGTGTGAATGCAGAAAGGATGCCAAATTTTCAGCTGATAGATAGCATATTATGTATTAATTCTCACAACTAAAACAGCGTGAATATGAAGTCCTGAATTAAACTTACATCAATCTAACATATGGAGAAAAGAGGATATATATATTTCTTATGGGGGTGATACGAGGAGAGTATGACATCCACACTAGTCCCCCCCCCCCTCCCTTTTTTGTTTAAAATGATCTAATTCATTACCTGTTTTTCTAATATGCATAACTATACAATATATACAATTTTTAATCAAATAGATTGAGAAGGAAAATAATTTAACAAACGAAGCCTAAGAATACAATAATAAAAAAGGACATTGTTTACACAAACAGAAAAGTAAAAAAAACGAAAGGCACAGTGGATTTAACTCTGGCATACAAGGGTGAATTTTGTAACAAATAAGCTAAGCAAAATTATCATAGGGTACCATGAAGTGTGATCACGTTCATAAGACCAGAAAAGCTCAAGTAGCATAAACAAATTCTATTGAACCTACAGTTGCAGCCACTGACAAAGGGATCCAAGCGGAGGTCGAGGGAGGAGAGGACTGAATTCATGATTACTCTTTTTCTTCCAACGGCTAACCAAATTGTGGAACCATTAGAGAAGAAGGATAAAGCAGTTTAGACAGATAATACCACCTAACATGTATGGATCAACGGTTGCAAACTAAATGACTTCTTCAAGGAACATTCATAACTTGGATAGACTGTAACATGTCTGAGACAGCAATGACAAGGTCACCTGATTTAATTAAATTTCTGGCCTTGAGCAATGCGAATGTTTTATTAAGGTTGCTTTCCATATCATCCGAGAAGCTCAGGCGGAAAGGTATCAAGCCCCACTGTAGGTTCAGACGCCTCCGCACAGATGTGGTGGAAGTAAAAGCAAAGATCGGGCAATCGGGTCGGCAACGTGAGAGGAGAGATGCCATGTGGCCTGTCTTTGTATAGACAAAAAGTGCATCCACCTCCAAATTATTAGCTGCAAAATCACAACCCACATAAGCCCACCAAATTTAACAAATACCAAGTAATAATATAAACGGGTTGACCGAGGACCAAGCTGATAGGCCAGGCAGGTCCACTACCCCAAAGATTAAATGGGATAACAAGAAGAAAAATAAGGGAATAATTGAATATTTATGAAACACAATGGACTGAGTGCAAGAATATTTGCAAACTAAATTAATTTACCTAATCTGTAAACAGACTTATAGAGAATGCTTACCCATCTTGGCAGCAGAACTACAAATCTCTTCTGAAATATTATCCGAAAAGGAAGATCCAATGTCAGGGAGTTCCATAGCTTCATGGCGTTTCTCCTCTCTCCACCACCTCTCAATTCTTAGACTGACACTTCTCAGAACAGTCAATGCCTTATCCGGGAACTGGCCCATGGCTGACTCACCGGATAGCATCAAAGCATCTGCTCGCTGCCTAACTGCTTCAGAAACATCAGCCACTTCAGCTCTGGTGGGTGTAGGGTATTCAATCATGGATTCAAGTAGCTGAGAGGCAACAATGACTGGCTTATTTAGCTGCCTGCAAAGTTGGACAATCTTTTGCTGCGCTGAGGGGACCTGTTCCAATGGTATCTGAGCACCCAGATCTCCTCTTGCTACCATGGCTCCATCTGATGCTAGAATGATCTCTTCCAAGTTCGTCAATGAGTCAATACTCTCTATCTTTGCAATGACAGCAATATCACTGCATCACCACAAAAAAATAACCCAGTCATTCTAGAAATTGACAACATCTCTATTGTTGTGGAACTGAAGGCAACTAATATAGACTACATATACATATTAACATATAAGAGAATTTGGAAGGGTGGACAGTTTTTATACGACATTATAATGACCGAATCGATAATACTACATATACATATCAACATGCTTACCTATCACGAGCTCGTGCAGCAATATAGCTTTTAAGATGATTAATCACTTCAGCAGACTTGACAAATGATATGGCAATAAAATCAACGCCCTCTTGAATCCCAAAATCGATATCCAACCAATCCTGAACATAAAAAACGCTAGAGCGTCAGACAAAAAAAAAAAAAAACACAATTTTTGCACTGAGAAAAAGAATCCTACAATACTGTAATCCAGCATCCAATAATCAATTTTCTAGGCAACCAAAAACGTGAAAAAGGATACACAGAGACCTATGTGCACAGCTACCAAAAAAACGTGTTTATCATAATTGAACATGTCTTCTGTTTTCTATTCCTAATATGGAATAACAGTAGTGATCCAAAAGTGTGTTTCCAGTTCTAGTATAACATAAAACAGAACAAAAAAAAAAATGTATCTTCGGTTTCAGAAAACAAGAAAAACATTTGCAGTGCCATACAACCCCTGAAGTCTGTCCTAGTCTGTGAGTGTGTGTCTACATTTTACTAATGAATTCATGTAGCAACACTCTCATAAAAACTCCCAAGACTTGATCACTCATTTACCAGGTCGAACAAATCTCCTACAGCATATAGTCGCAACTTCAACAAATTGATGCCCACACGAGATAGAGAGGAACGCAGATGAATTTGCATTTATCCAGACAGCTTTGGGTATTCCATCAATTGTGTATGTTGAAGAAGGCACAGTTACTTAAAGCGACAAAAGTTGCATTCATGTTTGAAAGATCGCTTAGTAGGAAATTTTAAAATGAAAGTTCTGTAATTTACTGAGAATCGACTGCAGCTAATACATGTATTTGGCTTGCATCTATTGAGCAGCACATTTTAAGAAATTTATGCATAGCAGGAAAAGAACCAAAATGCCTATAGAACTCAATGTTAGGGTTACAGCTCAAAAAGGAAGACATAGTGACTACGGCAATATTGCACTTGACTGATACTCTTCTCAGAAAGCATGTTAACAGCCATTGCACTTTTAGGCTTTTTCCTTAATCCCATTTATCCGGACATGACATTCAAAGTAATGAGTTACACTTTCTAATCAATTGAATAATTCAGCAAACTATTTCAGAGGTAGACCCTATTTCCTTTTCTCTGTCATATAACATCAGATATATAAACATGACTGCACTGAACCAAATAAGTTAATTCCCATGAATGGACCAACCTTAGAAGAAATTGTAGGAAGCATGGCATTTCGTTCTCGCACCAGACTCCCATCTCTCCAGAAAGTTAAATTAGCCCGAGGCAGCAACAGTCCGGGATCAGTACATCGGCACTTGACATCCGGACCAATTTTCTCTATCACATCAAACCTCACCATTCCACCATCCACAAGGAGTTCATCCCCTACTTTCACATCTGTGTATTATGTTGGACCTCAGTTGAAAATTTGACCCAATAATCAATATGTGCATAAATGTAATAATGACAACACACATTACAAACATCATTTCTTCAAAATCAAATTAACATGTTTTTCATGATAATAACCTTCAGCAAAACCATCGTAGTTCACAATGATGGTGCGTTCGGGGAGTGCCGAATCGAAAGCTCTGACACTAAAAGTCCAGATCTCACCATCCTGCAAAGATTGAATAACCAATTACAATGAGGCCCACTCTGGCAAACTAAGCCCTGCCTAAATTAAACAAGGCACACATTAAGCTGCAAAATTACTACTAATCAATAATAATCGAATAATTAAATTCACAGTTTCATATCAAATTAGTGTCTATAGTGTGGCGGTTTCTAATTAGGCGATTTTTTGTAAGCAATTAAGCCTATAAAAGAGTGTTGTTCAGTCATTTTTTAAATGGACATGGAATCGGTGCTGTGGCTGACTTGGAAATCTGCTCGAATAATTGTAAAGTAAAGAATAAACGATGACCTCAGCTTTGGCGGAAGAAGCGCCACCGAAATCGCCCATGTGGATCTCGCTGCCCTCGGTGTCCATCATAATGGCAACGGCGTAGCCCTTCTCGTCGTTGAGCCTGCGGACGCGCTCGATGACGGCCCGGTGCCACGCACGGGTGCCGTGGCACATGTTAATTCGCGCCACGTTCATGCCGCCCACGGCTAGGGCCTCCAGCTGCTCGAAACCGCAGGTGGCCGGCCCGATAGTGCACACCAGCTTCGTCCGGCGTGTGCTCCGGAACCCGTTCTCCTTCAGCTCGGCCTCCGTCACCGCGTCCACCTCGATCGACCCCGAGTCCACCGCCTGCGCCGTTGGCCGCGTCAAAGGGGTTAAAACCCCTCCACCCTTTCCGTTATCGGAGGCTAGTAGGACTTGTGAGGAGGAGGGGTCGAGATCTGAGGAGCATGCTCTGATGGAGGAGAATCTAACGGAGGTGACCGTGAACCGGCGGTTGAAGGTGGGGAAAGAAGGTTTCGGGTAGGAATAGCATTGTTTTGAGAGAGTGGATGGAGTGAAGAGGTGCAGAGACTGTGACATGGTGACCGGGAAATCCCCGGTAATTGTACAGACGGTGGTGTCGGATCGTTCCAAAGCGAGAAAATCAAGAGCTGGATACAAATGCGAGCGAGAAATGAGATTGATTGAGGGTGTGGCGAGCTTTAAAGAGCGCGGCGGAGATTGCAAAGCGAGCCCAAGTGTTTTCGAGCTTCGAAGATGTCGCCGAGCGAGTGGAAGGGGACACAAGGTGGCTCAAAACGGCTAAGATTATAAGCGAATCGGAGGGCGGGGACTGGATGCGATCTAGTATCAGTGAAACCGGGGGACGTGGTAGATGGTCATTGGTTCGAGTTGCCCAGCTGGTGAAATTGAAAGGGTAAAAAGGAATTAGATCCGATTGGCTGGTCTGGAGCGCAAAAGTTAGGTTAATCGGTTGGGAGACGTGGACGAACTTGATGGATTCGTGTAAGGGTCCCACGGAAGATATTTACTTTGGCAAATGTGGAAACTGGAAAGTGAGTGTATATTAGTATATACCTAGACACTAGCATCTCCCTTCTGTTCAGGAAAGCTATGGTAGGTTAATTTTACAAGTGTTATTACTATTATTTTTTTTAACTCAGCTCCCTAATTTTATTAATCTTTGGTCCTGCTAACAGAATTTTTAAATAACGTGTCACCGTCTCATGATATTTTTTAATTGTGAAATAGAGAGTCACGAATGGTTAACATTGTTCATTCATGAATGTTGTGGTACTTCAACACAAAATTAGTGAGTTAGATAAATAGGTCAAGTTAGGTTAGTCTATATAGTTTTATATCATACTATATTATTATTTTTAATCTAACATCTGAACACGAATTATTATTTTTATTTGTTGGGACAAGTGTGAAATTTGAAATGATATTGATAAAGCTAAAATTAAGTAGGGGTGGGCAGATTAACATTTACCGCTTACCAACTGTAATCGAACCAATATTAACTGCCTACTGCCAAAAGTCGGTTGATAAATGATTAAGGATTTTTACACTAACATTAGTTCGGTTCAGTTAATTGATATAAATATTTTTTTGTGAGTTAACCGAATTAATCGATAATAAATATGGTTTTAGTAGAAGGATAATTACGAGGGCATTAGCTAGGTTTTTATAGTAGAACATATTAGGTAGATTCTATTACCAATTTATTAGTAGAACATATGTATGGTGCATTTTTATTATGTTAATTAATAGGCCAACTTAAAATTTGTTTAGTTCAATAAATTATTTTAGCTTAAAAAAAAATTGGGTCCAATTAAAAAAGTCTGCGATTAACAGATTAACCAAACCGATTTTAATTGAAACTTTTGAAATAAATCTTTATCAAAATGTAATTAGTAAATTAACTAATTTAACCGACAATTTTAGTTAATCAAACCAAAAATGGTTTGATACCCACCACTAAAATCAAGGTAAAGTCTTAAGGACTATTTCAGGTAATTAAACTAGTTTATAAGTAATAATTATCAACTTTTAGACAAAGAAACGCACTGTAAGTGCTTCCACGCCCAAGAAACCATGGGAATAAATGAATAATCAAAGTTTTTTTAGAGTTGTTACAGTATTATGCTAAGTATATAATATAAGCATTTATCACTTTATTATTTATTACTTAATGATTTACTAGTGACATATATAGTAAAGAATAAGATAATAATGCTAATATCAGTATGAAAATATATTTATCATTTAAATTGAAAATAACAGTTGAAATTTAAAGAAATATATATAAATTCTAAAAATTCTTGATATGAGAATACCACTGAAATTTGTGATTTGAGCTCAATTACTTACTTTAATTATTATTATTATTATTTTTCCTATTCACTTTAACCAGTGGTTCGGTTTAGTGGCCCAACGAGTTTTTCCATTAAGCTACGACTTACGAGGTACACGTCATCTGCAATGGTGGCACCGACAACCCACGACGATCAACCAAAGAAAATTCATAGATAAATACTTCTTTTCGTACCTTACGCAAACGAATAGATCGCATACTTGGAAAGCCAATAACATTCTTTAGGGTTTCTGTGTGTAACAGCTCCCAAATCTCTCCAGCCAGGTTCGATAATTTCCTTTGATTTCATCATTTTCGTATTCGATCTGAAAATCCTCACAAACCCATCTTTTCAATTTGTTTATGTTTCAAAGATCTCAAATTATATTATTTTAAACCCAATTAGTTGAAGAATCAGTTTGGTAAATTTACTCTGATTTCTTGGATCTTATAGGTGACTGTTGTTTCGGTGTAATATGGGTGCCTTTATATCGAAATTTTGGTTCATGTTGTTCCCTGCGAATGAGTACAAGCTTGTGGTGGTTGGGTTGGATAATGCCGGAAAGACCACGACCCTTTACAAATTACACTTGGGTGAGGTTGTAACTACCCACCCTACTGTTGGGAGCAACGTGGAAGAGCTTGTCTATAAGAACATTCGGTTCGAGGTGGGCTAGCAACTTCAAATTCCTTCTTTCTTTTTTTCTTTCTTCTTTTTTTTTTTTGGTCATTTATTTTGATTGCATATTTGTTACTGTTTATGAATGTTTTATAGGGTTCTTATTTTTCATTTATTTTTGGGGGAAGTGGATTTTGGGTTGATGGTTGTTTTAGATAATGAAAGTATCTGTTAATTTGTAGTTTATAACGCGCAAATGATGGTGTCAGTGTTATAATCGAAGCTAGATTTAGCTATTCAAGTATTGGTTTTTGGGCCGATTGATCTTTTGTCACTATACGTCTGTGATGTATGTTTCTTTGAGGATTTGTTCTTTATATTTGGAAACTGAATGTAGCTTTAGGAAATAGTGAATTTGGGGGAGTGGGTTTTAGCAGGGTGATTGTTGTTTTAGTGTCTACATTTTTTTCCACTTCACAATTATTGTGTATCTTAATGTATCTATTATTTCAAGTTCTCTATTTTATGTTTGTTTTGCATATGCAGGAAAGGTTAGAGTTGTCTCAAGTAGTAAGTTAAAATTTTATCTTGTTAAAAAACAGCGCATATGTCCTTGAGAATTAGGTTGTAACAAAGTGGTGTATTTTATAAGAACTGTAGATAGACGCATTTGCAGGTCCTAAATTTTGCGCAAAGATATATTTAGACACTCGCGTCATTACAATTTTTGTTCCTTGGGGGGCCATGCGACTGTTGCTTCTTTCTCTAGCTTAAAAGTATTGCTAGTTTATAGGGAGATGAATTATCTGAGATGAGATCTCTTGAATGGAGGCTGCTTTTGCTGTATTTATCCATTGATAGGTGTTTTTTCTCTTAATGGTTATATGTACAGATTTTAACAGCCAAGGTGTTCCTGGGATTTACTTATAGATTTTAGAATATTTGTTGCTCCCATCTGTGTTCTTTCGAACTATGTTTGTTTTCTTTGTTTATCAAGCATGTTATAATTAACTCAAGAAGTTGTAAATAATTACCTCTAAGTAATCATTGCTACAGCAATTTGTCTAAATCAAAATACAAAGTAATCTGTTGAAGTTTATTATTCCTTTTATTACAATATATGTGAATTTAAAATAGACTGAATAAAAGTTGGATATGGTCAATCTTATTAGCATATTAATTATGAAAAGTACAAGGTAATTAAACCGAATAAGAAATTCAATGTCATAGATAGTAGCTATGTTAGTGGTTTTTTGTTTTTCTAGGGGGTGGTTGAGGGATTGGCATATTTATAAAGATTATAATATTTTGGTGTATGAGGCTTGTTATCCAAACTTAAAACATTTTAGATTTTCTATTCCAATGGGAAAAATGAAATCTTTTGTTTGTGCCTTTGTTGGATTCAATAGCTTACATGATCATGCAGTTGAAGATGAATAATTACCTTATGACGATATCAACCTTAGTTGCTAGGGCTTCATTTTTGGGCATACTAGGAGATTGAGTGAACCTGCTTGGCTCAATGGCTCAAAGTTATTTACGCCTTAAATGTCATTTTTTTTTTAAAAAAAAGTGAAATTTGTCTTAAATGCAAAGAAGCTGAACATGATTATTTGCCAATATTGTTCATGTCAGGTTTGGGATCTTGGTGGACAAGAAAGACTCAGGACATCATGGGCAACATATTATCGTGGAACTCATGCAATTATAGCGGTGATAGACAGCACTGACAGAGCCAGGATATCTATTATGAAAGATGAACTCTTCAGGTTGCTGGGACATGAGGATCTTCAACATTCTGTTATACTAGTTTTTGCAAACAAACAAGATCTTAAGGATGCCATGACCCCAGCTGAAATCACAGATTGCCTCTCTCTCCACAGCATCAAGAATCATGATTGGCACATTCAAGCTTGTTGTGCCCTCACAGGAGAAGGCTTGTATGATGGTTTAGGTTGGATTGCTCAACGGGTTACTGGGAAAGCACCAAGTTGAATAATGGAAGAAATTAGGGAAGAAAAAAAAAAGAAGAAAGAAAATTCATTTACCCCACTCATTCATGGTTGTGAAGGATGAGTGATAAAAGCCACTTTTGTGTATCATCTAAACTGTAGAAGAGCTCCTTCCAAACAGATGTAGATTTTTTCCAGTTTTGATTTGCCTAAGTAATTGTTATGTTCTGCACAATGGAGCATCTCAATTAACACATTCTTCATGTGGAACCATGCCATAAAACGTTTGAGATTTTCATGTTTTGTGTTTATAGAACAACTCATTAGCCTTTGTTGGCTATACAAGAATGCAATAAAATTGTCATATGTACCAGTAAGCATTTCATGAAAAAAAAAAAAAAAAAAGAAGCATTTCTTGAATCATTTGCCAATAAAAGGTTTTGCTATAAAATCCTCATATGCACAATGGAGTATTCAATGAAACATTTGCCAAATGACAGCATCCATCTCAAGCTGTAACTGACTAATTAAAAGAAACTTTTGTTCCAAGACTGATGTCTGTAAATTGAAGCCTCTGCTATATCTGATGGTGGAAATCAAATCTTCTAGTCAGCAATAACCATCACAGTATCCAGCATCTGCAACCTTTTGATTCTTGTGGACCTTCAAACCAACGATCCCAAAATGGAATTATTGGGCCATTTGTTCTGCCAAACCAGAAGAAATTATGATACCATATGATTCTGGGGAAAATTTTAAAGTAATCAAAGCAAATGGTAGGAAAAAAATTATTACATTGGGAGCAAAGGATCAGGTCTTTTTCCACATTGCTCAGCATTCTGGCATCCACAATATAAACTTCAGCTCATAAATTGATTATAGTAAAACTAAATGTCTGATAAATATCAATCAAGTACTTTATATTTTGCTTTGTAAAAAAAATCCATATATTTTCTCATTCTTACTCCTTGCATCCAGCTGAGGCCTTCTCTATCTTTTCAAGCTTTTCCAGCTCTTCCTGGACACAGAAAATCCAGTTAGTTTTTTTCTTGATAAGTAACCAAAAAAATAATAATGCTGAAAGTACATCTAAAATTTGTAGTAATTCAGACAGAATTCCTATATGATAGCATGGGACGTTTTCGATATAACACTTCATTACAGTCTGCAGAAAACACCCAAAAACATTAAATTTTGAGGTAATGCAGAAACAGAAGGGTGCCAAAGAACCATCTCGTCTCAGTAGGCCAGTTCCTCTGGAAGTTTCTTGCCTCTCCAATGACAAGATTGCTTACAACTATATTAACCACTTAGGCAAAAATGCTTTCCCCATGGAAAAAATATAGCAATAAGCTATCTAATATATATACATATTTTTTAATAAATAATTGACCCCAAGAGAAGGGGGAAGAAAACATTTAAACTAGTAACTTCCGCTTCATGAGTCGTGAAACTATATATGAAAGTGATGCCAAAAAAACCAAACTACTGGAAAGCATCAGGAAATATCAAGGCTGGCCAATATGGGAAACAGACAGTAGAATGGGGAACAGAGTCAGGAATTAACCACGGAAACATAGGAAATATGTGTGATCTCTGTACAGAACTTGAATATAATCTCTGTAGCCATTCTTCGCATTGGAAGTGCTCCAAAAGCAACATGCATGTCACAAAGACCTATTTTCTTCCCGAAACTGAATTACTCACCTCACTCTCTTTCGAAATTGGTCCACCCCTGATGGTGGAAGTCAAGTCACAAAGTTCCAATGTTGTTAATCTTAGCGGCTCAGCAAGGCAGATAATACCACCATGTCTATGGAAATGTGTATCTCAATGGAGCTTTACATGAGCTCAACAGTAGTAGATGGAAATTCTAGTGAAATAAACTGAAGAAACTGACTAAGGTTGCTGGATCAGCGAACTTTATTAATTTATGGCCCAATTTACTTAAAAGAGGAAATAAAAGTTTCCCAGCTTGCCTACACAGGCAACCTATCAATCAAGAGTGACCAAAAATGATGTAGAACGTATCCCCCACTAAAGCCAAAGAATATTTTATTTAATTTTATAATTAAGACTTTATTTTGAGCATTGAACCAAAAACCAGATACAAAGCTGCACTCAAATCAACTTCCATAGCCAAGTTGTTTATACCATTCGTACTAGATAATGACCTTCCTTTTGTAAGCTCCCAAATTCTAAAGGACTCTTTGAAGAAACAGTAACTAACCTACTGTATCTGAACAAAATGTCTACCATATAATTTTGGTTGCCAAGATGCTTAAGATATATCAGCCCAATTGTGTTTATGCTTAAATCTAACTCTCAACCTAAAATGACTTTTCCGGAAAGAGCCAAAAATGATGCCTTAGTCCAAATGGGCTACATCGTGGAGGTCTACTTAATACCTAGGAAATGAAGAATTCACTTCTCCTTCAGACTTCACTTGTACATACAATAGTCAATTCAAAATTTTCAACCACTTCTGCTTCCTCTATCTCCTTAGTAATTAACTTTTCCTGACACAATTCAGTCATATTGATTCACAGAGGATAAAAAATGAATGAAAGGAATGACAGCTCCAAAACATAGGAGTGAGGATATGAAAATATCATTTGTTTTGGATTCAACATACTGATTGCATGTTTTTCCACTCATTGTTATACCTTTACAGAAAGATGTTTTAGAATAGAGATTATATCAGTGATTACAAACATTTAAAGGCATTCAGCATATGTCATGCAATCTTCTCTGGAAGATCTAACACAATTTAACTAAATGATAAACTACTGAGTAACGTCAAGTAGCCCCTTCTTTGAAAACAATAATTTATATGCTTTGACACAAAAATCAGAATATAGTTGTCTATGTACTATTAGCATCAATACATTGTTTATCTAATATAAGAACCATCCCTATGTTGATAGTCAAACTTAAGAATCATCCAGAACTCGAAAAACCAGGTTGCTTGATACTAAAAGATTTATGTGCTCAGTGTATCAAGACCTATACCTCACTGGATGAAAGAAAATAAATGTTCCAAAAATTCATGGTCTGTGACACCTATAAGTCACAGTGATTAAGTTTAGCTGCATGGAAGGGACCATGGAGTGCAGATGGAAGTGAAGGGACAATAAAATACATCCATACGCCAATTACTTCCCATATACCTATCATGCTGTCTACTGCAAATTGGAATTCAGCTCCCATACTATGCATTATGAATTACATTGACCAAAACTACAATAAAGTGTCCACACCTCTCTCCCCAATGTTGCCAAAACAAACATTTGCACAAAAGACCATAACCAACCTAACCGAATGTACTGCAATTGATGTAGAATACTCTTAAGTTTAGGAAGTATACGATTGTAAGGTTGAATCTAGAAAAAAAAAAAAATCAGTAAAAAGATTATTCACACTCAATGAAACACTAGTTCTCGATCATTTGAGAGACCAATGCATAATTGGTAACACAGAGCTTAACAATGTGTCGCAAGAAATACCCATAAAAGGGTCTGCACAGAACTTCCTAAACCCCCTCGCGATCCAGTAACATCAAGTATCTACTAGTTCAGCAAACAGGATCAGACGTAGCACTCTTTAAACATGAACCACTAGTTCTTTTATGCTTCTTAACAACCATGAAGACAATTGAAAACTGCTCAAAGCCTTAAACCTCTACACATTTCAACATATTCACCACAGGGATGGAGAATTAGGACCCGTTCCCGACTCGACAATAGTAGCGGTCTTTCAGAAATAATTGCTAAATTAAACATAATTATACTTCAAATAGATTCAAATCTCAAATTCAAACATTTGCAATATTCAGTTTGAAATTTGAAACAAACAACCAAGTTGGACAACAAATAGTAAACTCAAAATTGCATAGCTTACCATTGCTTCACCCATTGCTTCATTGATCAACTTACACAATTAGATATGTAAGCCAACAAAACAATAGAAAGCACAACATCGTAGGAATTAACGAAGTCCCAGAAACAATATATTTAAAAAGGAAAAAAGAACTTACCTCTAAGAACCTAACTTCCTGCTCGAGCCGTTTCAGCTCAGCCAGTATCCGATGCTTCCCTCTCGTATCAGTGGACGGGAAAGATTGAACCCGTTGGGTTATCGGACTCGCGGATTCGGACCTATCCGATTGCATCGCAGAATACAACAACCGATAAAGACTAGAAAGACCCTAACTTTACAAACAAACTACCGATTAAACCAGCCAAGAAATGAAGTGATTCACTAAAGAGAACCCATCAGACAGGAAAACAAGGACAACCCAGAAATCTTCATGGATCCCACAAGCGGCTCCTTCATTAAAGCAACAAAACCCTTTTGCAAAGACGCGGATCTATAAGGAAAAGAGAGAGACAACTTGGGGTGTTTTTTTGGCTGTTTTAGCTCAAACTTTTCAAGGGAGCGAGAGGAAAAGAAAACTTTCTTATTGTCGACGGTGCTATTTGTTTGTGTGAAAGCTTGTTTTCTTTTGTGATTCTCATTTTCTGTGTCTTTTTTGTCTCTATGACCCCATTGGGTCTCTCCTGGCTTCGCTTACCAAAAAGGGACTATCTGCTTTCATCTGTCTGCACCTCCACGCGATGTTCTCTATGGGACGACTTGCGACTGTAGTCTCAGTGACATAGTTAGTTGCTTTAATTAAGAATAATATATATAAATTTAGCAAAAAATAAGTTATATAAAATATTTAGTTAGTTATTGATAAGCGTATTATTAAGTTTAATTTATTAATTTGATATTATAAGATGGGATGATATGAAGTATAACATATCGTATTAATATGGTATTGTTCCTAATGAATAACTCAATCGGTTGTGAATTACGCCTTATAAAACGAAGATTACTAATATAAATCTTTCATTTCTCTTATATGAACATGTCAATATATATATAAAGTACTTTCTTTCATTCAAAAGAAATTACAATGAAAATTAAATACATAAAATAAATAAAAGTTAAATCGAAAAATTTAATTCAGGTATATCACTAGCACCTCAATAAACTGAAAGGAGATTAGAAAAGTGAAAGTCATTAGTGAATGCAACCAATGAAGGCCGCGACACTCTATGATGGATAAAACTATTTTAAATAAGAATACCCTTATAAATTTAAATCTATACAAGTTTCTGAAGAAAATTGTGAATATTAAGAAAAATGGAAAAAAGGGTTCCTTTATAAACATAGAGTTTGAGGCCCAACTTGTTCAGGGTATTTTTAAAAAAGCTCAATCTAGATTGACCACTAACACCTCAATGATTCAGAAGAAAACCAAATAGGTATAAAAAAAATATTCCCTACATAGACATAGAGTCTGAAGCCTAACCGATTCGTGTTAAATAGAAAGCAACACAACAACATAATATAATGAAATACATGATAAAAAGCATAATAAAAATTTCAAGTCCAAAAAATAGCAACACCAAAAAGCAGAGGTGGCAAAGACACATAGAGCCATGCGTTGGTGGTGGAATGTCGAGATGCAACAATTGGATCCAAGAGATCGGGCATAGGTGGTGGGAGGTTAGACCTCATGCGTCGGAGCATTGGAGACATGCGCCCACAAGAAAGATCTACTTGCAAGCGTGTGCTGAACATGCTTTGGCGCATGGTGGCTAGATGGGAAGGATGTTGGTGGTAAACGATAGCGGAGACACCCAAGAACCCGATGGAGTGGCCCATATGCATAACATGCTTCCTGAAATTGATAGATCGATTTTTAAAAATCAAATCCAAAGATTTAACTCATTAAAATATTTCTATATCAAAATAATATAAATTTATTTATTGAATACTACTTTTATTAAGCTGATATGAAGATGTAAATTTAATTATCTAGTTAATATTTTGTTACTTTTCATTACTTGTGGGCTCAAACTATTTTTTAATAAGTAAAACTTTACATGTGTAATATTTAATTTAAATGAGAATAAATTGAATAAAATAAAAATCTCACATGTCAACAAATTTTTTTTGACACAGTCAGTGTTTGACAACTAATATAAAATGTATATAATAATTTGATGTACCCGTTTATATATCTGATATACCAAGTACAAATATGATATATAGTAAAAATCTTATGTTTCTACAAGATGAAACGTAAAACAAAAGTAATCTGGAAAAAGTTTTAAAATATCATAGTTTTATCAATTTCAGTCAAAATCATAGCCTATAGAGCGTACTTCGCAGTAGACGATTAAGCGCGTGGTGGAGGCTGCAGTGGCGCCACGGTGCTCTACACATGGAAGTCCACCACTGCGGAAGTGGCACGTCGTTGTCCTAGTCCACCGTGAAATCCACGCGATGCTTATATCTATATATATAAAATACACAAGCGGCGTGCTGGGGTACGTATGTCTTCCCCAAATTTCCAATTTGGCTTCCATAGCTGTCTCCGTTGGCCACGTGTGCAAATTGATGTAATTGTGCGACTTAAATCCTCTAATATAATAAAATAAGAACTATTTAATTAAACATATTATTTAAGATTTTCCAAACTTAATTAATAAATTATTATATAAAAATATCCAAAATTATTTATGTGGAGAGGACCCCCTTCCCTTTTGTTCGGCTCAGAGAAAAGAGTTGCAACATTTCCATATTTTGAAACAAGTGTTTTCAGAAGTATTACATTTTTTAATATAATGTTTTTACACATTTACTATATTTGTCATTAAAATGTGTATGGTCACGTTGTAGTCTATGTGTCATTTACTACATTTACAAATTAAAGTGATAATTCATACGACATTTATCACGTCAACAATTTTATAAAATGTAGATAGTCACATTCATTTTTGAATAAATTATAGTAAACTTTATAAACTTCAAGTATTTTTCTTTCAAAATCATTAATTGGAGCTGATCAATAAAATGATTCTTAGAAATTATAAGTTACAAGTTGTTGGGAATAATTCCACTCAACTGGCGCATCAGATCCTAGGTCTCAAGGCCAATGACAGGCCTACAAATCAACCAATTCGAGAAGAAACAATCTGAGTTCAAATAAGACTCAATTATAAGAATATCAAGATCAAGAACGCATCAAGGTCAAGGACGCCTAAAGAAGGCACTGTTAACACCATATTGAAAACTGTTACATCACAAGTAAACTGTACACTAGAAACAAGTAAAATCTAAGTGATAGATACCAAATTAACACTTTAGTATGTATTAAGATAAATGTAATATTCTTTTGTGCAATATATTAATTTGCATTAACTAAAAATGAAATATTCAAAAGGTGCATGCACACAATTTCACTAAATCTCATAAGATCTAATATTTAAAAATGTTAATTTGTTGAAGTGTTAACAAATTATACAACAAAAATGAAAGTTTAATCCTCAAAAATTTAAAAAAAATACAGAGGCTTCAAAGGACACGTGTTCAACTGGGGAATGAACTGCTGATTCTGACATAGTCGTACTCTGTTGCATGACATACCAGGTGTCTTTAGCTCTCAACTGCCACGCATGTCAATGTGTCACCGACAAGCATGTATATATATCCTGTCCAGCTCTCATCCTCGTAAAACACTGTAGAACTCTTGAAATTCCTCAAAGCAAAAATGTCCACTCTCTCTGCAATTTCGTCGAATCTCGTGAAAAGAACCATCCCATTCAGTTCGTTGAGCTCGGCCCCTGCAAAAGCTCCACCCCTGTTGCTTTCCTACAATCCAATCTTTCCCAAACATCCGATGCGTCTCTCGGCACGGTTGCTTGCTAATGAACCGGGCAGGAGCCCGGCGGAGTTCCCACCGGAAGTGCCAGAAGTTCCTTTCACTCCAGAGATCGACCCCAGTAGTACTCCAGCTGAGGTACACACCAACCCTCCACCGTATACTACTCCAGGGCCGAAACCGGGACCGGAATTCCCTAAGCCGCCGATACCGCCACAGCCGGACCCGGGACCGGAGCTCCCGAAACCGATTATACCACCACGTCCGGACCCCGATAACCCGCTCCCAAAACCTGATGTGGTGCCGCCGGGGCCGGATATTGTGCCTCCGCCATCAACGCCGCCACCGGATATCAGTCCCCCAACTGGGCCGTATGTCGTGTAGGTGGAGTTTCAGATTTGAGCCATGTATTAGTGACGGATTTGGGTGGCTGGTGGTGCTTCTGGAGACTGGAATACGTGGAAGAGTGATTTAGAAGTAGGGCGCTCATAAATAATACTTATGACTTTGAGAGTAGCATCTAATGTTTCGATTTATTTATTTTCTCTTCGTAATTTGTATGATGCTTGGCATTTTCAATGTTTTTGATTTGATTAGCATCCAATGTTACTTGTAAATACGTTTATAGTTGTCCAATTAATATACGTTGGCAAGCAATCAAGCTCGTGATAGTTATCACAGAATTTCTGCATCAGTGAAGGCCAATTTCACTATTCTAGCTAGCCCATTCTTTCTGAGAGGTGGTGCGCCGAGTTGGATGCTTTTCAACGTAATTATGGGTACGACCGTACGAATGGGCTTTCCAATATGGGTCTACAAAATCAAGGGAATCCAATAGGACTAACTTTTAAGTTAAATTTACAAGTTAACTTTACTCTTGAAGCCACCAAGCCGTCCATTGCCCACCCAACGCCACCAAGAGCCGAGGCACTAGCACCTTCACCACTAAGCCGTCCATCGCCCATCATTGAACCTCCGCCCTCTCTTGAAGCCACCAAACCTCAGCCAGTCAGCCACAACTCTCAGCCCCTTCCAGTTTCAGGAAACCCACCTGTAGACTTTTTAACAAAAATCTTTCTCCATGAAGGTGAAGACTAGACCATGGGTGAAGACGCTTTAGCCTTTGCCCCGTCCAGGAAACCCACCAGCGCTACCAAAGGGATCATCCCCCATGAAGGTGAAGACGAGACCATAGGTGTCTCCGTGAGAGAGAAAGGTAAGAAAATAAAATAAAAGAATATTAAAAAATATTATTTAAATGAAATAACTTGTTAGTTGCTGGAACAAATGAGTACTTAAAATAAAAAATAGGAGTTTTTTGATTTGTTAAATTAACTTTATTGTTGAAGATGCTCTACGTGATTAATTATAGAAAATGATAAAATCATAACTTAAATCTAATTTTTAGTTTAAGGCTCTTTCTTCCATAGACAGTATCACGGATTAGGATTCCCTTCCATTGAGGGTTCAATTGGAGATTTGGACCGTCCAATTTGATCAAACGCACAAAAAAATGCCATGTGTCCCATTATAAATTAAATAATCAAATATTATTTAATTTTAAAAAAGAAAATAAAAATAAAAATAATAAAAAATTAAAAACTTTTATAAAATAATATGGATAACCGGTCACCCCATCTTAGCCATGGGGGGTGGCCCACCCCCTAGGGCCGGTTGGGGGTGGTGTCACCCTTAGGGTCACAGGGGATGGTTCGGCCACTCCTAGGGCCAAAACCCAAAATAAATATTTTGGGTTTTGGCCCTAGGGGTGGCCGAACCACCTATATGGTTATAAGGGGTGGCTTCGGCCCCCCCCATGGCTTAGATGGGGTGGTCGGCCACCGATATTATTTTATAAAATTTTTTAATTATTTTAATTTTAAAAATTAAATAATATTTTATTATTTAATTTATAGTGAGACATGTGTCATGTTTTAGTGTATTGGATCAAAATAAACAGTCCAAAATTTTCAATTAGAGAATCTTCGATCATCCCCTAAATTGGAGGGGATCCTGGTCCCAATGTCACATTTCATTAAACAGAAAGATCCTATAACAGACATAATTTTAAATGGATACAATCATTAAATAGATAAAAGATTGTCATATATAAATAAAGCTAAAAACTCATTAAACAGAAAGATCCTATAACAGACATAATTTTAAATGGATGCAATCATTAAATAGATAAAAGATTGTCATAGACAAATGAAGCCAAAAACTACTTGGCTGACATGTTTTTTACGATATGGTTTATATGTTGTTATTTTAATAATATATACGCTATAATTTAAGTTGTTAGATTAAATTTCAAAAATTTAAATAGTTGAGATTGAATATAAAAAGTTGCTTTACTTTTAAAAATTTCTAATAAAAGAAAGAAAATAAATTTTTTTAAAAAAAAATTCAATTTTTTTTTTGACATGTTACATAAGAGGAGGATGAGTTATTCGAATTAATGACCTCCGTTTCATAAAGCGTGATGTCAACTAATTAAACTACCTCTTAAGGAAAAAAAAAAAAAAAAAAGCCAATTTTTACCGTTGTTTAAAGTACATTATGTAACAGCATAAAAATGACATAGCTGACGTGTAAGGCCATTGTTCTTAATCAAACACGAATCTTCCCGAATTCTATAATCAACCACCTGATTTTATCTCATCTACTTTATGACTTTATCTCTTCTTCTGGCCTCTCAAAAACGACATCTCCCAGCACCCCCATGCCACGCGTCAACACACAGACCGCTACGGCTCGATCTGCCCATCGACCTCGACGCAAGAAAACAAAATTAAATGCGTCGAGTCTGTGCCCCAAGTGCCCAACAGCATCGCAACCTTTTCTTCAATCACACGAAAATATCTCTCTTTTACTTTACTAAAGCCCATAAGATCCACCCAGGCCCAAATAGTAGAGCTCGCGACTCTTTTATGTTCAAAAATCCACCGCCACTTCCTCCGTTCCCGTTTCTCTCACTCTCTCCCTTCCACTTCCACCCAAAATGGCATCCCGTCTCGGCGCCAGTCCGCGCGCCACCACACACGCCGCGGACCTTCTCCCACACAGGCACAACCACAACCACGTACGACACCAATTCATTCGAGTGCTATCTGAGAAAGCCGTACCGTTCGGGAGAGGAAGAGCATGGAGCGGAGGGCGGTTGAGAGCTCGCGCTTCGGATGACGGGGACTCGTCGTCGTACCTCGACATGTGGAGGAATGCGGTCGACAGAGAGAGGAAGACGATCGAGTTTCAGCAGATCGCCGAGAAGCCCCCCGTAACCGGCGACGGGGGCGTCGAGGATGTGAAGAAGAAGAGCGAGGAGTTCGAGAAAATTCTGGAGACCCCGAGCGAGGAGCGGGACCGAATCCAGCGAATGCAGGTCGTCGATCGCGCCGCCGCCGCCATCGCAGCCGCCCGCGCGATTCTCGACGAGGACGGCCAGAGCCCGGGCCCGGAGGCCGCGAGTTCCTTCGGGTCCGGGTCCGGGTCTTCGGTGCCTGGAGATTTGAAGAGTGCTAATCAAGAAGGTAATCGGACTTTCGTTCGTTTTTGGATTGAATTTTTATTGAGGAATTGGTGAATTCTGTGTTTGTTGCAGGGAGATTTGAGTAGTGTTATTGACTTCGAACACGACTAAATTTGACAATAGGGTGATTTTGGGTTTTTGAGGATCATTGGGAATTTTCAGAAGCAATGACTCATCACTTCATTATAGGCACATTTCTTTGCTACTCTGGGCTTGAATCATCCTATTCCCTATAGGGATTTTTTTTTTTTTTTTTACATCACTTATTATATTTGTTGACATTCTCTCTCCTTTAACTGTTAAGGAGCATGAGCGAGATTTTGTACTTAAAGTTTCAAAATCAGATAAAATGTTCGTCGATATTCAAAGCTAGAATTTGAATTTAACCAGGTACTCAGAAGTGGAGCATCTTCGTCCCTCGGTCGGAGACTTCTGGAGGTGAAACTCCAGGTCCAGATTTTTGGTCCTGGACACCCCCTGTGGATAGCGATAAAAATTCTGATGGTGTTATTGATACGCAGTTAGTTGGAAAATCTTTGGTGTTTCCTACTCCACCCATCCCTGTTATTGAGCAAGAACGACCTGTGGGTTTTATCTCAATTCCATTTGAGAGTAAACTCTCTGAAAGCAAGATCAACCCTCCTCTTCCACCCCTTCAGTCGTTGATTGCGGAGAAAGTGGAAGCCTCTGAGTCCAGTTTGGAGACACCTTTCTTAAAAGAGGAACAAGAACATGATATCCAATTTTCAGCTCATGCGGCAGAAGCGGCTAATGCTCTTCATAAGGTGGATGAATCATTGCCCCATGGAGTGTATCCTGATGGATCAAGGTGGTGGAAGGAGACTGGAGTTGAGCGACGACCTGATGGTGTGATTTGCAGGTGGACACTGAAAAGAGGTGTTAGTGCTGACCAAGTTGTTGAGTGGCAAGATAAGTATTGGGAAGCTTCTGACGAGTTTGGCCACAAGGAACTTGGTTCAGAAAAATCGGGACGTGATGCAACTGGCAGTGTTTGGCGTGAATATTGGAAGGAGTCGATGTGGCTGGTTAGTAATAACTTCCTTTCTCAATTCCAGTTCTCTTACTTTCTTTTATATCACATAAAACTGATAAAAGAAAAGCGTAGGATTATTCACAAAACACTTCCAAAATTAAAAATTTTGATTTTTTAATTTTTTAATTTTTAATTGGCTGACCTTAAGAGCTTATCATGATTTTAATTGGAATTACCGCTTAGTTGATTTGTTTGAGTTGATTGCAGGAATACACAACATGTGTCCACTCAAACCCACTCCACTGACTATTTGCTCAAACTGCATGATTACTATCTGCCTTTACTGATATTGAACCTATTACAAACTGTTGGAAGATTTTTAATTTTTAATTTTTTTTTTAAGTTTTATATTCGTTCTTCAATTTGTTTGTGTGTTTGTGTGTTTTGTTTTATTTTTATTTTTTATCTTTCACTTTCATTGAACAATGTAAGTTGCATGGATTTCGGGTGCGTTCTTCAAATTATTTCTTCAGTAGTGACCTTTTTGTTCTGCAATTTTTTGATAGTCATCCTCCTCCCCTCCCATTGTATCACAATAGGGAAAAAAAAAATATTTTGATGGTCATTTTTGTTTATTTCTTGACTCTGGCAAAACAGAATTAGAGAGATCTGAACTCTGGCTTCTATTTGTGCAGGATTCTGGGCTTGCTCGTATTGAGAAAACTGCAGACAAGTGGGGAAAGAATGGACAAGGTGGTGAGTGGCAAGAGAAATGGTGGGAACATTACAGTGCCTCTGGCCAAGCGGAAAAATGGGCTCACAAGTGGTGCAGCATTGATCCCAACACACCCCTGGAGGCTGGTCATGCTCATATTTGGCATGAAAGGTACCAAACCACATGTTTAAGTACTCTGGTTCTTTATTATATGCAACTGAACTGCCTCGGGAGGGGGAACTCAAAAACACCTGTTGGTTGACCTTGATTGATGATCATTGATCTTTTAACTTTCTGTAAATTTCTTAGGTTCCAAGTCCTTAGCGCTACATTTTTTCGGAGTAGCTCATTGATTACGTTGCTCATATAACATGCTTGTAGTCATGTTTCATGTTGTCTTCCTGTCCCGTCAAATTCTCGTTCAGGGAATTCATAGTAGCCCATTGATTCAAAATCTGTAACGTAATATTACCACTCAAGAGATCACTACAACTTCTTATGCTATTTACAGATAAAACTGTTCCCATATTTATATGTGTGCAATCGACAGGTGAGAACTACGACGGACATGGTGGCAGCACGAAATACACTGACAAATGGGCTGAACGCTGCGAGGGCGATGGTTGGGCAAAGTGGGGTGACAAATGGGATGAGAACTTTGATCCCAACAGCCATGGTGTGAAGCAGGGAGAGAGTTGGTGGGAAGGTAAGTATGGAGAGAGGTGGAATCGAACATGGGGTGAGGGCCACAACGGCTCAGGATGGGTTCACAAATATGGGAAGAGCAGCAGTGGAGAGCACTGGGACACACACGTGCAACAAGATACTTGGTATGAACGATTCCCTCACTTTGGCTTTTATCACTGCTTTGGCAACTCAGTCCAGCTGCGGGAAGTTCAGAAGCCATCTGAGATGACTGAACAATAATTATTTTTTATTCTTTAAATATTATTTTCTTATGTTATTTTCCTCGCGTAGAGAAATAATGTTTAACGTAAATGACTCGAACACTTTTCCTATATAGGCTTGCCATGAGTTGCCTTTCCAATATGATGCAATAGTTGTGTTTGTGTGTATTCTCGTTCAGACATATCAATAAAAGAATTTGAAGATCTCCTTTTCTTGTTCTTGCATCCTGCGCAGGAATGCATTGACTTATGACTTGCGATTATCTCAAGTTTAAATAGGTAATTTGGTGCTAGATTTATCGCAGAAAAAACTATGAGGGATGAATTATAGTTTTTTCATCCCTCATAGTTTTTCTCGATAAATCTATATAGACTGAAAAAGAGCTTCAAACTATGAGGGATGAATTATAGACCGAAAATGGTTTGTTTGAAATTGCATTTGGAGGGTCTAAAAAGCGTGTTTAATACTAAAACAATTACGTTTGAAGAAAAAAAAAATTATTTAGTAAAAAAATTAAAAACATTTTTAAGGGTCTAAAAAACTTAAAAATAACTAAAACGTATTTTTAGCAAAAATTTAAAAATAAAGCTTTTATCAAAAAATGTTTTTTAACTTAAAGCTTTATTTTTTAAATGCAAGCTCATATGATATAAAAGAGTTTATTAAATTTTTTTATATAAAAATTAGTTTCCAAATGATAAGAATGCTGGGTTTATCTTTACTTTTAATATTAACAATGAAGTATAGATGAGATAATAATAAATTACGTCAACTATTTGTAAACATTTTACTTGTTTTTGCAATTAGCATCGCAATTTGTGGCTATCGTGACTCTATTTAAGGGATTTGACTTGTATGCTGTAGATAAAATTATAACATATATATTATTAAAAAATTAAAGGGTGAGAATTTAATTAAAGTAATTGAAGAGTTTAGATCTGTCATAATAAATATCAATTTTTATTGGTATTTATTTCTTTTTCTTTTTTTAAATATAAAACTTTCATTGATGAAATTTCACGAGTATAAAGCTCTTACATCACTGAGTATATAGTTTTGAAAAATCATAGCTAAAAGCTATGAAGGTTATAAAGTCATAAAAATAACTTCAAGCTTCTGTTAACCCATGTACAATTACATTTAAGGAACAGATCTACTTCGTGCATACTAGATCTGAGATATGGGTAGCAAAAATACAAAAATAAAAACAACTAAAAACTAAAAATCCGACTATGAGAGTTAAGCCTCCACATCGATCTATTCCATCCTCAACTCGAAGGCCAAGATAATAAATTCATTCTCAACCCGAAGGTCAGGACAAACAAAAAATAAAAAACAAAACAAAACAAAATCCCCACAAATAGTAACAAAGGAGCACGACATCATAGACATCCTTTCGAAAGATACGTCTTGATCAAAAAAGACGATTAAATCTAAGGTTGAAGAGACTAGATCTAGATCTAAATCTAAAAACTATATTTAAAACAATCTGCCATAATTGAAGACCAAAGAAACCTACATAGAAGACACTAAACAAAGCTCTACCATAAAAGGGAAAGAGAAAAGATGAAATCCTTTTTGGTGTTGTCTAGAAAAAATGGAGGAGGTATTATTTCAATTTTTTGTACATGCTGTAGTTCTAACCTGTTCAAGCTGGTGACACAAGAGAATGCTCAAAACGTTACCGTTTCTTGTGATTAAGGGCTCAAATAGGCCTTGACAAAAATAAAGATAAAAAAGAAAAGAAAAAGATAAGTAGATAAAGCCAAAAACCCCATCCCTGTGATAATCAATGCTACCGTAACATGTGGTGCTGGAGTGGCGCCTGTCAGCACATGCAGCAACACCGATGGCATAAATCCTTCCATTTCTCAACTCTCTGTCTCGCGGCCTTTCTAGGGTATTATCTTCCAATACAAAGGTGATTACTTGCACACCCACTTCGATCCTACAATATTCTGAAAATTGAACCTTTCTGTTAGCCTTAATTTGCTTGTGGCTTTCTCTTTTCTGTCATATCATGGCTTCTTCAGTGCTCAATGGAGCTGAAAATCTCAAGCTCATGAGCAGCATCCGTCCAACTGGGTTTGGCCTTGTGAGGTCAAATTTCCAGGAAAGGTGCTTTCCCAGGAAGGGTTTAGTGTCTTTTGGTAGGAATTACAAGGCCAGAACTTCAACACCCAGATGCAGTATATCATCCTCAAGGCCTTCTTCTCAGCCGAGGTTCATACAACACAAACAAGAGGCATTTTGGTTCTATAGGTTCTTATCTATTGTGTATGATCATGTCATAAACCCTGGCCACTGGACCGAGGACATGCGTGACGATGCGCTTGAGCCTGCTGATCTCTATGATCGTAATATGACAGTGGTAGATGTAGGGGGTGGAACTGGGTTTACAACTCTTGGTATAATTAAGCATGTGGATGCCAAAAATGTTACAATTCTTGACCAATCACCCCACCAGCTTGCCAAGGCTAGGCAGAAGGAGCCCTTGAAGGAATGCAAGATAATTGAAGGCGACGCCGAGGATCTTCCTTTCCCAACTGATTATGTGGATCGATATGTCTCCGCCGGAAGGTAATATCTTTTAGATATGCTTATTGTATTGCAATTGAAGTTTTCAGGCACAGATATTGATTTGCTTTTGAGTTTAGTGAGCAGATTTCAAAGATGTTAATCTTTTTAAGGCATTTGACTTGTTTTTAAATACCTTACAGTGAGATTTCAATGTACAACTTTGTGTTTACATATATAGAATGAAAAATATTATTCAAGTATCTGATAATTTAAGTTTCAGCTGTAGCATCTCTGCACCTCTTTTCTTTTTTTGATGAGTATCATGTGATGTAATTTTTAGAGGAAATATATTTCCTCACGTAATATTTAACTTAATTTTTCAGTATTGAGTATTGGCCGGATCCACAGCGTGGTATCAGGGAAGCATACAGGGTACTAAAGATAGGAGGGAAAGCCTGTGTTATAGGTCCTGTGTACCCAACCTTTTGGTTGTCTCGTTTCTTTGCAGACGTGTGGATGCTCTTCCCAAAAGAGGAAGAGTACATTGAATGGTTTGAAAAGGCTGGTTTCAAAGATGTTAAACTAAAAAGGATTGGTCCAAAATGGTACCGTGGTGTCCGTCGGCACGGCTTGATCATGGGTTGCTCTGTAACAGGTGTGAAGCCCTTTTCCGGAGACTCTCCCCTACAGGTAACATACTTCTTCATGCCTTTGATCTTTTCAGACTTCTTGCAATTTTGTAAAGATTCCTTATGATGATCATTTGATTAGGAGCATTTGGATGTTGTCATTGTCATCTAGGAAATCTTTCACTACACTAACTCATGTTGCATAGTGCCTTTTCAAAGTTATCCAAAGTGTCATTAGAGAATGCATTAGTATATCATTCACTACACTAACTCATGGTGCATAGTGCCTCTTCAAAGTTATCCAAAGCGTCATTAGAGAATCCATTAGTATAGTGGTAATTAACTTTTCCCAACCCATTTGGGGCTTGCTTAGTGATCACCAGTAGTTTTCTCTTGAAAAGATTTTAGCTAAAAAGCGGACAAGTTCTTCCTGTAGAGTGTAGACTGATCACCAATATTGTTCTCTTGCAAAATTTTAGCTAGAGGTTCTGGTAGAACTAGTCTTGCTGTGTCAACAATGAAGTTTGTTTTCCAAAGGGATCTTGTGTCAAGAATAATTGCTGAGCATTGGGAGGATTTTGATAGTCCTATGGATGGACTGGTAAGTGGGTTGTACATTCCAGGGATTAAAATTATTAGGAAGTCCTTTAATTTAAGAATATGACTTAAAAGGGTTTTTTTTGGCACCAGAAAACAAGTTGAAATATTCTTCCTTGTTCTACCCTCTCTTCAGTCTCCTCATTCCAAGAGCTTTGTGGTATTTTTTTTATCTGATTTATTTACTCATCTTCGAAGAAACTCACAATAAAATGGAAAAATAAAGACTAGAGGAATTTGGATGGTTCGGTGTTAACACTTACGTCCACCACTAGGAAAAAGCCCGAAAATGCTACATTGTGCTCTTATTCTTTGATGATATTTTCAATACAAAAGATTCTTAAAAAGGTAGGAAATTATAATCAAATGTGAAATCAAATCTGATCATATATTCTGGCACTCTTATTGTATTAAATTTCGTAGATGCTAGAATTGAAAAAATGAGGAGCCACTTTCTTTGATGTCAAGATAGATAGGGCCAAAGCTTTGCATATACGAGGATTATAGAAAATGTTAAAACTTATTATTTAGAGAAGAGAAATGAGAACAAGGAAGAGAGACTAAGAAAGTTAGGGTGGTTCGGCTTATGGCTTACGTCACATATCAAAGCTTTTACATGACTAAATTTTTCCTTGATATATTTGATTGTATATAATACTCTATTTATAGAGAGAGAGTATTAATGTTATAAGTCTTTTCTACTTTTACATTAACAATAATAATTATAATTATTGTCACTTGAGTTCTTATAACTCTTGTCTCTTAAATTCTTGTAACCATTGCATCTTGAGATCTTGTATAACCATTGCATCTTGAGATCTTTTATAACCATTGTCTCTTGAATCTTGTATAACTATTGTCTTAATAGAAAATTAGAACAATGGCTTGTGTTTGGCCTTTAACCACCTTACTGTATATGTCTATGAAATTTTCCTCGAATCCCAAACAAAACCACTATATGAGTTGAAGACTCTGAATTCATAGCTAGCTTTGATTCTAACTTAGAAGATTTGGTTTGACTACACCACTTTCAGTGATGTAGGAATAAACAAGAACTGTGGAATTAGCTGTTGTTACCCGTCTCTTTTTGACAAATTGTATCATGAGAATTCTCATTTCAATATTCAGCAAGAAATACATTAGTTCTACTTAAGGTCTCTCTCCCAAAAGACTTATCAACTGTGCTTCTTTGTGCAGCTTGGTCCAAAGGTAGAGAATGTGAAGAACCCTGTGAATCCATTTGTTTTCCTCGTCCGGTTCCTTCTTGGTGCAATGGCTGCAACTTACTATATACTGGTGCCAATTTACATGTGGATCAAAGATCAAATTGTTCCAAAAGGGGTGCCTATCTAAGATGGGAGGCAGCAATGAGACGTAGCTATAGTTTGCGTATTGTTTGTAACCCTAAAATGGTTCGGAAAATTTCAAACATTTTTTGGTGTTTGGTTGTAAGGAAAATCGTCAAATATTTTATATTTTCATATAATTTGAGGAGCTACGAGGAAAAGAGAGATGATGAAGATGAGTTGTAGGGAAATAATATATGAAATCCAATGTATTTGCTTGCAATTGGGCAAGCAATTGTGAAAGGGTTTTTGTGGGCCCGTATCTCTATCCCAATAAATATTTGGGTAGCTTAAGACTTACTCAGGCAAGTAGGCTCCATAAAGGCACTCTCACATTATCTGCCTGTGTGGGAGAGAGGCACATCTGGTGAATGTTATTTTGTTGGTTAACTGAAAACATTTCAGATTAATCAATATTTTATGCTACTAAACATTTAAAATAGAGAAACTCATTTCCAAAAAAATATTTTATGCCAAAACAAATAGGCCTCGTGCAAAGTCCTTTAGGTGGAATTGGGCCATGGTGCTTGCCCCTTCTCTCCCTCCCTCCCCTTTTTGGATAAGATAAAAATTCATAAACATTAAAGACATGTTTGGTACATGAAATGATTATTCTTTATAAACAAGAATGGTTATTACTAGGAATAAAATGAGTTGGAATAGAATGACTATTTATATTCTTTAGTTTGATAATAACACGTTATTCTCTTAGTTATCTCATATGAATAATTATTGTATTTCAATTTACCAAACATGCCTAGAAAGCTATCCCAACAAAAACTCAGCATACTTTGGATAGAGTATAGACATATACAATCCCTCCCTCCCTCCTTCGAAGAAACAACACAATAACTGCTCCAATTGAAATAAATTGTGGGTCAAGTTGGCATATAACCAACTTATCCACAACAGGCTCTATATATAAATTATTTATTCATTTTCTCACAAAAACTTTCACTTTTAACTTGGAAAGGGTAATCAAAGTGACTGAAATATCTTTTCAGTGTCATGGAAGGATTGAGTTGTGGAAATAATTTAATAAAGGTGAAAAGTCCACAACAATTCCACCCTCCACTTCTAGGGTTTTGGCGAAATTACAAAGGCCAAAATCATCTTCTTAGAAGTTTCTCAACCTTTTGAATAGGTCTGGCTCTTAGGAATGGTTCAACTATTTTGGTGAAGTCTTGGGAAGAAGCGTACGGCTAGAATATTTTAAGATTTATTTTCTTGTTTATTTAGTTTAAGGTTTCTTGTTTACATACCATTGGATATACTTTAATTTTATTTAAGTTGTTGCTCTAATTAATATCAGTCCCTTTCTTTGCTTTTGCTGTCTTCCTTCTTTCATAATATTATATTTCTACCGAGAGGTTTCCGTTTTGCAGCTCATGGAGTTGATTTTGATGATAATAATTTATTGAGCAATCGCACAATTATAATTTATTCTGTTGGTTTTAAATTTTATTTTAAATTCGTTTATTTTTTTATTTTTTTATGCTTTTTATGCTCAAAACTGCAATATAAGCTATTAGAAGTCGATAAGAGAGGGCGGCCACCCCAAAGGAGTGGCTGCACGAGCCACTCTTTGTGCCCCATTGTTGGTTGCCCACCGCTCCTGGCCCTTTGGCGGTGGAGGGGTGGTCTACACCTCTCTCCATTTGTGTGTGTCTGTGTGTTTTTTTTTTTAAATAAATAAATAAATAAAAAATTAGGAGAACAAAATATGCATTAAAATGATATGATATTTTTTGGGAAATAAAAAACCCCTAAAGCTACCAACCATTTGCAATATAGTCCATCAATGTTCAAAAAGTAATAAAGTAGCCCCCAAACTACCAAAATGTGTAAAAAAATGTTACCTATTTTTTTATATTCCTATAATACCTCTATTCTTTTAACAAATAAAATAATAAAATAATTATAACAAAAACTAAAACTTTTTTAAAATACAAAAAAAAAAAAAACTAATGGACTAATAAATACAAAAAAAAAAAGTTTTTTAGAATAAATAATTGTTTAGAATAAAAAATAACGAGTTTTTTTTTTTGTGTATATATTCACCCATTGATTTTTTTGCATTTCTAAAAAATTGTTCAATTATTTATTATTTTATTTGTTAAAAGAATAGGGATATTATTGAAATATAAAAAAATAAATGGCTTTTTTGATACATTTTGATAGTTTAGAGTTATTTTATTATCTTTTGAACATTGAGGGACTATATTGTAAACGATTGATAGTTTGAAGGGCTTTTCTATTCAATAATGAGACAAAATTTATAGGACAAACATAAATATAACAGAATGAATTTTTCAACAACACAGCTCAAATGAAAAAGACAATACAAAAATTATGATTGCTTTTGCTTGTGAGAAACCGCACCTACAATCAAGTAGGATTTCTACATTGATTTAACCCACGCTTGAGTTGAGGAGAATGTTGGATTCATGGCACCAAAAATTACATCATTTCCGTGGGATCTGGCTTACATTTTTCATGTCCTCCTCCGATCTACAAGACAATACAATATACAATGCAAATAATAATAATAAAAATAAATAAACTAAAAATGAAAAAAATTGATTTTTAATTAGTTTAAATACAAAGAAACAACCACACCCCAAATCAATCGTGCAAAGCAGCTCATCATGTGACCATCATTACATTATTGAATTTTTTACTTCCACTCGACCGGAAAAAAAAAAAAAGAAAAAAAAAAAAGATTCTTAATTTACTCAAGGATCAATGATGCATGTGTCGGCTTCTTCACTAGATACATGCTCTTCTTCCTCAATCTAGAACATTATTTATTTATATTTATATACATATATATTATATGCAATTAATATGGACTTCTTCTTCTTGTATTGTATTGGTATTGAATTGTATTCATCGAAATCCAACCCCTAAATAGGATTCAAACCATTCCTTAATTTACTAGTCTCCTTTTGAAGGTTGAAACTTGAAAGTCCAATCCCTGACCATGACTCTTGCCACGTGTTATTCTTGTCAGTCAAGAAGAAATTGATCGTGTAAGACTAAATCACTCCCTATTGGTTCTACTACTACTACTACTGTACGGTTTCTTCTTTGAATAAATAAGAGGTGGTCTGTTTAGTTCTCATCTCAACGAAACCGCGTAGTCTGTAGACAGCCAAGCACATTTATTTCCTTTGTCTACACCTTTTATACTCCCACATGTCTTATTTTCTGTGTTTTTCTTTTTTAAATTAAAGATATAAATATATTTTTTATAAAATAATATTCGCATAAATCTAGAAGAACACTTAACATTTTTAATGCAAGATATGAGATGGGCTCAATCAGCCTCATCTAAGAGCCAACTTTTACTTATTTGACACAAAACAACACAAGAGTTATGTCATATTCAAAGTCTAAATTAAAATTCAAAATCAAAATATATGTCCACAAAAGTTGGGTTTTAGAGGAGGCACAATTAAGCCCATATCATATATCTTATCTCATTTTACTTGCGAAGCTTGTACTTCTAGTTAGAGATGACTCGCGAATATTATATGAAACAAATATAAGATTAATAAGTTAAAATTAATGGGTATGATCGATTTAATTAAATTGGTTAAATTTGACGTTTTACACTTATCAATCGGCATAACCCGTTTAATTAAATAATTTATATTAAATTTAACATATATATATGTAGGGAAAACTTTACTTTGGTCTCCTGAACTTCCATTCGATTTTACAAATCCCCTGAACTTTCAAATTTATCATTTTGGACTCTTAAAAACTTTCAATTACTTTTAATGTGGATTCCTCTGTCAGATTTTAAATGTTATATAACCTTTATACTCTTAATTTTTGTACAAAATTTCAACTTTCAAAACATTTTGGTATTTTTTTATATTTTTAACGACTAAAATTAATAGATATGTTTTAATTAAGAATAATTGAAAGTTTAAGAGTTCAAAATAAAAGATTTGAAAATTTAAGAAAAATTTATAAAATCGAGTAAAGATTAGGATTTCAAAGTAAAGTTTTCTCTATGAATAAATCACAAAGATTGTTTAAGATTAAATCTGGTGGACAGAGTCACAGAGCTTAGAAACTTTTAAATCTCGTGCAAGCAACGCAGCGTGCTCTTTGGGGTATGAAAATGGGAACGCAAAAGTACACACTTTCCCATACCCTCTCAGTCGCCGTCTTACTCTTTGAATGCCCTTTGTCCCCCAAAAACCAAACCCTTACAGCTGTCCTAATTTTATTACATTATATATACTGAAAACCAGATAAAACTTTTGATTAAATAATATTTACCTTCATTTCCTCTTCTTCTTTTCCCCCCAACTTAACAATAAAGCCACGACTACAAATCAAAACTAGAGTCATAAGCTTAATTTGACTCTCTTAATGTGTTAATTAACTTACTTTAATACTACTAATTGGAAATTAAATATAGAAGTAATTGTGCTACACTTTCCACGCTAGACTTCTACATAAAGCCCAGCTAAGCTTGAGCTATACTCAACATTCTCTCTCTCTCTCTCTCTCTCTCTCGATCTCCCTCTATCTCTCTGTGTAAAGCTCGGCTCCATGACAAACGCCATGGCAGATGCTCTGAGTGAAGAACAGATTGTTGAGTTCAAGGAAGCATTTTGTCTGTTTGACAAGGATGGAGATGGTGGGCATTTCTCTGATATGTTTATCTTCAATTTATGCATCTATACATCTATATCTCTCTCTCTCTATATATATAGAATATGTTTTTTTGATTGCGTAGGTTGCATTACTGTTGAAGAATTGGCGACCGTTATCCGGTCTTTGGATCAGAATCCGACGGAGGAGGAGCTTCAGGACATGATAAACGAAGTTGATGCTGATGGGAATGGGACCATAGAGTTTGCAGAGTTCTTAAACTTGATGGCCAAGAAAATGAAGGTAAACTTAATTAACCATATCAAAATAGTCTTAAAAGGTAATTTTGATCAAACTGTTCTGTGATTTTGTTCTAAACAAGAAGCATAGGTTAACCATTTTGCTCTTTTCTTATAGGAAACTGATGCTGAGGAGGAGCTTAAGGAGGCCTTCAAAGTGTTTGACAAGGACCAAAATGGGTATATATCAGCTAATGAGGTATATATATACTCAGTTCATTAACATGTTAATGATTATCCTGTGAAAGTAATTATTGAAAATTAAGTGTGATAATTTGTGTTTGCATGTCGGGTTTGAGTCGTGTGAAAGATAATTCCAACTCATATAAATAAACGGAAGAGAAATCCAGTGAGAAAAGCCCTCTTTTTGCTGCTATTTATCGACACTAGCTACTTCTGTTCTTTCTTTTTCTTGCCGCCTGTGTTGACCTCGACAAATTAGAAATTTCTAACATATATAGCATTCCATGTTTCCAAAACAAGTTCTCCCCATATATAATGGAAAAAATGAAAGGTAAAACAAAATTTTCACAAAAATTAGTGAAGCTGGTTGGACTGAATTCTACCCATTAGATTTCAGACATATATTAATGGTGGATCACCGGCATGGGGAGTTCTGATACAAATAGAAATAGTTTTATGATCATATCTGAATAGGTAAATGATTAATATTAAAATATATATCCTACATGTACAATCGTGTGTAATAAATTAAATGTTTCTTTTTTTTCTTTGGAAAAATATAAAAAAGCTTCATAAACTATCGGTGGTTTGCAATATAGTCCATTAATGTTCAAAATGTTATAAAGTAGCCTCCATACTACCAAAATGTATAAAAAAGGTCACTATTTGTTTATATTCCTATAATACTCTTATTCTTTTAACAAATAAAATAATAAAATAATTGTAAAAAATACAAAAAAAAAAAAAACTAATGTGCGAATATTTATTTATCCCAAAAAATATTTATTTATTTATTTATTGTATTTATTAGCCTATTGGTTTTTTTTTTAATTTTAAAAAAATTGTTTTGTTTTGTTTTTTTACAATTATTTTATTATTTTATTTGTTCAAAGAATAGGAGTATTATAGGAATATAAAAAAAATAAATGGCTTTTTTGACACATTTTGGTAATTTGTGGACTACTTTATAGCCTTTTGAATATTGAGAAGCTATAATGCAAACAATTGGTAATTTGTTGGGCTTTATATATATATATATTAATGTTTTACCTATAGAGTTTAGATTAATTTATATGGTGATAATACCTTGTACATTTCAGCATGCATTGAACATTTAGCAATGTTTTTTTAAATAAGACAATCTAGTTTTTTTTTTTTTTTAATAATTAAAAAAATATTTTTATTATTCTCTTAATTTATTTCTGTGTAGTTGAGGCATGTAATGATCAATCTGGGTGAAAAATTAACGGATGAGGAAGTGGAGCAGATGATCAGGGAGGCTGATCTGGATGGTGATGGACAAGTCAACTACGAAGAATTTGTCAAAATGATGATGACCATCGGATGAATGTGATTGAAGACTTATTCAAATTCATTTAATTATCAAATCTCCAAAAAGAAATAAGTGTGATTAATATTTCATGTGCTGTTGTTATTGTAGCCGTTGATCTCAATGACCCAAGAATTAGAATGACTAGTCTTTATAATTTGTTCAATTAAAAGTGTATTCTTTCATTCCTAGTTGATTATTGTTATATGCTTCAAATGAGAATTATGTGGCTCCATTATTTTTTATTATATATATAATAAATAAATTAAATTTCCTTATCCTCCAGCTCATAGGAGTTATGCGGATGTGAAATTTCTCCAACTTCTGGTTCGAAAGGTTTGACTTTGACCTTAATTATGTATATGCATCCACATGGATTAGGTAAGAATTGACACACAAAATTATTTACACTCAAAAGGATTCGAACATTAAATTCGATGGGAGATAGACTCAATTGTTGCATTTCATATTAAAATTTTTAAGCCCATATCTTAACAAACATTTAATTTGTGCCATTAGAGTAAATAATTACCCACAATTATTTGATAATAAGTATTAGATCAAAGTTGATTTGATCTAGTAAATCCAACCACTGATTCTATCTAAGAAGCATCTTATGGTCCAGATCAAACCAATAGATTGAAAAATCCTAACAGATTTGGCATCACAAAAGCGCCTATTGCCACGTAGAGTACTAGAGTATGCACATAAGTCCATGTGCCTAAGCATAGTTTTATGTATGTTGAGCCTTATAAATGCAGAGTTAAATTTATATTTTTATCATATATATATATATATAGCTCGAATATTTGGGCATGGAAGAGGAAGTCCACTTTGGAAGTCAGCAAAACCGCGTTGAAGGATTGGTGTCAATATTTCTTGGATTTTGTTGATATGAAAGCATGGAAGCACACACGCGTCTGCAGACTGCGCACACCATATTTTATTTTTATACAAAACATTTTTCAAAGATTCAGACTCATATGATATCTTCGAGAATATATAGTACAATATTTATTGACGCCACTCGAGGCACTGTATATAATCATAAATAATTGGGAAATTTTATATTTAATATGAGTTGGATTTAGTTGATGGTTGCTAGACTCTGGGGCGCTCAAGCCCACAAGTAGTTCAACAAGGTCGAAGGAATCAACCCAAGCCCACTTTACAGTGCCAAAGTATTACAAGCCCGTCTCTTTAACTTGAAACAAGACATAGTGATGATGGAGCATAATATTTCAAGTTCAAGCTTTCAATTTCATTGTAGTACAGTCGAAGGCACTGACAATTTCTTCCTCAAATCATATCAATTCTCTCCTCGTAATATATATATATAAATAATTAAAAAAAAAGAATAGAATTACACAATATAGTAAGTCCATAGATGAGGGCAGGGCAGAGGAGAAAAAAAAAATACAAACAATGGACCCTCTTTGCTGGTCTACCTCAATATACAAACAAACCAACAGCGTCTCCGGATCAAAACTCCAATTTTCAGAGAAAGAAATTTGAGTCAGAAAGAAAATCCCACCACAACAAATCAAAAAAGAAACTGGAAATTGATTAATTTCTGAAGGTAAGTTAATTAATCATTGTCGAACAACACAAGCAGTTGCCAAAGAAGGAAAACCTGGGCTTGCGTTTCTCTTTACCTTTTGGCCGTGGAGTTGATGCAGCTTCCTTGCTAGACAAGTTGCACAATTCTCTGGTTGCTTCTTGTTTCTGTGGTGTGACCACAATTTGAGCTTCTTCCTCCTCTTCTTTCAAGAAGCCTATGAATGGAGTTCTTGACTTCTCTGAATCACTTCTTTCCAATGTGATGACCTTCTCCTCCATGGCCATGAATTTATACTGTAAGGCGTCTTGGTTGTATCCAACATTCAAAACAACCGGGTTTCCAAGGCTAACATCAGCCTGCTTTGATGAGCTCTCCATTGCAGCCTTGTCCTGAAAGAGTAGTGGGGTTCGATCCGAATCTTTTCCTCTTGCTTCAATTCGGAGATCAAAATCAAAACTTTGGGACTTTCGCAGCTGAACAGGAGTGATGATGTTATCAGGATTTGTTTTGGTGCTATGCCTTTTCAAACTTTCGTGTGCTTCAGTACTACCTGTTGCAAATGCAGATACTTGTTCACCTTTCACCCCTTCAACATTGGACTTGCTTGCTGAAGATGTAGTTTCTGCTACTGCCTCTAATTTTTTTGCTGTCAAGCTTGTGGAAGATTTTGAAACAAATAACTCATTGCAGCTTTCTCGCTTCAGTTCAGGGATTGGTTCAGAGGTGCTTGGAATAGAAGCAGAAAACTGTGAGAGAAAAGCTTCTGCCTGCTGAATCAGAAGTGGTTGAGACAGACACTGTTTTGTAGTTTTACTTCCTTCTGTATCATTCACTGTGGCATATGAAGCTTCTGCTTTGCCCTCTATTTCTTCTACAATTTTCTTCTCCTCCGGTTGCTCCTCTTCACATCCGCAGTCTGTTACAATCAACTCTGCTGGAATTGGATCCGTTCCATGTTCAGAAACCACCAGAAGCTCTTGTTCTGAGTCCTTGTGGTGTCCATTAGAAGCCTTATTCTGGTTGCTAACAAACACACCAACTTGGCAAGCACTCTTTACCTCCTCAATTTGACAGTCTTTTCTAGTACTCCTGAGATGACTAGAAATATCAACTTGGCTACTCATTTCATAGTCCTCATTTTCAGTCCCAACCTCCTTGAATTCTGATTGGGATCCATCTGCTTCATCAGGCATTGGTTCTTTCACCGGCTCTTCACAGAAATGAGTTGGGTTGTACTCATGTGGCGTCTCTTCAATTTCTGATCCACTTCCTATTATTTTGGTTTCTTCAGTAAGAACCATGCATTTGTCCTCCGGCTCAGAAACTTCTTGATGGGAGTTTAATGAATTATCCAGCACAACATTTTCAAATTGTAAATTCAAGGAATCATTCCTAATTGAATTTTCCTTGATCGATAACTCCTCATTGGATTTGTTCCCAATACTTCTGGGAGTGTCTGATGTTTTTGTTGTCAAACTGCTCAAATCAAACCCTACCATATTCTCACTGTATGGCATCTTTTCTTCTTGGGATGGTACTTCTTTTACAAACGATTCGCCCATTTTCTTTTCCACAACAGGATTTTCACTCAGATTGTTTGATATGTCAGGGCCTAAGAAGTGACTATTCTCCTCACTAGCACATTTTAAACTAGATCCTAGAAAATCCTCATTTCCTTGCAGTAATCCACTGCTATCTTCTTCAAAGAGGTTAGCATTAACTTCATCCAAATCATGTTGATCGGAATCTAAATGTAAAGATTGTTGAGGTTCTGGATCATGTGGTGTAGACTTAGTATTAAAACTTGAATTTCTGATCCTCTCTTCCTCTGTTGCAGTTTGCAGCAAACAAACACAAAGGTCTTAAGTTGGGTTTTGTTACATTTATGTATTCAATTGACGTAGAGTAGGATTACGGTGGGAAATAGAGTTTTTGTATATAGAAAAGCTTGAAAAACTTTTTAGGAAAAGCCTTATCTTCAGGGTTCCTCCAAAACGTAGATATAAAAAAAAGCTTTTAATTTTGTTAGGAAACTGACCCATTTTTGCTTAGATAAGCCTTTTATGTATCCAAAGCTCTTTTTAAAATCCTTAACGCAATCCTAAATAAGCTCTTAGTAATCGTACTAAAATGAGATGTAAGGAAGCAGCGAAAAATATTTCAAAATCCAACATGAATTACAGGATAAGGTTATTCAAAATTATTGGATCGACTATGCTTACCTTCACTAATGGGAGCCTGCTTCTCAAGCTGATGATGACTTGTTCCCGATTGATTCTCCCCCAAATTTGAGTCTATGGGCTTCTCATGAACTTCTGAATCGTTAGGTGAAGGAGCTGGTTCAATTTCATTGTATTCACCACTTGCATCAATTGATTTTGCTGCTTTTAAAGATTCATCAAGAGGATGATGAACTTCATTTTCTTCTTGATCTATAGAAGAAAAAGGCCAAATTGAATTCCGTGAATTGAAATAAGGTTCTTTAAACTAACTAGACTGAGTATACTAACCTTCATTCATGGAAAATTGCTTCCATTACTACTTTGGAGATTCAGTAGGAGGAGGAACTTCTGGATCTTTTTGCGAAGGAGCTGGTCTGCTCTCACTGTTTTCACTGCATGCCTCAATTGCTTCCATTACTACTTTTGGAGATTCAGTAGGAGGAGGAACTTCTGGATCTTTTTGCGAAGGAGCTGGTCTGCTCTCACTGTTTTCACTGCATGCCTCAATTGCTTCCATTACTACTTTTGGAGATTCAGTAGGAGGAGGAACTTCTGGATCTTTTGCGAAGGAGCTGGCCTGCTTTCACTGTTTTCACTGCATGTCTCAATTGCTTCCATTACTACTCTTGGAGATTCAGTAGGAGGAGGAACTTCTGGATCTTTTTGCGAAGGAGCTGGTTTGCTCTCACTGTTTTCACTGCATGCCTCAATTGCTTCCATTACTTCTTTTGGAGATTCAGTAGGAGGAGGAACTTCTGGATCTTTTTGCGAAGGAGCTGGTCTGCTTTCACTGTTTTCACTGCATGCTTCAATTGCTTCCCTTACTGCTTTTGGAGATTCAGTAGGAGGATGAACTTCTGAATCTTTTTGTGAAGGATCTGGTCTGATTTCATTATTTTTACTGCATGCTTCAATTGATTCCCTTACTGCTTTTGGAGATTCAGTAGGAGGAGGAACTTCTGGATCTTTTTGCGAAGGAGCTGGTCTGCTTTCGCTGTTTTTACTGCATGCTTCAATTGCTTCCATTACTGCTTTTGGAGATTCAGTAGGAGGATGAACTTCTGAATCTTCTTGCTCTATAGAAACAAGAGGCCAGAGTTCAAGTCTTCAGACTTATCAATTGATCAACAGGCAAAGGTTGATGAATATAAGCTCGGGTTTGTTGGAATATTAATTAGACTTATTCTTATCGACTTAAACTTTTGGAACAAATAGTAATTTCAAATGGTATTTGAACAGAAGTTATGATTTCAAATTTTGACTTCACAATTTACTCTATCTCAGTTAAATATTTTGAGTGTTAAACCTTACTTGTTGAGAAAGAGTTGAAGCTCGCATGTGAAGGGGAGAGTAAGAATTAATATTAATTAGATAATTTACTTAGGGAAATGCTAGGTTTTCTTTTAGTATTCTCCAGGTGTCCTTCTAACTGTGATATGACTTTTAAAATCATTGTTAAATTTGAGACTATCATTATTGATTTTTAATTTATTAGTAATTTTAAAAGCTACATTACAGTTGGGATGACACAAGGAAAATAATAGAAGAATATATAGCATTTCCTATTTACTTATTCCTATCAACTTAAGCTTTTAGGACAAGGAGGCAATTTAACAGTTATAAATAAGAGCAAAATTACCTACCTTCATCACCTGGTCTGTCATTTTCAATATGAGGATCTTTTGCTCCTGTTGGAACATCTAAAGCCAACCCTGTTACTTTCTCGTGCAAATCTTTGGCTTCAGGTGCTGGAACTGTCTGATTTTCTCCTTTAACATTGTCTGAATCAGCAGCCTCGTTCAACAAATTTTTGAAATCTATAGCATTTGTGTTATCTTCTTCTGCATCTGTACAAGCAATATGATATAGACAACCAATAAAAACACTAAAGAAAACTACCAATGACCTTACAAATTGCCTTACCTTTTAGACCAGATGTGTTGTTGTTCCCCATCTCATTGCCCATGTCTATTTTGCCAAATCCTGCAATATAATGAAGCAAAAAGAGTAATGAGAAAACAACTATAAGGGCTGGCGTCTCTCAGTAGCAGTAATATAACTTAAAAGAGTCCTCAAATTGAAAAATGTGAAACTCCATACCATGACAAGGATGATGATATTCACATGCATATAGCTATAAACATTTGACGACAGCTTCATTCCTCTTAGACTGCCAGATCATTAACACTAGATTAAAACATCTACTTCACTGGCATTGCTTAAAGCATAAGCCAGATTGGGTCATCTCTTTTCTTTATCTGACATTGACATTCTGTGATGATTAATTTTAGATATAGGATCCATCATGAGGACATTGTTAACTAAATAAAGTTGTTTGTTGGCGACTCAATGTGCCTTGTGTAGCCCATGATCAGTGGCCTGCCCATATGATTATGTTCTGCTAAATTCCTAATTACTATACCTTTGGCCAGGCAAGGCATCCTTTGAGGAATATCTAGGCCACTCTAACCAAGACTTTCAATTATGCGGCATGGTGTTGTGCTTTTTATAAGCACATGATCTTCATCAGTACTATAAACGATTGGATAAATTTTTTCTTTCAAAGCAAAAAAGTTAAGTCCATAAAGGTCTAGTGTTGTTCAAGGACATGGGGAAGTACAATAGGGAAAGGTCCATCTATAACAAAGTACCTCCATATTTGGATGGAAGTATTTGTACTGATAAAGACTCTTAAGCTCCGTTTCTTTTCGACGTAAAATGCTTTTTGGAAAAACATTATTCCTATTTTTTGGTGTTTGGTATGATTGGAAATCGTGGTCAAGCCGAAAACATTTTTGGTCGACTAGAAAAACCATTAATTTCCGTAAAATGGATTTTATTTTTTAAAACTGAACTACTTTTTGAGTTTGAGCTTCTACTTTTTATAAGTGATGTCTCTCGCAGTTCATTCTTTGCCACCGTTAGAGGTTTCAGTCATTTTCTAGTCGTTGGAATCTGTCATTACCCATCGCTAATTTTTCGTACAAGCTAAATGCCAAAAAATATTTTATGCCGAAATAAACAGAGGCTAATGGAAAAAGACTCGGCATATATATGGATGGAATCTAGAACACAACTAGAGATGTGACAAGATAATATTAAACAACTGGTTTAGATGATTGTTGCTTCTGCCATGGGTATGAATAATGGCTTTGATAAGGCCATGAACAGGTGGGTCTGTTGTTCAAGATTTCCTTGTCTCAAAAGCTTATTGTAGATGCTGGGTGGGTAGAAGCAGATACATTTTTAAGGCTAACTTCATCATAGCTGAGCATTTTTCTTTGGAATTCCCTACCTGTCTACCTGCTCAAAAGTAAACCAATTGGACCCTCCCGCTCCCTTTTATAAGTAGATGAACAAAAAGAAAAGTTGGTGGAAATCCACTACACATTTTAAAACTAAAAATTAGCCATGGAAATGATTATACCATATTGCATCCATCTGAAGCAGTGACCTTTTTCTTGTAACTCTTGACCTAATTTTCTGATCTTCAAAAAACAAAAAAAGGAAAAAAGTAGCCTGAGAAGCAGATCCTGGGTGAACATACAGAAGGACCATCATATAAGAAGAACAGAGAAATTAAGAATGAACCGACAGGACAAAATGCACAAATAACCCATAACATACCAGGTAAATCGACATGCTAGCAACATTAATTGTAGTATGATATTTGGTACCAGTATATAGCTGGGCATCACACCAAATTCACATAGAGTACTGATTGTGTTATATGTATGGCTTAATTAACACCCAGCAGCCCCATAATCTGTAACAAAAGTATGCTAAAAATTGTAATATCTGTTGGAATACGCGTGTAATTAGTATAAGCAAGTCTTTGCATTTAGTAAATGTAAAATAACAGGCCCTCAACCTTTAGTTTTTTATTAGGGAAATTTGGTTAAAACTTCTAATTGTTACTCTATTGGTTTTTAAATTCGACTTTTAATTCATTAAGTTTTTCATGTTTTTCACTTCACAAACTGATTACGCGGCCAGCATTAATGCGGTTAATGCCATATAAGTAGTTTTGCTACGTCAAATGTCACATGTTAAATAATTTATTCTTATATATATATATTAAACAAATACCTGAATCCAACCAAAAAAAAGTGGAGGAACCCCTCCACCTCACAAGGCACAAGGGGAGTGAGAGCGGCCAATCCCAATAGTGAGAATGGCTTGCATTGCTACTAGAAGGGGCCGGGTAGCTTGTGCAACCACTCATAACTAAAGGGTGGCTCGTTAGCCACTCTCTAAGAGTGAAGGTGAAGATGGAACCATCCTTGTTGAGAGTGGCCACACGAACACTAGGGGTGCCCATGGGAGCCTCCCTTCATTTCAATTTTAATTTGTATTTATCATATTTGGATATATTTTGGTCTGGCCCCATTAAATATTAATTTTTGGCTCTACCACTATGCACAAACCCCTTCAGTTTGGAGCTAGTTGAATTTAAAAACTGAGAATAAATTGAAATCATGTGAAACTCACAGAATTTTAACGAAAATTTTCTTTTTATCAAGTGGGTCTCTTGATATATATTATACTTAAGGCGGACTTCATAGATTTTGAGGCTTAAAAGGACAATAAGTAGGGTTTTTTTTTTTTTTTTTTGAATTATATTTAGATATTAATTAAATAATTTTAATTTTAATTTCTAGTTTATATTTTTAAATTTGAAAATTTTTCTTCTCACTTTTTACTCTTAATTTTATCCAAAAGACACGTAGAATTCAAATCTGTTGCAAGACATTTTAGTTTCAACAGATGACAAATTTTATGTTAAGCTACATATAATTTTTTTTTTTATATATAAAATTTAATTTACATAGAACGAAATTACCTAATTCTAAACATTATTTTAATGAACGAACTTAGGTTACTTGTTGATTTTAAGGGGCGAGGATTAGGTGCGGTCGTTTTGAACTACCGCACGCGTTTTGGGCGATAAACAAATAAATTTTGTAAAGTGATAATATAAAATTTATTTAATATTAAAAAAATCAATAATTAAAAAATAAAAATATTTAAAAACTAATTCTCTCGTCTCACTGTCTCCCTCTCACACTCTATCTCTTACTCACTGTCTCTGACTCTCCCATCTTTCTCTCTTTCTCGCCCTCTCCCTCTACTCTCTCTTTGTCTCTGAAATCTGCGAAGGAGAGGGGATTAAATTTTTATTTCTTAATTATTGATTTTGTTAATATTTAATGAATTTTATATCATTACTTTAAAAAAAATTACTTGTTTATTGCCCAAAACTACTGCACCTAAGCCTTATTAGAACTTAAAATTTAGAAGGAAATAAGAACAAGGAAGATAGACTCAGAAAATTAAGGTGATTTGGCCTATAGCTTACGTCCATACATCGAAACCTTATCTTGGCTACATCTTTTATTTATATATTTGATTATGTACAATGCTCTATTTATAGAGAAAGAATATAAATGTTACAAGCTTTTATTTCTACATTAACATCAATAAACTTGATGTATCATTTGTAACTCTTGTCACTTGAGTTCTTGTAACTCTTGACTCATAAGTTATTATAACTTTTGATTCTTGAGTTATTTATCTTTTAAGTTATTGTAACTCTTGTCTTAATAAGCTTTGCCCGATTTTAAGTACATGAGAAATTATGAGTTTATTAGTGTGACTTTTCATTTTTCTTTTTAGGGAAAAGTATAAAATAGCCCCTCAAACTACCATCCATTTGTAATTTAGCCATCCAAACTTTCAATTGGTATAAAGTAGCCTCCTAAACTACCAACTACTTATAAAATGGCCCCCTCCGTTAGATGAAATTGTTAAAATAGACGAAAAACTCAAAACTACGTAGTTTTGGGTGTTAAAGTTACTAAAATACCCATATTATAATAAAAAAATAAAATATAAAAAACCTCAAACAAAACGTCGTCGTTTTGTTGAACCTAAAAAAAAAAAACCCCTTCTTCCCCTTCCTCCCCCGTGTTCTTTCAATCTTTTCCACTGCAACCCTTCTTCCCCTTCTTGTTTCATCAAAGCTATTCGATTTCGCTGTCTCTCTCTCTATCGCTCTCTCGCTCTCTTTCGTCGTTGAGTTTATTTCATTTTTCACCATTTTTTTACCCCAATTTTCTCGATTATCTAACTGTTTTTGAAGTTAAAATGGATCAAAATTCTTCTTCACATTTCACAGTTCGTTCTTGATTAATCAACCACCTCAATCCGATTACCATTTTCAAGAAGTTAGGGTTCAATCCAAAAGCTTTTTCAAGAATTCAAACCGCTTTCGAAGAAGCTATAACAATTCAAATGGCTTCTAGAAAAGGGATTCAAATAGCTCTTTAAAGCAGAGAGAAAGCAGTATTTCAAAGATATTGCAAATTTTGGATTTTGAACTAACCCAATGGGTTGGAGGAAGCGATGAGATCGGAAAGCAGAGATGAAGCCACAGAAGCACATGGGTCTCAAAAATGGTTCAAATCCTCTTATTTCTAGTGGTCTTCGTCATTTGGCATGGTGATCGGCCTCGCCACCACGTCGCACATTGACAGCCACTAAATCGCCTCATAGGCGATCTACATTCCGAAATTCATCGCTCCATGGGCCGGAGCAAAAGTGGAGTCTAGTAGTATCTTACGCGAGCCTATTAGTTCAACCAACGGCTTGTTGCTCACAGTCGCTAGTGCAATTAAGGAAGCCACACAATGCCAAATGAGGTCTCTGGGCTTCCCATGTATTCATCAAATCAGATCCATGAGAAAGTTATGGCTCCATTTCTAGTGGTCTTGAAGAAAGGTTGCGTGAGAAAGATTGAAAGAATGCGAGGAGGAAGGGGAAGAAGGGATTTTTTTTTTAGGATGCAGCAAAAGCAGCGGCGTTTGGGGTTTTAATATTTTATTTTTATTATAATATGGGTATTTTAGTAATTTTAACACCCAAAACTACGTTGTTTTGGGTTTTCCGTCTATTTTAACGGTTTCATCTAACGGAGGGAGCCATTTTATAAGTAGTTGGTAGTTTAGGAGACTACTTTATACCAATTGAAAATTTAAGGGGCTAAATTACAAATGAGTGGTAGTTTGAGAGGTCATTTTATACTTTTCCCTTCTTTTTATTTCCCCTCTAAAGTCACAATATTTTGGGATGCAACTCTTTGTAATTATTTTTAGCACAATTAGGGCCTTAAATTAATTAAAAAGCATGGACTAACCTCTTTTATCATAAATATTTTTATTTTTGTTTTTTTAATAAAAATAAACTTAATTATACTATATATTACTGGAGCCTTAATATTCCACAAAGGGGCCTTAGGCAACCTCCTCATTTTCTAGAGAATGAGCCGGCCTTATAATTATACGAAGGCTTCACTCAAAATACTCTCATATTTATCTCCTACTTATGCTGTATATGTGAATTTCCAAGTTATGTAGGTATGATCACAAGGTGGCTGCAATCTCAGGCTTGGCGGCGCCGGCATTATGTATGCCATAAATGATGCAATGTGATCACATGCATCCCTTTGAGACTTCTCCTACCCTCCAAGTCTAAAGGCTTGGGTGGGAAACCTCATGCAGCCTTAGATCCCCTGAACTCCTTTTTCTTTGAAACTGTACCCTGTTTACATGATCATCCTTAATTTCTTCGAGAGGAAAAAGGAAGAGAAGTTGGTGCGGCAATTTCCTTCAGCATATATATATATATATAGAAGATGCTCATGCAAGACATGCGTTGACAATCATATATATATAGAATGAGGACATTAGAAATTTTCATGGGAAACCCTTTGTCACAATTTGTCGCATTAGATTAATTCTTTTACTTTTAGGATTCCTCTAGATGATCGATGTTCCCATTTTGTGCTTCGTTAGGTCGAGCAATTAAATTTCTTCAAGATATGAAAACACGATTTGAAAGTAGACTTGAAAAAACTAATATGAAACTCTTGACTTTCACCATATATAGTTGCTTTGCTTTCTGCATATATCACTTTCGTAATTATTTTTCTCCAATAAAGTTCAAAAACTCTCAATTTAGTGTATCAAATTTATATATTTTTTGCAATTTCATCCCTCCATTAGGTTTTTTATTTAAATCCTAACTGATGGAGTCAAAATTACCAAAATACTCCCATCTTCTTTTGAAAAAAAAAAAAAAAAATTGCAAACCTTCAATCGTTAGTCATGATTTAATTAAATTTGAAAACACCTTTGCTCGAACCTTTGCATTTTTATTTTTATTTTTTTAAAAAAAAGGTATTTTGATTTTTTATTTTACTTTATTAAGGGTATTTTCATCGTTAGGGGGATATTGACAAGTTTTGGTAGTTTGGATGAAATATTGTCGCAATTGAAAGTTTGAAGGAGATATTGTCAATTAGGTGATAGTTTGAAAGGAATATGTGGACTTTACCCTATAATATAATATACTAAAGTACCACTCAATTCAAAAGATTTTTAGTATTTTATGACTGACTCTCTTATGTTTTATTAACTACTAACACTTGTAAAAATATTCATTAAAAAAAGAACACTTGTGATAACTTTTCAACGTGAGATTCAACATTTTTTTTTTCTTCATTCTCACTTGATACACTCAACCCAAGAGCTTCAATAGAAATTGAGTATTTTTTTTTTATTATTATTTAAAGGGCGAAAAGGGACAATCAGTATAATTTTTTCTCTTGAACGTGATCATCGGGATTCTCACCTGCTGTATAATTACATTATTCTTTGGCATACAATTACATCATTCTTTCATACCCATTTTCATAGAAAGTGGAAATTGCTGCGTTCTTAAGTTATTCCTCTTAATTGGTCTAATGCAGTTGAACGACAAATTGATGTTCATCCTATTTTTAATGAACCTTATTGACTGGGGCAATATATATAATAACCTTATTGACCGGGGCAATATATTTAATAACCTTATTGACTGGGGCAATACAGAGTTGCCTAGAAGAATCCTATAAAGAAATAATTATTCAACGGAAAGAAATTCATAAAAACTAAGAAGCTTCCCTTAGCCTTAATCCGAGGGGAAAGCGTGGGACAATTAATGCACGTACACGTTATCTCTGAAACACGTACACGTCATCTTCATTTTTGTAAAATTCAAGATAGAGAAAGATGATAGGGAGATGGCTTAGAGAATGCATTCAAGCATTCTCAAGGAGACACCTACGACGTCCAAGGAAATTCATCCTCTCCTTTACTCTTTAGTTCACTACAAGCTTCCACCCTTTAGGCCGTGCTTGGCAAAGTATTTGTCTGCTTTTTCCTAAATAAATCAACTTTATTTTTTCACTTTCTAACACATTCTCTATTTGTTTTAAAATATTAATTCTTACTTTATATATATATATATTCGATTTTCTTGAAAAAAGAGAAACAATAAACAACTAAAAAATAATATGGAAAAATAATAAAAATATTTTACCTAGTTTCTTGCTAATATCTCTACTCTCTATTTTATTCGGCCTACTACATTCACCCAATAATAAAAACCGTCTACATTTCTCTGACAACAATTTTCTTTACTTTTCTCTCAAAAGATTTTATTATTATTTTTTTTTACATGGCCAAACAAGGGAAGAGGATAGGAGATCTAGTGATTTTCATTTTATTGAGCATGACTCGCAACCAATTAAGCTCTCCTTGAAACTTAAAATTCCTTTCTACTATGCATCAATATCAATCAATTACTTCTTCATTTCCCCATTGAAAACTTCCGTGAATAAAGCTGAATACCGCCTTGTCCACACGGCATGAACACAAAGCCAACCCACTATGACTAAGCTATGTAGTATTTATTTAGCTATAAAAGTCGAGGACTTCCCCCAACTTAATATATCCTGCAACATATTTCCATATATCATTACTATTCTCCAGCCTTTCTGCTGCGCATTTATCCTCACTTTGCTCCATTCATTCATAAAAGGTATTTGCTCATTTGAATCCTTCATATTTTACCCATAGAAAAGAAGAAGAAGATATATTGCTTTTATTTGATCTCTATTACTACATTGTCAATTCCTTGCTTTCCTACACATATCATCCTTACAGTGAACTTCCCCCCCCTGAGCCAATGACTACAATTCTCCCATCAAAGTTGGAGAGCATATGCATTGAGACTTTACTTCACGTACCAGAAATACACAGCCAAGCCAACAAGAGATGGCACTCTGCTTTTGTGACCATCTATTGTTCTAGAACCATACTTTCTTTTTTTACAGAATCTCTATCCGGAAAGAAAAATACTGAGATTTCATGCTGTCCTTCTTCCACCATTGAGGATCTCAGACCAAGCAATAGCAATGTTGTGAAGGAGAACAATGTTGACAGCCTTCATTCTCTACCAGAGAAGAAAAATGCTGACGTTTCACGCTCTCCATCTTTCATCATTATGAATCTCAAACCTCTCGCTGAACTTGTGAAAGAGAAAAGTATTCACAAATTCCATTCTCTACACGGAAACAAAAATCCTGAGTTTCCTCACAGTCCATCTTTCACCATTGTGGATCTCATACCTGACAAAAGGTTCAAAATTGATCAAAATAGTCTCATTCAACTTGCGAAAGAGAAAAATGTTGACAGGCTCCAAAAATTTGGAGGGGTTGATGCAGTAGCATCAAGTCTTCATACCAATACTGAATTGGGTATCAAAGGCAATGTTGAAGATATTGCACTCCGACACGAGGCGTTCGGCTCCAACACATATAAAAGACCGCCTACAAAGAGCTTCTTCCATTTCATGGTGGAAGCCTTCAAGGATCTTACCATTTTCATCCTCTTAGGCTGTGCAACACTTTCTCTTGCGTTTGGCATTAAAGAACATGGAATCAAAGAAGGTTGGTATGATGGTGGAAGCATATTTGTTGCTATACTTCTTGTCATTGCTGTTTCTGCCATTAGTAACTTTAGGCAAAACAGACAGTTTGACAAATTATCCAAAGTCAGCAACAATATCCAGGTTGAAGTTGTGAGAGCCGCGCGGCGTCAACAGATTTCAGTATTTAAAATTGTGATTGGAGATGTCGTTTGCTTAAAGATTGGAGATCAAGTTCCAGCTGACGGCCTATTCTTAGACGGGCACTCATTGCAAGTGGATGAATCCAGCATGACAGGGGAGAGTGACCACGTAGAAGTAAATTGCAATCATCCATTTTTGGTTTCAGGTACTAAGGTGGTTGATGGCTATGCTCGGATGCTTGTCACTTCAGTTGGCATGAACACAACCTGGGGTGAGATGATGAGCTCAATCAGCCGTGACACAAACGAACAGACACCTTTACAAGCTCGCCTCAACAAGTTAACCTCATCAATCGGTAAAGTTGGTTTGCTAGTCGCTTTCCTAGTTCTTGTAGTCCTGTTGGTTCGCTACTTCACAGGAAATACAACAGATGACAATGGAAATAAGGAGTTCAATGGTAACAAGACCAAGGTTGACGACATAGTGAACGCTGTGGTGGGGATTGTTGCTGCTGCAGTTACTATAGTTGTGGTTGCAATTCCAGAAGGTTTGCCATTGGCTGTCACACTCACACTTGCTTATTCCATGAAGAGAATGATGGTTGATCAAGCAATGGTGCGGAAGCTCTCTGCGTGTGAGACCATGGGCTCTGCCACCACCATTTGTACTGATAAAACAGGCACTCTCACGCTCAACCAAATGAAGGTGACAAAGTTTTGGTTGGGGAAAGAAACTTTTGCAGTTGGTTCTTACTCATCAGTTGCTCCATATGTTCTCAAATTGGTCCAGGAAGCAGTTGCTGTAAACACAACTGGTAGTGTTTACAGGCCTAATTCAGGATCTGAAATTGAGTTCTCAGGTAGTCCCACTGAAAAAGCAATTCTTTCCTGGACTGTTCAGGACCTAGACATGGAAATGGAGCAATTGATGCAAAGTTGTACGATTCTTTACGTTGAAGCGTTCAATTCCCAGAAGAAACGAAGTGGAGTCCTTATGAGGAGAAAGGTAGACAACACAATCCATCTACACTGGAAAGGTGCAGCAGAAATGATACTGAATATGTGCTCAAGTTACTATGATGCTTCTGGAATTGCAAAAGATATGGATGATGCTGAAAAGATGAAATTTGAGCATATTATTCAAGGTATGGCAGCTAGCAGCCTCCGGTGCATTGCATTTGCACATAAGCAGGTTTCAGAAGAAGATCAAGAAAATGAGCAAGAACATAAAAAGCTAAAAGAAGATGATTTGACCCTACTAGGACTGGTGGGACTTAAGGACCCATGTCGCCCAGGGGTGAAGAAAGCTGTGGAAGATTGCCAATATGCTGGTGTGAACATTAAAATGATCACTGGAGACAATGTTTTCACTGCAAAAGCTATAGCCACCGAATGTGGGATACTCAGGCCTGATCAAGACGTGGTCAATGGAGCAGTTGTAGAAGGTGTGGAATTCAGAAACTACACACCACAGGAGAGATTGGAGAAAGTTGAGAAAATTTGTGTGATGGCAAGGTCCTCTCCCTTCGACAAACTTCTGATGGTAGAATGCTTGAAACAAAAAGGCCATGTGGTTGCAGTTACTGGCGATGGCACAAATGATGCACCAGCCCTAAAAGAAGCTGATATAGGACTTTCAATGGGTATTCAAGGCACCGAGGTGGCCAAGGAAAGCTCAGACATTGTCATTTTGGATGATAATTTTGCGTCTGTAGCTACAGTTTTGAAGTGGGGAAGATGCGTCTATAACAACATCCAGAAGTTCATCCAATTTCAACTTACCGTAAATGTTGCTGCTCTTGTGATCAACTTCGTGGCAGCAGTCTCAGCTGGAGAAGTCCCGCTAACAGCAGTGCAATTATTGTGGGTGAACTTGATTATGGATACGTTGGGTGCTCTAGCTCTTGCGACAGAGCAACCTGCCAAGGAGTTGATGGACAAACCGCCTGTGGGTCGGACTGCACCACTTATCACCAACATTATGTGGAGAAACCTCTTAGCCCAAGCTTCATATCAAATAATCATCCTTTTGACCCTACAGTTCAAAGGTGAATCAATCTTTGGTGTGACTGAGAAAGTAAATGATACCTTAATCTTTAATACATTTGTTCTTTGCCAAGTCTTCAATGAATTCAATGCAAGGAAGCTCGAGAAGAAGAATGTCTTCAAGGGGATACACAAGAATAGATTGTTTTTGGGGATCATCGTGATAACCATTGTTCTTCAGGTGGTCATGGTAGAGTTTCTCAAGAAGTTTGCAGATACAGAAAGGTTGAATTGGTTGCAATGGGGTGCATGCACTGGAATCTCAGCACTATCTTGGCCAATTGGTTGGATCGTCAAGTGGATACCTGTTCCACAAAGACCATTTCTTAGCTACCTAAAGATGAAAAAGATATAACCATGGGTCTGCCACGGGCTTTTCCTCAATACTTCTTACTGTTAACTCCATCGGTTCCAGTATTTGGTATCTTTTTATAATTATTTAGTTCTCTCATTATATAGCTTATCATATATGTAAGCATTGATGTCATATTCTCAATAATGCAATATTTTCACTTATTTTTTATCATACATTGAGGATGGTTACAATAATATCTTTTGCGACTGTCTGCTTGAATGCAAGTTGTAGTTAGAATCTTGAAAAAATATTGTCTAGCTTATTATAATTCTTTAGTTCTCTCGTTGTATAGCTTAATATATATGTAAGTATCGTGTTGAAATTTACATGGGGAGTCTCATGTGAGAAAATTCTTGAAGGCGAGGGAGAAGAGATTTAGGTTTGGTGAGAGAATCGGTATGTCCACGGAAATTTCATGAGGAGATTCTTTACGGTTGTGGTTTTGGTTGTTGTTTTGCCTATAGTTGATGGTTTGCACATATTCTCGTATAATTTTGTATCCTTGGGGTTCATGAAAATGTAATTTATTTTGTTAAATGATTGAAAATGTGGTATTTACTTTGTTAGTATCTATGGAAGACTATACACATATTGTATAACACTGGTTTGCGATTCCTACCTTGCAAGTATGAAGATGAAATTTTTGATTATGCAGACAAATCTTTGGGACAATGAATTTTCTGCTGCGGCCTTCTCAAAATGTAGCTGCAGAACAGCCGTCTACAAATGGATCTCCTGCAGATACATATTATAAGTCAAAACCTGCAGCAACTTTGGAGGGTCTTATAGCTGAATATCCACATCCGTGGTACTCCACAGGTGAAGATAACTTATATGTGGGAAGACTAACAACTATATATGTGCAAATAAATTAAACATAATCTGAGCCATTAGTTGAAGCAGCATACATGATTGAATATGTGGCCTTCAACTCATGCAATATATTCACAAATAAATAAATAACTACAATCAAATGAAAGAAAAGAAAAATTCAATGACGAATGAAAAATGATAACTTAAGCCATGGATCATGGATGAATACGGTGTGACAGGGCTTTTCATAACCCACCCATCGTAGGGGGTAATGTATGACCATAAATGTTAATATGTTATTTTGGCAAACACGTAACGTGCAATTCTTCGGCTAAACTAAGGTTGTTTTCATGGACCTAGTTTCATGCGGGATCAACCTCTAGACAAACAAGGCAACTAATTAACCATTTTCGTGCTTACCCAAAGAGCCACAGAGTAGGAAACGCTCCCAACTCCCACAACAATGTACGCATGTATCCACCTGCGGAGCCTCAGTGCTTCTTTCTGAGGGAGGACCGAGGACCCCAAACGTTTGTGAAAAATAACTTTAATGGAGAATAAGAAACTGATATAGACAAAAGAACAAACAACCTGCTTCTTGGCCTGTTGAGAAGCAGAGCAGACAGAAAAAGATCTGAAAGTTGATGTTGAGATAGGATTTTTTTGTGAACTGTCCGAAGGTCCTGTATCCAGCTGCTGAGCCTCAGTGCGATGCGAATGGCGTCATGGACGGAACCACGGAGGCCGGGGGGCTTCCCCCATCCCCCAAATATTTTCAAACACCTCCACCCCTCCAAATTTTTTAAAAACGCTGGCCAAAGAATTTTTGAAACAAAAGATAAATAGGTTCTGTTTTTCAACTGTTATTTCCCTTTGATTTTACTTAATTTTTTCTTTCATTATCAAAATATATTTCACAATATTTTTCTTTATATTTTTCTATACCATTAAAATATTATTTTTTACAAAATACAAATACTCTACTTACTCTCAAATTTTTCACAAAATTTTAATACAATCTCCGATAAAAGACAAAACCACCCTCTGGTTCTTATAACATAGAGTAGCTGGCCACCCTCACAGGGACTAGGGTGGTTAGGCAACCATGGAATGTTTTGTGATTGTCTCTCCCTTCTTGTTTTTTAATTTAGGTTCGCAAGAAAAAAAAAATTAATGGTTCTACTGGAAAATTTTATTCCTCTTATTTTTGAAAAAAAAAAGAAAAAGAAAAAAAAGAAGGTTACTTCATAAGAATAATCATTTCATTTCAGGGGTCTATTCCACATACCAAACATGCCCTTAGTATATTGTTATTATTTTCTACAAATATGCAACAAATAAAAAGTTATTTGGACACTTTCCTTCTTTTTAATTTTCTTTTGAAATGAAATCATAGTTATTTTATTATTTTATTCTTCTTCTCAGCACTTTTCTTTTAAAGTAATATTACATATTACACTTTAATTTCACTACCATATGGTTGGATTTATGTGGTAGTGTCTATCAACTCTTAAAAATAAGAATCCAAAGGCTATGATAGGCAGCGCAACATCAACACAATAGAATAAAGGTAGGATGAAATTGTAGCTTGTAGCATGCGTTTTTTTCTTTTATTCACTACCTTCTTCAAGCTTGTTCTCATATATAAGAGCTTAATGTTTAGTAGATATTTTATATATTTTTTATTTTTCCATTAAAACTAATTTGTAAAAGCAACATTTTTTTTTTCAATTTCAATGCCATTAATTTTTTTGAAGAATTGTTTGGAAAGTAATAGATATTTTAATTTGGAATCATCCTCTCTACTTTCTCATATGCATTGTGTAGAAAAGAAAGTTTGCTAGAATCAGTGATTTTTTTTATAATCTGTCTCTTTAATTATCTCATGTATTGAAATGCATTTTATAATCTACATAAAGCATGTTTTTGTGCAATTACTTAGAGCATTCACAATGGATGAGCTAATTTTTTATGTAAAATAGCTCATCAAAACTCAATTTATCTAGTTTAACTAATAACTTTTTAATGACCTCCTACATCCGACTAGTTATATTTTTATTTATATCATTTAATTTTAATTATTTTTTTATTTTTTATAATGATTGTATTTTTCTTGATATCTTATTTTTCAACTTTTGAGAAAAAAGTGATGTGGAGAGAGAAATAATAGGAGAAAATTTGGAAAAAATGAGATGTGAAAGAGAAATTGTAGGAGAAAAATTTGAAAAAAGAGAAAGGAGAGAGAAACAATAAACAAAACGTGGAAGAAAATTAGAGAGATAGTAGAAAAAAACAGACGTAGAAAATGTAGGAAAATAAATTTTTAATATTACCGCTACATGAAATTTTTTTTTTAAATTTCATTTAACAAAAAATTTATTCTACATTTTTTTTAGCTTATCCAATGCAGATGGTATTTTATTAATTTAAAAAGCTATTTTAGATAAAAATGACATTTAGCTCTTCCATATGCCATGTCACATAATTACTCTAAATTATAAATATAATATAAAGTTTAAAAAATATATATATTTAACTTGTTTTTGTTAAAAGAAAAAAACAAAAAAAGAAGAAAAAGTTATGTAAATTACGAATCTACCCTGGGAACGATACGTAGCATTTATGTAAGATGTGGTCATATTTCTTCCTTTCAAAAAGGAAGACGAGAACTTTAATTAGAAGAATGCTGTACGTGTTGGACGTGTCACTTGGGTTGGGTGGTCAATGCAACACCCATCGTTCAATGTACGTTGTCTCCAGTCTTGGCTTAGCCCGAGGGATGGCCCAGGCCCCAGGGCCCAGGAATATGACTCAAACACGCGCGCCAACCGAATGGTGACAAAGTCAAGCAGCCTTAAATTGACCGTATCTTGAGTAAGCCGGGAGTGAGGCAGCCTTTTTTGAGGCGTTCAACTGAAAAGCACCAAGAAACAAGGTAACCTTACCTACCCCACCACGTACAAGGAAATGCATAAATACACCATCTCAGATTGAGATGCCACTGCCTGCTCTTTCTTTTGTTGCCGTCTGTTGTTCTTGAGCCCTCTGCTTTCTTTTGTTGTTCAATGTTAAGGTTTCACTCACACAGTCACACGCTTTCCTCCTTTCATCTCAGACCTGACAACAGCTTCAAAAATTCATCTAACAAGCCTTCCTGAAGCTGTGAAAGAGAAAAGATATGCTGCCACTTCTCTTGCGTTTGTCATTAAAGAGCATGGAATCAAAGATGGATGGCAATGGTTATGGCATGATGACGGTGGTGGAAGCTTATTTTGTTGCTATATTTCTTGTCATTGCTACTTGTTTCTGCTATTGAGAAATCATTCAAAGTCAGCAACAATATCCCGGTTGATGCATGTTGTGACTTGTGAGAGGTGGAGGGCATCAACTGATCAACAGATCGATATCAGTTGAATTTGAATTACCGAAATCTGTTGATGGCCCCCAACTTTCACAACATCGATCAACTGGGATATTGTAGCTGACTTTGGATAATTTGTCTGTTTTCGGCTAAAATTACTTACGGCAGAAACAACGATAATAAATATGCTTAATTCACCGTACGTCATGCTTAATTTTATTGTTATTCTATGCTCTTTAATGCCAAACGCGAGAGAAAGGGCAGCACATCCTAAAAGAATGAAAATTGCAGTATCCTTCAAGGCATCCACCCAATGGCTGAGGCATGGATTCTTTTTTGGGAGGGTAAAGTTCTTAGTTAATTTATTTCAATGCCATGTTATTATGTGACCCGTGATATTTTTCTAATGTGAAACTCATTATTTTTATACTCACACGTGTAATGTATGTATACTCAACAGGAAGTAAGAAAAGTGGATCACCATCCAGATGGTTGTTAGGAAAAGATAGGAATTGGCGGTGTAGTAATCATAGCGAGACAAAAAATGATATATTGGTGAATAAAATATCAAGGATATAAAGGAGCAACAACAGAGACTTTTGGTAAAGAAATGGGGCAAGTCAATACGAAATATATAAAATAAAATACTCCCAAGTCCAGGACTTGGTACATTTCAGTGTGAAGGCCGAAGATAACATAAAAGCAAAATACAAATCAAACATTATCTGAAACAGCTGGTATTCATTTCAATCAGACATATTTATTGTTGTATTTCTTGTCATTGTTGTTTCTGCCATAAGTAATTTTAGGGAAAATAAGACAGATTTACAAACTATCCAAAGTCAGCAACAATATCCAAGTTGACGTTGTGAGAGCTGGGGGGAGGGTGGGCATCAACAGATTTCAGTATTTGAAATTGTGGTTGGAGATGTCATTTGCTTGGAGATTGGAGATCAAGTTCCCGCAGATGGGCTATTCTTAGATGGGCATTCGTTGAAAGTGGACAAATCTAGCATGACAGGGGAGAGTGACCATGTAGAAGTAAATTGCAGTCATCCATTTTTGGTTTATGGGGCAAAGGAAATACAAAATAAGAGAACACAAGGGAGTTCAATGGCAGCAGTTACTATAGTTGTGGTTGCAATTCCAGAAGGCTTGCCACTGGCCGTCACGCTCACGCTTGCTTATTCCATGAAGAGAATGATGGCTGATCAGGCAATGATGCGGAAGCTCTCTGCCCGTGAGACCATGGGATCTGCCACCGTCATTTGCACTGATAAAACAGGCACTCTCACGCTGAAATGTATCAGTCAGCTCTGAAAACAACCCAAAAAATGGCTTAATTTACAGGTGAATCAAAGTGCAATTACAGCTACAAGCAGTTTAAACACGAGCAAATGACACTGCATCAGCAATACACAACCTGAAGGATAGAGAAACAGCAGCACCCACATGTGTAAATTGTTATTCAATGGAGTGATTAAAAGAATTGTGCATAAATATAGAAGTAAATCTGTCATGCTTCAATACCAATTTGTTCAAAATCAAGCACAAGTCATCAAGATATATATTTTTTTCCTCAAATCATTGAAAATTCAACTTCATAGTGACACAGTTATAATATGTTTGAATCTCATTACGGTATATAGATCGTCTCACAATTTTTGTTTGACCATAAGCACATAAGGTCATAATAGGACATATAATATCAAGATAACTCAACATTTTCCAGCAACTATCATTTTTATAAAACATCTAGTTCAAGTAATTTTAATCAAATCTCAAGAATTTCTCCGAATTTCTTAATAAAACTAATTCAATCCTATCCAAATACACAATCAAATTTTAATACCTAGGCGCATCACCAAAACATCTAATTTCTTCTCAATTGCATTTCCACCAAAACATCCAACATTAAAAAGCTTCAATTCACAACAATATAACTCAAATTTCCTCAAATAGACAATATATAATGAAACAAGACATCCAAAGGCATATATACCTCTAAGAGATCATTTGGTTCAGCGTGAAAGTGCATGCTTTGTCAGTACAAATGGTGGTGGCAGAGGCCATGGTTTCACAGGGAAAGAGCTTCTGCACCATTGTCGGATCAGCCATCATTCTCTCATGGAATAGGCAGGTGTAAGCGTGATGGCCAGTGGCAAACCATCTGGAATTGCTACAATCCCCACTCAACATGCACTATATCATCAACCTTGGTCTTGCTGCCATTGAACTCCCTGTTTCCCTTCTCTTCTTCTGTATTTCCTGTGAAGTAGCGAACCCACCTAACCTATTGATGAGGTTAGCTTGTAAGGTGTCCCATACCCAACCCAAGTGACAAGCATTCGAGCATGGGCATCAGGCACACACCTTTGCACCAGAAACCAAAAATGGATGACTGCAATTTACTTCTACATGGTCACTCTCCCGTCATGCCGGATTTGTCCACTTTCAACGGATGCCCATCTAAGAATAGCCCACCTGCCGGAACTTGAGCTCCAACCTCCAAGCAAATGACATCTCCAACCACAATTTCAAAAACTGAAATCTGTTGATGCCCACCCTCCCCCCGGCTCTCACAACATCAACTTGGATATTGTTGCTCACTTGGGATAGTTTTTCAAATGCTCTGTTTTCCCTAAAGTTACTTATAGCAGAAAGAGCAATGAGTTTGGATGGCTTTTGGTATATTTCCAAGAACATCCGAACTTTGACCCGAACACGAGAGCACGTGCGCATCTGAATCAGAGGGGAGGGTGTCAGGTGAGCTTCCTTGTACGTGGGTAGGAATCTTCTTGGATCTTGAAGAAGAGATGCAACCGGAATATATTATTACAGAAAGAAGGCCGCCTCGACCCGCTTACTTAAATTGCAGTCAAATTTAGGCTGCTAGAGTTGTCACTATCCGGTTGGTGTCTTTCAATTAATCATTGAATCACGTGTTTGTTTGATCAATGTAATAAAGCCATATGCAATCAGGGTACACAAATGGAATATAATTATAAAGCATTTACAAACTCCAGACTGGAGACAACCCACCAAAAGATGGTTAGTTCATTTTTCATACGACGTGTGCATTGTGCAACTGACAGCTGAAAAGGAAAAATTAAGAAAAATGTCTGGTATGTTGCTTCAACTAATCACTCCGATTATATACATATAGTTATGTCTGGGTACAAGCCCTTGGCTTTTATTTAAGATTAGCTACATTGAGGGACACAGTTGCACTAAGGTGCGTTTGACAAATATTTTGTTACGAGTATTTTTTTGTTTAAATGTTGATAAGAAGTGAATGATGTGATATAAAGGTTAAATAAGATTTGATTTTTTTGTGAGAGAAAAGTGAACTTAAAGGTTGTTTGGTAATAGTTTTAAAAAGAGATTGATTTTTTTTTTTTTGGACAAGTAAAAATAACATGATAGCTAGGGAGGGAAAGGTGATTTGCCAAACACACTATTGTATATATAAAAAATTATATTATTGAAAATCTGAAATCAATAATTACATATCTGATAAGCTATACAATGTGAAAACTAAAGAATTACAATAATAATAAGCTACACAATGAATTATGATAAGATACCAAATACTAGAACCGGGAGAGTTAACAAAAAGAAGCACCGAAGAAAAGCCTATGACACAACCATGGTCATTTCTTTGACATCTTTAGGTAGCTAAGAAACGGTCTCTGTGGAACAGGTATCCACTTGACGATCCAACCGATTGGCCACGATAGTGCTGCCATTCCAATACATGCACCCCATTGCACCCAATTCAACCTTTCTGTATCTGCAAACTTCTTTAAAAACTCTACCATGATCACCTGAAGAACAATGGTTATCACAATGATCCCCAAAAACAATCTATTTCTGTGTATCCCCTTGAAGACGTTCTTCTTCTCGAGCTTCCTTGCATTGAATTCATTGAAGACTTGGCAAAGAACAAAAGTATTAAAGATTAAGGTGTCATTTACCTTCTCAGTCACACCAAAGATTGATTCACCTTTGAATTGCAGGGTCAAGAGGATGATTATTTGATATGACGCTTGGGCTAAGAGGTTTCTCCACATAATGTTGGTGATAAGTGGTGCAGTCCGACCCACAGGTGGTTTATCCATGAGCTCCGGAGTGGGTTGCTCAGTCGCAAGAGCCAGAGCACCCAACGTATCCATAATCAAGTTCACCCACAGTAACTGCACTGCTGTTAAAGGGACTTCTCCAGCTGAAACTGCTGCCACAAAGTTGATCACAAGAGCAGCAACATTTACCGTAAGTTGAAATTGGATGAACTTCTGGATGTTGTTATAGACACATCTTCCCCACTTCAGAACTGTGGCCACAGAAGCAAAATTATCATCCAAAATGACAATGTCTGAACTTTCCTTCGCCACCTCAGTGCCTTGAATCCCCATCGAAAGTCCTATATCAGCTTCTTTTAGTGCTGGTGCATCATTTGTGCCATCGCCAGTAACTGCAACCACATGGCCTTTTTGTTTCAAGCACTCTACCATCAAAAGTTTGTCAAAGGGAGAAGACCTTGCCATCACACAAATTTTCTCAACTTTCTCCAATCTCTCTTGTGGTGTGTAGTTTCTGAATTCCACACCTTCTACTACTGCTCCACTGACCATGTCTTGACCAGGCCTGAGTATCCCACATTCAGTGGCTATAGCTTTTGCAGTGAAAACATTGTCTCCAGTGATCATTTTAATGTTCACACCGGCATATTGGCAATCCTCCACAGCTTTCTTCACCCCAGGACGACATGGGTCCTTAAGTCCCACAAGTCCTAATAGGGTCAAACCATCTTCATCTAGCCTTTTATTTTCTTGATCTTCTTCTGAAACTTGCTTGTAAGCAAATGCAATGCATCGGAGGCTGCTAGCTGCCATGCCTTGAATAATTTGCTCAAGTTCCATCTGTTCAGCATCACCCAGATCTTTTACAATTCCAGAAGCATCATGGTAACTTGAACACATCTTCAATATCATCTCTGCAGCACCTTTCCAGTGTACATGGATTGTGTTGTCTACTTTTCTCCTCATAAGGACTCCACTTCGTTTCTTCTGGGAATTGAATGCTTCAACATAAAGAATTGTACAACTTTGCATCAGTTGCTCAATTTCCATGTTTAGGTCCAGAACAGCCCAGGAAAGAATTGCTCTTTCAGTGGGACTACCTGAGAACTCGATTTCAGAGCCTGAATTGGGCCTGTAAACACTACCAGTTGTGTTTACAGCAACTGCTTCCTGGACTAATTTGAGAACATATGGTGCAATTGATGAGTAAGAACCAACTGCGAAAGTTTCTTTCCCCAACCAAAACTTTGTCACCTTCATTTGGTTGAGCGTGAGAGTGCCTGTTTTATCGGTACAAATGGTGGTGGCAGAGCCCATGGTCTCACAGGCAGAGAGCTTCCGCACCATTGCTTGATCAACCATCATTCTCTTCATGGAATAAGCAAGTGTGAGTGTGACAGCCAATGGCAAACCTTCTGGAATAGCAACCACAACTATAGTAACTGCAGCAGCTACAATCCCCACCACAGCGTTCACTATGTCGTCAACCTTGGTCTGATTACCAATGAACTCTTTATTTCCATTATCATCTGTTGTATTTCCTGTGAAGTAGCGAACCAACAAGACTACGAGAACTAGGAAAGCGACTAGCAAACCAACTTTACCTATTGACGAGGTTAACTTGTTGAGGCGAGCTTGTAAAGGTGTCTGTTCGCTGGTGTCACGGCTGATTGAGCTCATCATCTCGCCCCAAGTTGTGTTCATGCCAACCGTTGTGACAAGCATCCGAGCATAGCCATCGACCACCTTAGTACCAGAAACCAAAAATGGATGACTACAATTCACGTCTACATGGTCACTCTCCCCTGTCATGCTGGATTCATCCACTTGCAATGAGTGCCCATCAAAGAATAGCCCGTCGGCTGGAACTTGATCTCCGATCTTTAAGCAAACAACGTCTCCAACCACAATTTCAAACACAGAAATCTGTTGACGCCTTCCAGTTCTCACAACATCAACTTGAATATTATTGCTGACTTTGGATAACTTGTCAAATTGTCTGTTTTGCCTAAAGTTGCTTATGGCGGAAACAGCAATGACAAGAAATATAGCCACAAATATGCTTCCACCATCATACCATCCTTCTTTGATTCCATCCTCTTTAATGCCAAACGCAAGAGAAAGTGTTGCGCAGCCTAAAAGGATGAATATGGTAAGATCCTTGAAGGCCTCCACTATGAAATAGAAGAAGCTCTTTGTAGGCGGTTTTTTGTATGTGTTGGAGCCAAAAGCCTCATGTCTGCGAGCAATATCTTCAGCATCACCTTGAATACCAAATTCAACAGTGGCGTCAAGGCTGGATGCTACGCCAACGACCCCTCCAATTTTTTGTAAGCTGTCAACATTCTTCTCCTTCAGAAGCTGAATGAGAGTATTTTGATCAACTTTGAACCTTGTGTCAGGTTTGAGATCCACAACGGTGAAAGATGGAAGGCGTGAAACCTTTGAAGATTTCTTTTGGGGTGGAGAGACATTGAAAAAGGAGAGTAGAGTTTTAGAACAATAGATGGTGAGAAAAGCAGAGTGCCATCTCTTCTTGGGTTGGCTAAGGGTGTTTGGTGCATGAAGTAAATACTCAATGCACTCCAAGTTTGCCGCTAGGACAATGCTGCCCATTGGTTTGGAAGGCACAAGATGGGAATGGAGATGATCACTATAAAGATGGCTCAGGGAAAGGAAAAAAAAAGTTCACTATAAAGATGATATATAGGAAAGCAAGGAATTGACAATGCAGTAATGAGTGAGAATAAACGGAGATATTTAGATATAAAAAATAAGTAATGCAAGGATAGATGGAGATATTTTTACGAGCAAGATATGAATGATATTGGAGCTAGCTAGGCTGGAGCAAAGTTGGGATATATGGAGATATATTTGGAGGGACAAAAGGATAAAATAGTCAATCAACTTGGGATGCATGAAGCGGAGGGAGCCTGTCGATCATTTTATAGGCAGTTCAAGTTTACTTGCACAAATGGGTTTCGGCCACTGGATATGATTACATGAACATTGAATAGTCAAAGACCATTTGCGGCTTCAATGAGTTCACTCGGTGAAATTACTTCTTAATCTTTTTAAAGGAAAGAACGGGTGAAGTTCCGTTTAACTTACCTGCACATCAAGTAATGAATAATGATGCCACGTCAGTTTCTTCTGGCATCCACGCGGCTACGTATTTTCTACGTGGCTTCTGCGTTTCTACGCACGAAGGTCTTATATATATATATATATATATATATATATATTAATTCACCTACTTAAAATTTTATCCTTTTTCTAAATTAAAGATTTTTGAACTTTAAAGGAGTAATTATAAAAGCAATAAAAAAGTTTAGGGATGATAATTTGAACAAACTGTTTTTTAGTTATAGGGTCACTTTTTTCTGATATTACAACCAAATTATCACTTCTCCCCAAACCTAAATTAATACAAAATTAAAAATTTAACGATTTAATCGTTATAACTTATTCTAACATAATCAATTGAATGCCCAACTTGTTATACAATTTTAGGTCCTTTGATCTATCTAAAGCTGCATATTAGAAAGTGGAAGAAATCTCAATCGGTTAGGAGTACGCCTAATGAAGTGGAGGTCACTAGTTCGAATCTCCCTCCTCCCTTTTGTGCGGACATGTCAAAAAAAAAAAAAAGTGGAAGAAATGAATTTAACAACTTCAAAACATGTTGTTTGAAAAAAAAAAAAAAAATAGTAATACCAAATTGCAATTAATAAAATTGTGATTTATAAGAATGAAATTACACGTATGGTAAAATTTTAAAATCGTGATTTGTCTTTTAAAATCATGACTTTTTTTTTTTTTTTGTTGGATAAATACAAAATTGATCCATGTTATTGGCCTAAACTACAAATCATTATATATGGTATAAAAAATAATTTATAGGTTCTCAGGGTAGGCCAAAATAACAGTTTACTCCCTAAAATTAATTTTCGTTAAGTAACTTAAAAGAATATCCTGTCATACTGTTACAGTAAATTAACTTTATCTCTTCTATCCCCAAAAATTTTACTTGTACATAACCCCCCCTCATATTTATTTTCTTGGCCACAAAATTTTACTCGTGCTTAACAAAAATTGATTTTAGAAAGGAAACTATTATTTTGGCATACCTTGAAGATCTAAAAATTATTTTTTATACTGTAGGGAGTAATTTGTAATTTAGGCCAAATATATGGACCTATAAATTATTTTTTATATCACATGAAGTGATTTGTAATTTAGGCTGACCACAATGACCAATTTTGCATTTATCCTCTTTTTTTTTTTCATGTTTTCAAAACGCCAATTTTTTAAAATGAACTCTCAAACAAGACACTTTTCGTAATTTTGTTTTAAAACACATTTAGCCAACAAAATTGGAGGACCATATGCACTCTTAGTTATTGACTGGCATATTTTTGTTGCCTTTACTCCTAACCACCAAGGAGCTTAGTTGGGAAGGAGCTTTCATCTTCTATGCAAGTCTCAAGAAGATTTTTTTTTTAATTTTTTTTTAAATATACATATATATATTTTAAGTAAGAGGGAACAACTAATTAACTATGGTTATTTTATTTGGATGTGACCATAAATGATAAGAAGAAATGATCAATTATGGCTATTCTATCTGGTCGTGACTATAATAGTACATATTCGTTGGAAACTAATAACAAAATGGTCAAATGGGCCTAGATAGTGAAAAACTGAAAAAACTCCCTCAAACCTAGTTGAGCTATAGCTAACACTAGTCAAACTTGTTTGAAGATTCACATTGCGGCATATGAACTTATGCCCAATTACGTATATGCCCAACCAACCACTTGAAAGTTTCTTTGAGACCACTAAACTATCACCAATAATGGTAAATTTCTTGAAGTCGAGCATTATAATCTACTTATTTGGTGAGTCTCAGGGTACTTTTTTATGACTGGAAAAATATTGTGAGAGTCAATAATTGAGGTTCCTGCAAATTGGATGAACATTAGTAGTTCAACTTCCCAACACCAAAGAGCGGTTAACTTCCTCATCCGTCAACTTTAGAGATAACAACAAAATCCAGACTTCCAGTCATCTCCATGAAAATATCAATGGGCAAGAAAGAATTACTTCCGATCAACTTGGACAAAGCCCATATGAATATCAATTCTATTAAACTCTCAAACTCTCCTTTTCAAACCGCCAACCAACAAAGCATAAAATAAAGTAATTAAAAGGATTGGGTGACCAAGTAAAGCTTTTTTAAAATAACGTAGAAGCAAATACAAATCATTCTATTCAAACATTATCTGAAGTCAGAGACGATGTTCATTGAAGATAACGGCAACGGCAGCTGCTTCTATCAGGTGTGATTTAAATATTCAAATGTATTGTATATCTGTGTGTCGTTTATCTTTTAGATTTTCAAATGTTCATTATTCAACACTTTGTAATTGTTTATATATATAGGAGGACTAAATACAAACAGTTGGTATTCATTCGAAATCCAGCCTTCAAATCCTGTGTTTAGTTTCAATTCTAAATTATAAGTAAAAGAAGATGTGAATTGTTTTACCTGGAAATGAGAAGAAAGTGGATCCATTGGAAGCGGCCACACGTCTGAAGGAAAGGGAAGGGTGAATTTCCTTCGAAGTGGTTATGGGTTGGCATTTTCTTCTCATTATTCACTTCACCGTGTTTCACGCATTTCATCGACTAATCTTGTCGGTCAACCACTTCGCTGACGGTGGTCAACCCGCGTTGCGTAGCCGTTTTATATACTTTAAATAATTTTAGAGCGAAACTGATCAACTACTTAAAAAATAGAAAAATAAAAACCACTTAAAATATGACAAATATGAAATGAATGTGAAAAATAACATTAATCTTAATTTAAGTAGAAATTTCACTTTTTTCACTTATCTTTCATCGCTTTTGTAATCACTTTCTTAAACTTTTAAAATTATCGGTATCTGTATTAAATATTCAAGTTTAAAAAGTTTGTAATGTCACACATATCATTAGGGTTTAAAGTTAAATCAGACATTAAATGGGTGAAATATCCTTTTATATCCTTGTAAAATTTTAAAATTACAAAAATTACCCTAATTAAAATTAGTTTTTTTTTAAAAAAAACAATGGCCGGAGGGAGGGGTATTGAAAGGGGGCAATTGCTCCCTTTCAAGGAACATGATTCTCTCAATTTCAAATGAATTAGATAATATCTAGTTCAATATAATGTAAATATTTTTATCTTTTTACTTTTTGATATGACAAAAATACCATTTCACTATAACTAACTAAATATTATTCAGTTCATTTGAAATTAAGAGAATCCTAATTCCAAAAAATATCCTTAGTGTTGGTATAATTATTTTTGATATCCTAGTTACCCACTCTCAAACAATCATAGCGGCAAGAGTAATTATATAAGGCCTACTTGTATCTTACTAGAATGATGTGGTTATTAAATTTATCATTTGATTAAAATCCAATAATGATCAATCACAAGTTTAATAATGATTTTAATAGCCACATTATTTTTAGTATGATAGAAGTAAGCCTTTTAGAATTACTCTATGGACATCAACATTACTAGAGGGGCAAGTAGAAATGATGTTCCCCCACCATGCGTGATTAATTTTACATTTAGCTCAAACAAGATTAAATTTTTTTTTTTTTTTTTTGACATGTCCACACAAGGGTAGGAGGAGGGGGGATTCGATCTTGTGACCAACGCTTCGTAAGACGTGACTCACAGCCGATTGAACTACCACTTGGGGACCAAACAAGATTAAATTAGAAGACCCACATAATGCCCCGATTATAATAGCAATCATGGTCATCGCACAACGTTCGACCATGATGGTCATCAAGTTAGATTTGAGACCGGCATGGTCATCGAGCCAAATTTCATCCAGAAAATTAGAATTTGACATAATATTTTGGGCAAGCAATTACATAATTATTTCTTGCCCATTGTGATTTTCATGGAGACTGGAAGTCTGGAATTTGTTGCCTTCTTGTAAGTTGACGGAAGAGGAAGTTATGCTCCTGGTGTTTGGAAGTTGAACTTCTAATATTCATCCAATTTGCAGGAACCTCATTTATTGACTCTGCCAATATTTTTCTCCCGAGACTTGCATAGAAGGAATAATTCTTCAGAAAGCTCCTTCATCTTAATAAACTACATCAAAGTTCAAAATATTTCAATTAAGATTTTTGCAACATATTTGTATTTTTTTTTTTATAATAAAAAACAAGAGTATTTTAAGAATTTTGACAATATTTAACAACAAATCATAACAAAATCAGATAACTGAAAGAAAGTGAAAGTTCAATACTCTTAATCGAGAGTTTTTAAACTTTAAAATATAGTGTCAAAACAAGTAAAAGTTCAGAAAGGTTTTGTGAAATTTCTCTTTTAATTTTTTTATTTATAACTTTGGCAGACAATCGGTGTGAAAGTTCCTTCCTCTCTTTTTTTTAAATAGAAAGTTCCTTTTTGTGATTCTTTATTTATTTTATTTTATTTTTTGGGGTGGGTAAGATACTGTTAACGCGTGGACAAGAGTCACAAGACATCCAAATTAAGAAAGATGGACCTAGTGGATTCCATATGTGTGGCCCAAGGGAAAGCCTGATATTTGAGTGGACCGTCAGCCCAGCGCGTATGAAAACTCATGCGCGTACAGACACGTGATAGCATGGCAATGTCCCGACTCCCAACTCCCAAGTCCTAAAGCAAAAGCTTAACGTATGGATACAGAAGCCACACGGAAAATCCAACGCAGAAGCCCTTGACCAATTTGCTTTAAAAAAAAAAAAAAAAAAAAAAAAAGTTAATTGTATAAAACGCACAACACAGAATACAAGTTCATGTATCGAAAGTCCTCGACTATTTTGTCCATTTGGCTCCAAATAAATCTCCAAATATCCACTTCTTTGCTCCAGCCTTTTTTTTTTTTCTCCCCGATATCCTACCTATCATCTTTACAGTGAACTTTTTTCTTCCCCTGAACCATCTTTAAAGTGATCTGCTTCTTTTACTCCCCTTCCCATCTTGTGCCTTCCAAACCAATGGGCAGCATTGTCCTAGCAGCAAACTTGGAGTGCATTGAGTATTTACTTCATGCACCAAACACCCTTAGCCAACCCAAGAAGAGATGGCACTCTGCTTTTCTCACCATCTATTGTTCTAAAACTCTACTCTCCTTTTTCAATGTCTCTCCACCCAAAAAGAAATCTTTTGAGGTTTCACGTCTCCCATCGTTCACCATTGTGGATCTCAAACCTGACACCAGGTTCAAAGTTGATCAAAACACTCTCATTCAGCTTGTGAAGGAGAAGAATGTTGACAGCTTACAAAAAATTGGAGGGGTCGTTGGAGTAGCATCCAGCCTTGAAGCCAATGTTGAATTTGGTATTCAAGGTGATGCGGAAGATATTGCTCACCGACACGAGGCTTTCGGCTCCAACACATACAAAAAACCGCCTACAAAGAGCTTCTTCCATTTCATAGTGGAGGCCTTCAAGGATCTTACCATTTTCATCCTTTTAGGCTGTGCAACACTCTCTCTTGTGTTCGGCATTAAAGAGCATGGAATCAAAGAAGGTTGGTATGATGGTGGAAGCATATTTGTTGCTATAATTCTTGTCATTGCTGTTTCTGCCATAAGCAACTTTAGGCAAAACCGACAATTTGACAAGTTATCCAAAGTCAGCAACAATATCCAAGTTGATGTTGTCAGAGCTGGAAGGCGTCAACAAATTTCCATGTTTGAAATTGTGGTTGGAGACGTCGTTTGCTTAAAGATTGGAGATCAAGTTCCAGCCGACGGGCTATTCTTTGATGGGCACTCATTGCAAGTGGATGAATCCAGCATGACAGGGGAGAGTGACCATGTAGAAGTGAATCGCAGTCATCCATTTTTGGTTTCTGGTACTAAGGTGGTCGATGGCTATGCTCGGATGCTTGTCACAACGGTTGGCATGAACACAACCTGGGGCGAGATGATGAGCTCAATCAGCCGTGACACCAGCGAACAAACACCTTTACAAGCTCGCCTCAACAAGTTAACATCATCAATAGGTAAAGTTGGTTTGCTAGTCGCTTTCCTAGTTCTCGTAGTCTTGTTGGTTCGCTACTTCACAGGAAATACAACAGATGATAATGGAAATAAAGAGTTCATTGGCAGCAAGACCAAGGTTGACAACATAGTGAACGCTGTGGTGGGAATTGTAGCTGCTGCTGTTACTATAGTTGTGGTTGCAATTCCAGAAGGTTTGCCATTGGCCGTCACGCTGACACTTGCTTATTCCATGAAGAAAATGATGGCTGATCAAGCAATGGTGCGGAAGCTCTCTGCCTGTGAGACCATGGGCTCTGCCACCACCATTTGTACTGATAAAACAGGCACTCTCACCCTCAATCAAATGAAGGTGACAAAGTTTTGGCTAGGGAAAGAAACTTTTGCAGCAGGTTCTTACTCATCAATTGCTCCATATGTTCTCGAATTGGTCCAAGAAGGAGTTGCTTTAAACACAACTGGTAGTGTTTACAGGCCTAATTCAGGATATGAAATTGAGTTCTCAGGTAGTCCAACTGAAAAAGCAATTCTTTCATGGGCTGTTCTGGACCTAAACATGGAAATGGAGCAATTGATGCAAAGTAGTATGATTCTTTACGTTGAAGCATTCAATTCCCAGAAGAAGCGAAGTGGAGTCCTTATGAGGAGAAAGGTAGACAACACAATCCATGTACACTGGAAAGGTGCAGCAGAGATGATATTGAAAATGTGCTCAAGTTACTATGATGCTTCTGGAATTGCAAAAGATCTTGATGATGCTGAAAAGATAAAATTTGAGCAAATTATTCAAGGTATGGCAGCTAGCAGCCTCCGATGCATTGCATTTGCACATAAGCAGGTTTCAGAAGAAGATCAAGAAAATAAAAGCCTAGAAGAAGATGGTTTGACCCTATTAGGACTTGTGGGACTTAAGGACCCATGTCGTCCAGGGGTGAAGAAGGCTGTGGAAGATTGCCAATATGCCGGTGTGAACATTAAAATGATCACGGGAGACAATGTTTTCACTGCAAAAGCTATAGCCACTGAATGTGGGATACTCAGGCCTGGTCAAGACGTGGTTGGTGGAGCAGTAGTAGAAGGTGTGGAATTCAGAAACTACACGCAAGAAGAGAGATTGGAGAAAGTTGAGAAAATTTGTGTGATGGCAAGGTCTTCTCCCTTTGACAAACTTCTGATGGTAGAGTGCTTGAAACAAAAAGGCCATGTGGTTGCAGTTACTGGCGATGGCACAAATGATGCACCAGCACTAAAAGAAGCTGATATAGGACTTTCAATGGGGATTCAAGGCACCGAGGTGGCCAAGGAAAGCTCAGACATTGTCATTTTGGATGATAATTTTGCTTCTGTGGCCACAGTTTTGAAGTGGGGAAGATGTGTCTATAACAACATCCAGAAGTTCATCCAATTTCAACTTACCGTAAATGTTGCTGCTCTTGTGATCAACTTTGTGGCAGCAGTTTCAGCTGGTGAAGTCCCTTTAACAGCAGTGCAATTATTGTGGGTGAACTTGATTATGGATACGTTGGGTGCTCTAGCTCTTGCGACTGAGCAACCCACCAAGGAGCTCATGGATAAACCACCTGTGGGTCGGACTGCACCACTTATCACCAACATTATGTGGAGAAACCTGTTAGCTCAAGCTTCGTATCAAATAATCATCCTCTTGACCTTGCAGTTCAAAGGTGAATCAATATTTGGTGTGACTAAGAAGGTAAATGACACCTTAATCTTTAATACTTTTGTTCTTTGCCAAGTCTTCAATGAATTCAATGCAAGGAAGCTCGAGAAGAAGAACGTCTTCAAGGGGATACACAGAAATAGATTGTTTTTGGGGATCATTATGATAACCATTGTTCTTCAGGTGGTCATGGTAGAGTTTTTAAAGAAGTTTGCAGATACAGAAAGGTTGAATTTTGTGCAATGGGGTGCATGCATTGGGATGGCAGCACTATCTTGGCCAATTGGTTGGACTGTCAAGTGGATACCTGTTCCACAGAAACCATTTCTCAGCTACATAAAGATGTAAAATAAATGACCATGGGTGTTCCATGGGCTTTTCTTCAGTGCTTCTTATCGTTAACTCTCCCGGTTCTAGTATCTGGGATCTTATTATAATTCTTTAATACTTTCATTGTGTAGCTTATCATTATTATAATTCTTTAGTTCTTTCATTGTATAGCTTATCAGATATGTAAGTATTGATGTCAGATTTTCAATAATACAATTATTTTCACTTTTTTTTTTTATATCATACATCAAGGATAGTTTCAATAATATCTCTTGTGAATGTCTGCCTGAATGCAACTTGTAGTTAGAATCTCGAACAACTCTCATCACCTTTGACTAACAGAAAGCCAAGGGCAACTATCAAACACAACTTATATTTGGGAAGACTAACAACTATATATGTGCAAAGAAACTAATCTAAGCAATTAGTTTGAAGTATACATGTAAAGACTTATTACCAAAGCCTTATGGCACAATATGCAGTCTTAGTACGACATTCAGTTCTTTTTTTTCTTTTCATTTGTCAGTTACACACAGACTTTAGAAAATTGAACTTAGTATCTCACATTTCAATCCTGTTATTTAAAGAGGAAAGTGTAATTTGAGTCAAAACATATTAGCATGAGCTTCGATTCATGCAATATATTCAAAAATAAATAAATTACTGCCAATCAAATGAAAGAAAATAAAATTCAAAGACGAACGAAAATTATAACTTAAAGCCAATGTTGATAATACAGAAATGTTTAATACATTATTTTGTCAAACTAATAACGTGCAATTCTGCAGCTTAACTAAGGTTGTTTTTCATGGACTGGTTTCATGCGGGATCAACCTCTAGATAAACAAAGCAGCTAATTATCCATTATTATGCTTACCCAAAGAGCCACAGAGAATGAAACGCTCCCAACTCCCGCAACAATGTACCCCTGTGTCCACCTGTTGAACCTCAGTGCGAGTCGAATGGCGTCATGGACGGAACGACGGTGGCCGGGGGGCCTCCCCCATCACGCAAAGATTTTCAACGAAATGCAAAGTATTGGTCTTTTTTTTCCTGCATAATCCTGCTCCGGAAGTGTCGTTCGCCGATCGGTGGTTCAGCTTGCGCAAGATGTAGGATTTTTTTTTTCTTTCTCTTTTTTTCGTTCTTTTTCTTTTTTTGTCGTAGGCGATAGGCTCATAGTAAATCTTGCCTCTGTGCATGCCAAAGAGCAGGGACGGAACCAGCTGGGAGAATGGGGGGGACCAAAGCAAAGAAAAAAAAATGGGGACTGAATGAAAAAGAAAAAATACAGCCTAATTTTTTTTTTTTTTTTGGAATTGGGGGAACCCTGGCCACCACCGGTCCCCCCCAAATCCGTCTCCGCCAAAGAGTAATCCCCCTCCTTTTCCTTCTCGTTTTTGTCTCTTTTTTTTTTTTTTTGTTGGTAATTGTAAGTATTATTTTTGTTCTCCTATCCCAACGTTGTTTGGCTTAGCCTTTGTTTGTTCTATTTTCTTTCTCATTTTTGCATTTCATTTTCAAAATAAAAATATTTACAAACAATTTAAAACACAAAATATTTGAAATTTACTTTAATGTTGCATCAAAACACTTTTCAAATAATTTTTTTTAAAAAAAAAATCCAAAAATTATTGACAAATGAAGCCTTTATTTTTCACAAAAAAACTAGATACAGTATGCAAGAATGTAACATCAGATCGCTTCGAGATCTGATCAAAGAGCCACTAGTGCCCACGCCACACGCGCTCGTAAGCATCTGATGCTTCGCACCATACTAGTGTAGTGTATAAACCCAAGCTTTTAAATAGCTTAAAATATGTTGGGTCTTATTAATGCTAACTTCACTTTCTCTCTTGTTCAATGTGACACTCTCATTCAATTTTCTTTAGAATCTTCAATTTTAAAACATTCCTAAGACACAATAAAATTTAAGAAAAAATTGTTTTTTTGTTTGTTTGTCTCGACGATCGTGCATGTATGGGTTATCTACTAGTCAAGAAAATTAAAAGCTTAAAGACAACAAACTAGTAAAAAGCCTTGAGGAAGGAAGATCTAGATTTAGATCTAGATCTTCCCTCCTCCCCCTCAACGGTAGCAGTGCTCGGTGTTTCCTCCTGTTTCCGTTTTCAGGCGGATATTTGTTTCAGATCTAAGTTGTATTTCTAGATCTTGTTCCAGATCTAGTTTTCTCTTTCTTAGATCTGGTTTTCTTCATCAGCCTTGGTGCGTCTTCATGGGGATCTCTTTGATGCTGGGCTCCTCCATTGCTGCTTGATGAGTTTTTTTAGTTTTTTTAGTTTTGTTTTATTGTTGTTGTGTTTGGGCTATTCATGTTCTAGATCTTGGCTGTTTGATGTAGATTTGGTACATGAGTTAGCTTTAGTTGTTTTTCTTATAATAAGGCATCTTAGCCTTTTGGGTTGTGGATGGTTTAGTCCCCTGGCTTTTGGTTGTGGGGGTTCCGTTAGGGCTACACCTATGTATTGTTGGTAGATCTGTATTGCAGATCCTTTCTAATATCTAAGTCACACATAGGTTAGCGTTGGTAAAAGTCGCAATTTTGGCTATGGTTTTGTATTGGTATGGTAAGATTTGTCGAGTTTGTTGCTGCGTCAGAAAAGTTTTCGTCTTTTGACTTCTACCTTAATGAGATCAAGATTCTTTTCAAAATAAAAATAAAAAAATAATATTTAATAACTATTAATTTTAAAAATATTTCTACAACCCCGATTCTTTAACAAAACCCCATAACCAAAAAGATGTTTGACGCGTACTTTATTTGCAAAGTCAGGGATGATATCACTTTAATGCTTGACACTTGAGGAAGGCATTACCAATTGCAAGAGTCTGAAAACTCTTAACTATTGTTGGACAAAACCTAGGTTTATTTTTTTTGGTCTTGTCCTAAAACTGGGGATTGTTACTGTCGAGAATAGGTATTTCAAGTTTGTAAAAGAGATTAGTTTTGTCGTTAAGAAAAGCACAAAAGAATGAAAACTTCTAAAACTTCATTCAATTCCAGAACACCTTCTGAGGCAACAGATTATTACTTGCGAGTTGACGGAAAGCATAGGGCATATGTGCCAACAGTTTATTTCTGCCAACAAATTGCAGCCAATCCCGAACACCCAAAAAAGAAATTGCCTGTTCTAACTGGATTTGTTTGGATCAACCACAAAATAAACAAAGCCATCTAGAGAAGTCCAATTTATATTGAGAAATAGCAGGGAAGATTTAAAAAAAAAAAAGAAAAAAGACTGTCATCAGCTTCTATTTACTTGTGACTGCCCCTTGCCAACAATGACGGAGCTTTTTGAGAATTTCCGGTCCTGCAAGCTAACTGATTTTTTGTGTCCTTTTCTGTCAAGGCAGACGATGACGTTGATTCCTCCTAAGACTAAGTTCTTCTGACAATGTTTCAAAGCACAATCAAAATATAATACAATGCGCCCGCATGCACAAATGCAGCTAGCAGTGCAACATGCAAAGACGGGCGCTCTAATTACAGACGGAGGCAAATTTGGTCTCTGTATCAGTGCCTCACATGGGTTTTATTAGAGATCTGAACAGAGTTTGGACGGTTGTCAGAAGCACACATGGAGAGTAAATAAGTTTTTACTGTTTCTCCCAATTAGAAAGCCACACATTTTGATACAACAAAATCCATCTAAGCTGGAACAGCTTCAGGGACTTTGCCATTGCTCACCGGAACCAAACTGTCGTAGTAATCAACCAGCACTTCCCAACCACCACGGCACATGAATCCATCAGGAGGGTTCTCTTTGTTCTTTGCAAGCATCCGCATCTGCAAATTGTATGCCAGCTTTTAAGAGATGTGATAGATGATATACAAAATACTTCCTTTCACACACTCTTCAATGACCGTGAACACAGAGTATGTGGGTAGCATTTATAGAAAGGAAATATACCTTGGTACCCGATATGAAGAGGAAATCCTGAGGTCTTGAGGGATCAAAAAATGCCATCTTACCCTGAGTTTTGTCATATGCAGCAACCTACAATTGAACTCAACTAATTGTAACCAAAGGATTCGAAGTGCAATATAAATGGGTTTTTATGGCAGGCAGCCCAATGATTTACATACCTTGAAAGGGAGAATGTTTAGCCGTTCCAATCCAGGCGCCATGCTCAATACTTGTTTTCCATGGTCAGCATCATACAGATCTCTTTTCTCAACAGGATGGCTCATGCCAGCTGGATCCCGACCAACAATGTAAAAGTTAGCCCCTGCATTAATCCTAGCCTTTGCATGCCACTGAACCTCAGTTGGGCCAGCATAGTGCATGGGCGACGGGAATATAGAAACCACAGTCGTCTCAGGATCAAGGACGCCGTCCTCAAGCACCTGAGAATTTTCAATAATATCAGACTAAATCAGTGCTGCCACAGGCTAGGAAATTGTATATGAATCATTTGGGAATGGTAAAAGTGCTGCCCGCGATTTTGCAAGCCAAATACGTGTTTTAAGCAAAATTGAGAAAAGTGCCCCGTTTGAGAGTGCATGTGCATTTGAAGAAAAAAGGGCATTTTAAAAACGTGAAAATATCCACATGTTCAAGCAGTAGAAAGGGGATGCATTTTAAAAGTCGAACCGAGTTTAAACAACACTCTTTTACATATTTTACCAAACAATTAACTGCGTTTTTAAAATCACATTTTTATTAACTTTGTTCTAAAATTGCAATTTTTCCCACAGCTAAACTAAACGGACACAAATTCTCAATGAACTACCTCATAAGAAATGCAACGACGTCTTCCTCGCTATCAATAAATTTTTGGTGCCAAGTATGTTTAGGGTGAAGTTCCTAAATACATAAGTTTCATCCATGGTATGAAAAACGAACACAATTGGAATAACAGCAATTCTAAGTAGTTGCATGCTCATGGAAGTTAAAGTTTAACGAACACAATTGGAAAAACAGCAATTCTAAGTAGTTGCATGATCATGGAAGTTAACGTTTAGAGCACAATACCTTCTCATGCTGCTTCATTCGCCAACTAAGTGGAACATCATCTGCTTTTGTATAGCCTCCCAATGGATGAAGCAAGAGGATAGGGTTCTTGTATCCCATCTCAAGAAGTCGACGACGGGTATCAGTCATCAGCAAAGCATGGCCATTGTGGACAGGATTTCGAAGCTGGAATGCAAACACTGCATCTGCATTCCGCTTTGTGAACTCCTCACGGAGTTCTGCAGGAGACAATCGGAAACGATCAAGGCCATCACAGTACTTGATTGGTTCTATAACCTCTAAGTCACCTCCGATCAGCCAGTTCCCAGCATGGGTTATAGCTTCGTCAACGTAAGGTAGGCCAGGGGCAGTAGTTCCCCAAGTTCTGGCAATTCTTTCTTCTTTAGGGTGCTTGTAGATCTCAATACTGATAAAACCCAACAAGTAAATCAAGTATTAGAAATGGCAACTCATTGACTAGGATAAACGGACACTGTAATGTATCAATTTATATATGTTTTGTTGGATAAAATTGCTTGCGTCAGTATCTCGGGCCACATTCATATCTACTCAATATCCCAAAATTAGTGACAATTGGGGCTCCCTATACCTGCTTTACAATATTCTAAAATAGCTAAACATATCAAATCACTCTTCTAGGGGAAGAAACCTTGGGAGCAATTATTAACCAAACTTAGAAAATTTTCTAATTTGACTATATTTCTTGAAGTGCTTCTTGGTTAATATGTATAAACGTTCGGTTGACAGGTGTAGGAACAAAGACGGTTTCCTGCCTAGATGCATGGTTGAAATTTTCTAGTTTGACTATATTTCTCATAGTAATTCACTATTCAACTTTCTAATTTGACTATAGTACTCATTGTAATTCACTTTCTTTCTTCATATGTAGTCACGTGGACCTTAGAAAGGGATAGAAGCCAACAGATATAGGATCAAATATAATTTTCATAATATTTCCTCATATAAGTTTTGAACCATATGATACTAAGAACTTGTTTGAAATTGCGTTAGAAAGCTTAAAAAATACTTTTAGTATTTAAAAAAAAGTTGTACTAAACAAAAGTTGACATGTTTAGTAAAAAATTCAAAAGGTACTTCTTTAACTTTTTTACTCTAAAAATGATCAAAACACACTTCTCACAAAAATTTACTTTACGCTTTTGCCAAAAAAGAGTTTTTTTAACTTAAAAACTTTATTTTTCAAACACAATCTCAAACATGTTCTAAAGAAAAGAACCATTAATATAATTTTCCAGTCTGAAATTGATTAATAATGAAATGATCGGATCAACTTAATTAATGATGAAATGAGACAACATCAACAGAATACACTGTCTTTCAGTACACCAATATATTCATCCAAAATAAGGCAGGGAGGGGGATTGGAAGAACAATCAACACCAAATAGATAACTCATCATAGCACCACCAAAAAATGACCGAAAGCAATTTTGAACAAGTAATACTAAAAATCACACATTTATCTAATCACTATCGTACTTATCACTATCGTACTTTTCTGACGTGGACGGGTCAATCAACTCTTCTTTTAAAAAACTAAAAAAAAATAAAAAGTTAATTGCCACGGCCATGTCAGAATAGTGGAACGGGAGTAGAATAAAAGATACTTATAGCATTACTAATTTTAATAGACACAAAAGCATAGATAGAGATGATAATCAAGATACAAGTCTATAATTATTCTCTCTCTTCCTTCTTGTTTTTATTTCCTTATTTTCTTGAAATAAATCATCAAAGCTTTATCAGGAAAAAAATGAAAGCCAATAGATTTTAGGCTTCAACAATGATTGGGGTCACATCTTATACCCAAAAGAAATCAAAACTTAAACGAACAACTATATTTCAAGAAAGATGACACCTCCATAAATGACCAAAACCAAAATCATTGTTCTCTAACTCAAAATTAACATCCAACGGATACCAACAAAATTCACATCATCAAAACTCACAGCGAATCATACTAATCGATCATATGATCAAGAAAAAACCAACACAATCAATCAAAATATCAACAACCCACTTCCACACAATTGACAAGCCCCCATATTTCATCTTAAAACACACTAATGAAAATGAAACTAAAAAAAATTTAAAAATTAAAAAACAAAAAGAAGAGGAAACATTGTCTTTACTCTTTGAGAATAGCGACCGGGTTGTTGTCCGAGTCAAACAGAGCGACCTTTGTGGACCTGCCGATCCGGTGCTTCTGCGAGTCGTCGATGGCCAAAACGATCGGCACCGACATGTTCACGGCCGACCCGTCCTGGAGCCGGAGCGCGTTAAAATGAAGCGTTTGGAGGAACTCATTCTCTCTCATGAATCCACGGAGCGGGCTCGCCCAGCCTTCGCTCAAAACGTGGACCCACTCGAGATCAATCCGGGAAAGCCCGACACTAGGCAGAGACAAGGCCTCCCTCTTCTTCACATCTCTCAGAGGCTCGTCAACGAGAAGCTCCACGAGCTTCCCGCCGTCCGGTTCGATCAAACCGGACGAAACTCGGAGCCTCCGGTGGGGTTTTCTGCCGGAGGAAAAAGGTATGGAAACTTTCAGGGCAGGGGCGAAATGGGTATTCGGTATTTTGTGGTGGGAGAGAGGAGGATATGGGGTTTTGGTGAAGAGAGCAGCCATGGAAGCCATTGGAGGTGGAGACCAACAACTGCCTCCGTTTCAAGTAGTGCAAGTTTTTGTTTATTTGGAGATTACAATAATTAAGAATAATTGAGTCTTAGTGGAATTGGGTGGGAGGGGTAATTTGGTGCTTTTATGAATTTTTAAAAAATTGGACTATGTTGGAGCAATGAGATGGAATTTTTTTGGAGTTTATAACTTTAGACAGGAAGTGGATTTTATAGCAAGTGGAGAGAGAAAATGTGGAACCAACATGAGGGTCGAGGGGATGCACCTAGACACCTTTTTTTTTTCTTCTTTTGCTGCCATTTTTTTTTTTATTAATATTTTTGCCTTTTCTATTTCTTTACAATTACAATAATAAATTAGGAAAGCTATTTGGGCACCCATGATATTGTTCTTTGACAGATTTTGAATTTGCAATGCCATAATAATTATCCTTCTATGATGAGGGAATTAGGGCAATGTTTTACCCAATTTGATGAAGGACAATTTGGAACCCTATCTTTAAAATTGATAGAAGATGATTATATTGAAGCAACTAGAAATAATGTCAATATTTTTGTAAAGACACTTCTTCTTTATAAGAATAAAAGACAATGTTTTGTTCTAAATAAATTTACAACATAAAGACTAAAGAGTAAGAATTTAAGGAAAATATATTATATTCTCAACCATACCTTTTTAATATGTTGTATTTTTTAAGGGTCTTGATGCCTATAAACAGTCTAAATTACATAATTTAAGAATCTATAATTGTTTTAAAATTGTAAGGAATCCAAATCTAATTTTAGAAGGGAACGGTTTGAAAATTGTGTATGCAATACCGAAGGAAGAATATTCTTGGTGTAGGTATGGACATTTGATTGACGATGCAAAAACCGTATTTGCATATATAGCCTCCAATCTTGGCTAATATGGGAGCACTGAGCACATCACCCCGCAAAAGCAACTCTTCATCATGTTAGCAAGAAAATTTGGATAAAAGAATATCCTTCTTTTTTTTTTCTTGATACTGTAATATCTGAAAGTTGTACAATTGGATCATGAGTTAATGAAAATTCTTGAAACTTAAAAGAAAACAAAAAAAAACAAAAACGTTGAAGAAAATTATCACATGAAAATCACGTACTTTTTTAATAATATCATTACAAAATTTTAACTTGGACAAATTTTATTTTATTTTTTAATGGAAATCTAAAAATTTCATTGATTAAAGATCACGAATATAAAGCTATTACATCATAAAGTTTAAAATTCTGTAAAAGTCATAATCACATGCTATAAGGTTACAAAGTTATAAATACAAACAAAAAAAATCTTATAATCAAGTGCTATGTATGACTTCAATCTTTTGATAATTCATGTACAAATACAGTTAAAGAGTATATTTACTCCAAACAGACACATGAGTAGCCAAATTTCCTAACAAAAATTATTTAAACTAGGCCTAAGAGATAATTCATTATACCTAATTATTCCAGCCATAAGAAAAAATCTCTCATACCTAATTATTCTTCCTCACTCATGAAGGCAAATAACAGTATAACACAGTGAAAGATGGACGAATACATATCAGAGAAGCCAAAGTTACTAATCTAATTAGAAAACACTTAAAAAAAAAATACCATCCAAAAAAAAAGGAAAGGGTATGAACGAGGGGTAGAAAGGGTAAGGGAGAGGAGGATATGCTCCCTCCTCCCTTTGGACAAATAAATTGAAGATTGAAGTAGGATAGTTGTGCCTCTTGGTTTTTTTTTTTTAAAAAAAAAAAAAGAAAAAAAAAAAAGAAAGCTTGAATTATAAAAAAGGGCAGGTGCCCAAATCAATTCCTCCAACGTCTTATTCTTAGAATTGGAAAAGGTGCGGTGGCTTGGCATGTTCGTAATAATGCTCTTCTTACACACTTTCTGACTTTCCATGAATCTTCTTTATTTTGAATTCAAAGATACCGTCCGTCTAAAAAAAAAACAAATAAAAATATCCAGAGATGTACTAGAAAATCAACATCATGTGGAAGGCAATGATCTCATGAATTAGCTCAGGAAATCTGAAAACGAACATAGCCCATTTTCACGGCCAGATACAGAGTACCTCTAGAGGCGTGTTAAAGACGAATTTTCTTCTATCTTTTAACCTCTTTTTTTTTTTTTGGGTTCTTTTATCATAATATAAGGAGGAATATATATTTTTAATGATTTAAATATATAAAGAGGTGTATCTACTTTTGTTTTTTATAAAATTAATTTACATATTGATTCTACATTTCACTTGCCCTCCTATAAAAAATAAATATATCATCAACTCCCCAAACACTGAGGACAACTTTTCTCATCGTTGGTGTCCTTTATAAAATGGAGTGGAGCTTCCTATTGGCTATTCTGGCTAAGCTTGGTTTTAGTTCATTTGGGTCACTTGAATCAAAATATGTATTTCTACTCCTTCTTTCTCCATTCTTCTAAATGGTAGCCCTTTTGGTTTGATCTCCTCTGGCAAAGGGCTGAGACATGGTGATCCCTTATCCACATTCCTCTTTATTTTGGATTTAAAAGTCTTCTTTACGCTAACGTTCGAAGAGGAAAGAAATGGGTTCCTTCATGGTCTGCAGATTGCAAGGAATTGCATAGCTATCCACCATCTTCTCTCTGCAGATGACCTTCTCATCTTTGGGAAAGCCACTGTCACAGTTGCAACAACCATCAAAGCTTGTTTGGATAAGTATTGTAGATAGTCAGCTCAGCTGGTCAATGTTGCCAAATCCTCCATCCGTTTCAACAAAAACTCCAATCCCTCTAAAACAACCAGAATTGCTACCATCATCCCTTACTCCACCAACCCATCAACCTCTCTTTATCTTGGTCTCCCAATTCTATTAGGGAATTCTAAGAAAAGAGCTTTCCATGGCATCATTGAAAAGGTCCAGAGCAGGATAAAAGGCTAGAGAGCCAGAACCCTATCTCAAGTAGGGAGACTAGTTTCGATCAAAACTGTGGCAGCATCCTTACCCTCTTATGCAATGAGTTCTTTCCTTCTCCCAACTTCTTTATGCTCTTAGTTGGATAGAATATTTAAGAACTTTTGGTGAGGGTTCCTAGCAAAGAAAGCAATAAACCTTTCATTAAAGGCATGGGACTCCCTCTGCATCCCAAAAGCATTGGGAGGGCTTGGATTAAGGAAGATGAGAGAAGTGAAACTAGCCTTGGTTTCTAAACTTGGTTGGAAGCTATTAAACAGGTTAGATTCTGTGTGGGTCTCCCAATTGCACTGTAAGTATCTAAACTCTAGCTCTTTTCTCACCCCCCACTTCCCTTTCTTCTTCCTCATGGCTATGGAAAGGCGTTCAAAAAATCATTTCATTCATTTCTAAGGGTGCCTGTAATAGAATCCGTAGCTCCTTTTCTCTCCCTATTTGGAGCTCCACTTGGATTCTCACCTTACCTTTTTTCACTCCAATCCTTTCTTCTCAGCTTGCTCAACCTTTACCAAATTTACTGGTTTCTGATCTTTTCACTACAGATCAGATTCAAACAGCCCCAGTTTGGAACGTACCTCTGCTTCAACATCTCTTTGATTCTGTTACCATTAGAGAGATCTAAAAATTCACTTTGCTTTTGCCTCTGAGGAAAAACACATTTGGACTCCTTCTACAAATGGTTTGTTCTCAACTAAGTCTGTTCACAAGTTGATAAGCAGCCAGAGAACCTATACTGATACTGGCCCCTTATCCACTAAAAACTGGAAGCTAAATCTGAATGATAGACTGAAACTTTTCCTTTGGAAAATTGTATGGGACATTGTCCCCTCCAAGTGTAGGTTAAATGTTGTTTTCTTCATTCCTCAAGCTGACCAAGTTTGCCCTTTATGCAATGTAGAAGATGACTCTCTTTCTCACTGTAACGACTTAGATTTTAAAACTCTTATTGAAATAATATTAAATAGATTAAAAGGTTAATAAATAAATTAAAGCAATGATATATAAATTAACAATATTAAATAACTATTTGGTGTTAAAGGTATATATTACATTGATTGTTGACTTCTTTTGAGTATCACTTTAATTCTCAAATTTAGCTTCATAAGTATGTTTATGGGCATAATTAAACCCAATTTAATGAATACATTATTTATATTAATGTTTGGTGAAGTCAAAAATTAATTTGAAGCTTTTTAGTTTTTTTGCCTAAAAAGCAGTGTCTTAATTTTCATACTGTCTAATAAAAATTAAAACTAATAAGGAAAGGTACTAAGGTTAGCCACTTTTGTTGAAAGCTTGAAGTTTTCTATTAATGAAGTTTATTAGAAATATCATGATCATTTAATAAGGCAAGTGGCCAAGTGAGAATGCAAGTAGTTAAAGTCTAATTGAGTTGGAAACTTTGTACAGGCCAAAAATAGAGTCAAACGAACTCGGATGAAGTCGAATAAAAAATATAAAATATTTGTCTCGGAGTCCTCTATCTACCCTTAAAAATTTCATGTCAATCGGAGTATGTTTGGACATCAAAAAATAGATCAGAGTACACTGCCCTCATTTTGGACGAAAATGCTAAAGTGGATTAGGTTCATTCTTTTGGCTGAATACATCTCAACCCTTAGATCAAAAGTATGAAAATGAATCCTATCCATTCATTCTCTTATAGATAAAAGCTTGTATTTAACCCTTGGATAAAAAATATGAAAATGAATTATAGCCATTCATTCTCTTATAGATAGAAGCTTATATTTAACCCTTAAATCAAAAGTGTGAAGATGAATCCTAACCATTCATTCTCTTATAAATAGAAGCCTAAGTAAATTCATTTTTCACTTGAGCTCTTTTACATCCTTAGTAAGTAAAGATAGTTTACTCCTCCTTTCATTCTATTTCTTAGCTCTAAGTGAAAAACCATATAGCCTAAATCTTCCTTATAGTGTTCAAGTGCTCTTATTTTTTTAAACTAGCTACCTAGAGAAGATTTGGTGGAGTTCTACTTCAAGGTTTATTTGATAAGTGTTTCTTATGTAAATCTAATGATTTATTGTTTGTATTATTTGTTCTCATTTAATTGTTTAAGACCCAATAAGCTTATGATGTAAAATAGAGTAATAGATACAAATGAATTAATGATAATGAGTTCATGGACAAATCGATTAAAGGCTTATGATATTATCTATATTTATTACATATATTATTTACTTTACAACTTTTACATTAAGTCATTTCTCTTATTGTCATTTAAATTTTAATTCATATTTTTGGCGAGTATGAACCATTAGTCTCATCCCCGAAATATGAATTCAGTATTTATATTCAGTCATTTCTTTTATTGTCATTTAAATTTTAGTTCATATTTTTGATGGTACAAACCATTGGTCTCAACCCCGAAATATGAATTCAATATTTATATTCAGTCATTTCTTTTATTGTCATTTAAATTTTAATTTATATTTTTTGCGGTACGGACCATTGGTCTCATCCTCGAAATATGAGTCATACTTTATATATATTATTTATAATACTAGTTTTTATTTAGTAATACTAGCCATTAGCCTCGTCACGAAAAAAAGAAATTCGGGCATAAAGCTATTTATAAGTGACTATCTTAGATTTATATAATAAAATAAGTAAGTAAAGATGAAATGACGGATAATAAATAAATATAAAAAGATGAGGGTCTTTAAACAATGATATTATTTGATAATGAACTAATATGTAAATATTGTTTGTATGTATGTATTTATATGCAGAAGTGGAGCAAGATTCTACACTAAGGAGTGTAAGTATGGATGTACTTACTAAGTATTATCTTTGTTTTATTGCTGTAGAAATTCTTATTTTGTCTTATTGATATAATTTTGTATTACAACTATTACATAATGTGTCTGAAAATATGGGCTGATAAGATAGCTACCTTAAGAACAAATTGAGTGGATTGTCGCGAGGAACTATCGATATCTCAGTGGATGGGAGTATATAACTGTCCAACATGCTTAATATATAACAAAGCTGGGGCAGTGTAGTCACCAGTATCAAACAAGTAAAACCCTAAAGTTTGAGGGACATAACAGACGTGAACGGGCTAAGAGCTTATGATGAGAGGTTTGAAAAAAGATCATCATAAAACATAAACTAATATGTCACTACGCTGCATTCGCATCTTATGCATCATTATATATATATTTTTTTAATCTTACTTTGTCTTAAGCTAGTCTTTTAGTCTTTATTTCTAGAAAAATAAATTACTCACTTGTTTGTCTATGTAAACATGATAACGTCATATTTACATAAACTTTGATGCAAGAATAGAGAGTGAGGACGATGATACTTTTATTAGTTTTGATGGTTGATAGATCATCTGCTGCGAGATTAATGCTTACTTTATGAAGCAAGTCTTATTTATGTTAATTGCTTTTATTATATATTGTGAATCTGTGATGTGTGCGAACTTGACAAATATTACTATATTAATTTGGTGCCATCTGTGGCATATATTTAGTATACCTAGTATATACATATGTTGTAATGAAAACCATATTTCTATTTTAATTAAATAATATATTATCTCGAAGTATTTCAGTCAGCTCAATTGTGTTGTGCAAGTTATTCCTATGCCATAGAAAAAGAACAAAAATACACATATTCCGCTGTAAGTTTGTATTTCTAAAGTTGCAGTGTAACGATTTTGATATTTGTTAGTTTAAATATCGGGGCGTTACACTCACCTCTTCTTCAGGTGCCTTTTTGTTAGGATCACTTGGAGACTTTCCCTGTGGCCTCTTGATTCTTTGAAATGGGCTGCTCTCAACTTGCCCGAATGGATTAAAGGCATTTTATCTCATCATAGTTCTTTTGGTATTCCTGTTGCAGATTCTCATCATTTTCAAATATATGCTGTTGTGTTGTGTGATATTATGTGTGGTTTTCCATAAATCAAGCTGTACACAAGGGTGTCATTCCAAAAGTCTCATCTTTGGCAGCCAAAATCAGATTTGTCTCTAGGGAACATTATACTGCTTGGTCTTCAAAGCTTCATCCAATCACAAAAGCGTGGACTAAACCTCCTCAAGGCTGGTGTAAGTTGAACTTTGACACTGCTATCAGAGAAGGTTTCTCCATGCAAGTTGCTGTTTACAGAAATTCCAATGGTGAGATCATCAAAACTCTCACCCAAGTTAGCCCTCCCTGCAGTTCTGTGTATGTAGAAGCCATAGTAGCCAAGCTTGCGGGTGTCTTGGCTAATACACTGCATCTAGAAAAGTTCATTTTGGAAGGGGATTCTACTCTTGTGGTGTTTGCTCTGCAAAATCCAACTCTTAGTGTGGATTGGCAATTTGAACATATTATTCATGATAATTTGGCTAGTTTTCAAGTCTCCTCTCTTTGGGAGGCAAGAAAAATCAACATAAATGTAAACTTCTGCGCCCATTATATGGCTTATAGGGTCGTGGCAAGGGCTATCCCGAGCTGCATTCCCTTCTTTTCCCCCTAACTCTATCCCAATATGTAGTGAGAAAGACCCCCCATTTCCACCCCTTAAACCCTCCTTGATAGGGTCTTTTTGTTTCTACTTGGCTGGTTTTCAGCTTGTAATTGCTTTATGCTTGTTTTTGGCTGGTTCTTAGTCTGTTATGAAATTTTGGTGACCAAAAAAAAAAAAAAACCTTGTCTATGTCCCACCACTTTGACAATCATATATTTGGTAGGTCGAAAAGATCAATTATGACTATTATACCTGATTGTGACTATAGTAATACCTATCCGTTTGGAGCCATATAGGAAAAGCTTAAATGGTGGGAATTGCAAGCCCTCTCTCAAGTCTAACTGAGTCATAGCTTGACCCAGTTCCACTAGGGCATCAATGGAAACCAAGGTGGCTAATACTAATCAGACAAATGTGGAAAGATTCTCCATTGTAGATATTCGAACTCACGCCTTAGTACATGCCTTACAATTTTGAAAATTTCCTTACACCATCTTCGGTTGGCACGGATCGTCCACCTAACCACTAAGATGCGGCACGACCCGTCTTTCCTAGGCATAAACTATAAAACCCTTTAATAAGTTTCATACAATTAATGGAATAGCATAACCCATCTTCTTGTTGGCACCTAATCGCTCACCTAAATTATACTAAACTAGGGTGTAGTACAATTGCCTTTCTCTAGGCACGGCCTATCTTAATCCTATTAATCATATGCCTATTAAACCCATTATATAACCATCATCCCCATAATCACAGAAAATAGGAATGAATTGAGTTCAATAAAAGTAAAATACTTTCTAAGACAAGATAAGAATTTCACAAATATTGATTTTGGAATTTAAGAACAATTGCATTTAATAATTAAGAACAGAATTCAATTGTAGCAATTCTCACAATTATATAATCAATATACATAAATTGAAAGTCTGGAAATTAAATACAATCAAACCATTGTGCTTGGATAGGGTTACATCAATACCCAACAAAGGGGTTAGCCGCTCATGACTCCGCTAAGCCTCCAAGAATATTTTCTGCCTAAAACTAAGTCTAAAACTGTCTCTCTCTTCTCTTGAAGTATAGAGGCTTATTTATAGGGAGTAACAAGTCCTAGAAGCCCTAGTAAACCTAGAAAATTCGGAATTCATTCTCCTAGTTGAATTAGGAGTCAATCCATGTACAAGTGAGAAAAAGATTCGTCCAGATTTGCCTCCTTCACTTGCGGGGTGATTTTGGCATAGCGGGATTCCGATTTAGGAAAATCCTATTTCAGCATGATTTGTAGAAAATTGAATTATCTTTCCAATGCCGCTAGAATCACCTCAATCTGATATTTGAGCTGAAAGTTATGGCCAAAATACTGAGGCGTGTTCAAAATCTGAAATTCTATCCGATCCGATTTTGACTCTAAGTGGAGAAATTCCGATTTTATCCTTTTCTTGTTATGATTGAACTTAACCACATCATATATATCCTCTATTGTGATTGGTTAAGCTTAATCATATCTTCTAGGTCCACTCAAATTGTGTTTTAAACCCAAATTTAATGGTTTTTCTTGCATCTTTATTAAATACCTGAAAACACAAAAACAACATAAAATCAAATAAATAACAATGCTAAGGAATTAACAAATGTGAGTTAAGGGGTTTGAATGTGCAACATTCAGCACTTATCACACCATTGAACCATCGCCCTTGATGGTATTAATTAGAGGAGAGTGTAAAATTTTGAAATGTTTAATTTTTTATTAAATAAAGTAATATATTATTAAATATAGTGTTGGTGTATTTTAATAAAAAAATATTTCATCTATGTTAGTTTGAAGGCAACGGAAGGTGTTCATTTAGAATAGAGGAGGAGAAAATATTATTTTCTCTTATGTGCTACAATGAATAATCATATGTTAATGCAAATTTTACTTTAATTATTTTGTTGGAGAAACAAAATAACTTATAATAACTAAAGGGGTGTTCGATAAACAGGTTTGCGTTTGCATTGTATGTATTTATACTGTACATTTTTTGTCTTTTTCCTAAAAAATCTAGAAACAATATATTCCCATTATGCTAAATTACTGAAATACTCCTCTCCACCAAATTTCTTCACCGGAACACGTTTTAAGCACAGGGAAGGTCCTCGGCTTATCCACCATCACCGCCGGCGAAGCACCATCACCGCCGAAGTCACCGGCCACTCTTTCCTCCCTCAATCTTCTCCAACTCCCAACCAATATTTCTCTCTTAAATCTCATCCTTTCCCTCTCTAAACCCATTCTTTCACTCTTCAAAATCCATCTTCAAATCCATCCTCCGATACCATGACGTACCCTTCCGCCTCTTGTTGGGTCGTGCCCGCTTTCACCACCGACACGAATCGTGTCCCGCTCTTCTCGAGCCCCGACACCCGGGCCTCAATTTGCTATTTGTTCAACAACTTCTGGCTCCCGAAGCAGATGTAGAGAACTGACTCGTCAGGGCACCCGTCGAGCCACTTCAGGACGTCGTTGCCCGAATCGGAGTTCGGGTTGCCCCGATTGGCACCGTCGTTGATCCCCACTACACTCAGCGGGCTGACCCCGTAGACGCGCGAGTGTCCCGCGAGTGTCCCACGACTCTCCGGAGGTGGTCCAAGTATGGGCCTTCCAATTCGTCGAAGCTGTTGAAAATGCAACCCCAACTCGACGTATTTGCGAGCACGTCATCCTTGAGGAACGCTGTGTTGGGGTTGGATTCGCTGTAGATGCGGAAGAGGGAAGGCAGATGCTCCTCCTTGAAGGATGGCAATATGGGGAGATCGGGAAAGTGAACGAGCGTTGTAGAAGAATTGGGAGCGCTTGTCATATTGCTCTAGCAGTGGTCATTGACAAAGGTCAGAAACGCACCGGACGAGAAGAAAGCTATCCTGGGGATGCGGAGCTAGTGGGCTAGGCACAGGGTCTAGCCAAGGAAGAAGTCGGAGACTAGGCTCCCAGGCGTTCGTCGTCCAGATCCGGTTGGCTCAAGGGGGGTAGAGGAGTATATGTGGTCATCGTTTTAGGGAAATATTGGAGGGTAAAATCGTCACACGAAAAACGTAAACAGTGCAAACGCGCACAGTGCAAATGCAAACCCATTTATCAAACAGGGCCTAAATATTGCTATAATGAGCCATTTGACCACAACCATTCCAATCGCTTGATTTTATTATCAATATCTTAATCTAATTTGTTTTTTTTTTCTAATTAGATTATCAATATTTTAATCTAATTAAAATGTAATCAAATGATGCACTCTATTGAAAATATTTTATTTTTGTGTTGGTTGGTTTTGGGGTTTGAAAAATCATAAAATAAATCATTTATAATAATATAAGAAGCTCACAAGTAATGTGAATGTCTTTAACTTTGGCGTCTATATGCATTCAGACATATGATATCATGATCTAAAAACATATTCCAACTAGAAAAAAACTCTAGTCGCAAGAGAACCATTATAGAAGAACGAAATAAACTTTCGTTTCTTCCCTCCTTCCCTCAAGGTGATTCCTAGGCTCTACAGCAGTTTCTCTATGTCTTTTATACACCACTGAGAAACCTTTTCTCACACCACTAAGAACGCAATTGTGAGAGGATCACTCTTTAAATTACTGATTTGGAAATAGCAATCTTTAAATCTTCAATTTGTCTTTTGTTTCCCATTTGGTTTGCTTATGTGAGCAAATAACTGACCGATGATAGAAGAATTATCAGACATATGAAAAAATTGGCATTGATGGTAGAAAGAATGAAGGAGATTGTGTTTGGGAACATGCTTGTAGTGGAGATTGAAAAACAAGGAAATCAATGTCTAGCTGAGAAAGTCCAAATAGACTAGGCAGTGGCTAGAGACGTAATTTGCTAAAATATATTGCAGACCTAGAAACTGATTGGAACAATGACATTTGAAGAATTAAACAAAGCATAGATCATATTTGAATCGAAAAATTGTATTTAGGATATTGTTTTGTTGTAGCAATATGCTCTATTTTTATGAAATTAATAAAAAAATATGCATTGTTATAATATGATATGATATGACATGACAAGTATGCAACTAATTGGCTTGGCACATATATGGCCTCATGCACATGATGGCCATACACCACCCTCACACAGCACCAATGTTGTGCAACGTGCAATGACCAACACTGATTAGTGTTTCCTTCTCTAAGTGGTCCGAGCTTTATCTCTTTCTCTCACGCTTGCAATTAACTCTCTCTCTGGTTTCTCACAGTTTAACTAGTATTGTTAGGTACCTACGACAAAACAACAAGAGTGTCAAAGGAGCTTAAGTTAGCATTCATCTTTAGAGTGAGAATATATCAATGAGCTAAAGTTTTTTTGAGAAGAATCAAATCCCTTTTGCATGCATTGTCTCCCTTTTATATGGTTTTTTGTTGTCAATTCCTTGTAGAACTCTTTGTTATAGGGGAGATTGAATATCAATCAAATATCGAAGTCACTAATCTCTTGGGGATTTATATCTCTCAATAAATGGGATTATATATAGAGAATGAAATATATAATTTGCTGAAGTTTTTTGTATTAAAACAAAAAACTTATTAAGTAACTAAAACGACTGAGCAAGAAAAGGCTCAAAGTGGGCAGTTGAGAGCTTATTCAGTCATATTGCCCAATGTATATATATATAATTAATAGGAATTTCAGAACGCGTGACACACGGAAGGACGGCCGTGGCAAAAGCCATGCGTTTGGAAATAGGAAGACACTTGGAGGAAGGTGAATGTGGTTTGACACTTCAGTTACCGACAATATTATGACAAAGATATATGCAACGTACGACTATCGGCTTTTCCTTCCAATTCTGTCTTTTGATAATGTTGTAATTAAAATGATGAAGGTAGTTAGTTAATGGAAAATAAATAAATAGTTAAGTCAAGCTGATCTCACACTCACACAGTCACAGACATATCTATCCCATAATTCCAATCCATCCAACTTTGAAGATACTGCTGCCTGATACCAAGGACAAGGTGATGATTAATTACTCATCCCATTCATTTATCCATACCATATGGGACAAAACTTTGCTTCCCTTTTAAAGGGTCGTTCTGTATTTTTTATTTTTTTTTAGTTTGAAAAAATGTTTATGTCATGTAAAAATACTTCTTAATATAGCAGTAAAAATCATTATTGATATATCATATACAGATTAATTCGTTTAAAACTTAAGTAATTTTTACTCTCATATCATAGAGTAATGAAGCACTTAAAAATAAGTATACCATTTCTTAATATAATTTTGAATGTTTTGTTTGCCTAATTTGACACTCTAAAAATGGATAAGAACGAAATCATGAGTGGAACCTTTAAACTATAGGTTGAAAGACACTGCTTTTCTTGTGTTGATCTTTTTGTAAATAAAATTCTTAATAGAATAATCAACGTGGTTGGTTACTTTTCTTTCATAAATAAAGCTATTATCTCAGGCAAGTGGGTTGCGTGATTGTATCATGTGGGTATAAAAAATAATAATAATAATAAAAAAGAGTAAAATTTGAACACAACTTGTGATCTTGTCTCGTACGGCTGGTGATCTTGCCATCTGCTTGACGGCTGTCTTCCTCAACAAATAACAGTTTCTTCTATCTTTTGTGCAACTTTTTATTTATCAAAATGCTAAAACGTTTAACTCAAGTTTCCATTACTAAAGGCAAAATGGTCCACTTTGACATTGACCGTCCGAGACAACTTTACAATCACGCCGGCGGTTTGTCGGGTCCACCTAGGCTTTCTTCTAAATTGATGGGCTTGCAGAAGCCATCCATGGTTCAATTTTATTTTTTTATTTTTTAATTAGTACATTATAAACAAATTACAGAAAACAATAACATCGACGAAAAAAGAAAAAAACAAATACTAGCACCTCAAAGCAATGGATGAAAACCAAAAAGGTGAAAAACACTAGGAAATGCAATCAATGAAAGCCACGACCTACTATGATGGGTAAAATTATCGAGAGTTAAAAAATTCTTAAAAACTTAGATTTAAACCGACTTTTAATGAAACTCAACAAACTAAGATTAAAAATAACAAGAGAAATGGAATCCCCATCACGAACAACTAGACAGCATGTGACGGAGGTGGGGCTGAGGTTGCGACTTATGGAGGAGATGAGAGAGATAAATCGCACAAGGGGATAGAAAAGGCCTCATAACTCATAAGAGGGGGATGCATGGAGCTAGAGAAGAGAAAAAGATTATTCATTTTTCATTTGCGTAGATCCAGTCATCAGCATGTAATAAATATTAAATCTGTTGCTTTTCTTCCAATGCTACATTCATGATTATTCAAATTATGATTGAATATTGAATACTCTAGATACCCATTCCGTTGAAATCCCTTCTACTGAAATGAAAATTCGAAGTGAGATCAGCAGCAGAAAACAAGCAGAGGAATTTGATGCCCCATAGCAGCAACCCAGGATGAGCCTCAAAAAAACACACACACATAGCAACGGTCGGGACGCAAACAAAAGAAACAAGAAAAGGGGCATGATGATGATCCCAGGTTCAGAAAAAGAAAAAGATTCTCCCGATTACTTTGAGAAGAGAATCCATGATTTGCCCAAGTAAAAAAACACCAGATGTGGACAAACTGTTTCCATTATTTAAAATTTTTAAATGATTTACTACGCAACATTATATACATTAGTTAGATCAGTAAAATACAATATTGACCATAAATGACTGAAAAAATAGAAAGAATCATGTTCAATTCCCCTGCAAGTCCCAAATCTTCACTGTTCATTGCAAGTGTGACCTTCCTCGATTCGCTGTCACGCTTGTGGATATGGAACGGGTGCAATCAATACCGGCGGCTGGCACCTTATCTCTATCCTAGGAAGGCGATTCATGGGTCATATATTTTTTTTTGACATGTCATGGGTCATATATATATATATATATATATATATATGTCGGCTCAGCTGTACCTGCATGCATTGACCATTTAGGACCATGATTACAACACTAAACCTCATGACATGATGGCTGTGTTGGAGAATGAACTAAACTTGAAAAAATAGATTGATATTATAGCATTAGTTAATTAATGTAAGGAAAAAGATAAAAATATTTTATATAAAAAAATAAAAATTTTTATTTTGTAATAATTTTTTTTATTTAAATAATAATAAAAAGTTATTGATGTGATATAAAAAGTAAAAATATTAAAGTTGATTTTGAGAAATTTTTTTTGAGATTTTGGATTGATCCATTGCCAAACAAGCCCGACATGAATGGCACGGAATAGGATTCTCTTTAGTCCATTGTAGACCGAAGGGTATTCAATTCATGATTAAGATTTCTTTCAAGAAATTTTAGTGTTACAAATGTGTCATGTGTCATTTTAATAAAAAATAATAAAAAATTAATTAATATTTAAAAAATAAATAAAAATTAAAAAATATATTTTTTAAAAAAACTAAGGGGTGGCCCCAAGGCCCAAATTGAAAAAAATAAAATAAAATAAAATAAAAAATTGTTGGCCAACGGGGTGGCCGGACCACCCCCAAGGTCCAAACTAAAATAAAAAAAATTAAAAAAAAAAAGAAAAAATTGTTGGGCCACCCCAGACCAGCCGTGGTCTGGCCACCCCCTATGGGTTGTCGGTTACCCTTTTTTTTAATTATTATTTTAGTTTTTATTTATTTTTTAAATATTAATTAATTTTTTATTAAAAGGACAAGTGGCACATTTGTAGCCCTAAGATTTCTTTAAAGAAATCTCAGCCATAAACTAGATATCCTCCAGTCCATTATGGACCGGAGAGGATCCAGATCCGAGTGGCACTTCCTATATTACCTCAAATGAAGTTTTCCATAAGGTGGAATTGTTATCTTTCTGCACATTTGCATAAATCATCCTTATCATTTATCAATGCCTCTTGTGAAAATCCCTATCGAACATGTTTAAAACCACGCATGCTTCACAATTAAACTTGACGATGGAAGGCGCGAAACAGCCTCATTATCAAGAAAGAAAAAAAAATAGAGAGAGAATAATATTGATGCAATATGATTGAGTGGTTGCAACGAAAAACAGCAATAAGGAACATATAATTATTTATAGATCTTGTTACTATTAAAGGATCTATGAAATTTTCTTTAAACGCTAGAACCTATCTAGGGTTTGAAGGGAAAACAGAAGAACGCTCAACTCTGAGGTTTCTTATTAAACAAAACTCACATATAAACCAAATCTCCGTTCTATGGTCTATAAAATATGCATATATAGGCCTTAGACTTCTAATCCTAATAAAACACAACAACTAACTCGTATTGAAATTCTACGAAGCTCGTCTGGACGAAACTTAAGGAGTCCGGACTGCCACGCATACAAAACCTAATAAACACAAAAATAACATAGGCAGCTGAACGGTATCTGGATGAGGACACTAGACGAGGCTCTCGGGTTTAGGCTCGTCCAAACGGGCTGCAGGTGAGGCTTGCTGATCAACATCACATATTGTGTTCAGAACCAAACATAACGATGTGAAACAATTAACATTAGGAACTTCATCCCAAAAAGAAGAAAACCAATAATATAATATTGAATATCAGAACTACTAGTAAATGCAATATATGTAAATACAGTAAATTATGAAGCATACCTTGACTCCCTCTTGGGCTGAGGCAGTAGGCTTGAACTAAGTCCAAACAAATTTTAGGCTAGTAACAAGTTCACCTTGGCCCGCCTAATCCATGCCAACTTGTAATGATCCACTGAAGTCATAAACATTTAGGTCCGAGCAACAATACGTTCCTTTTTGCTTTTCAGATGCAGTTATTGACATTGTATAATGTAAACAACTCGTCACCAATAATCGGAGCAGGAACACATTCCATCTTTGAAATGATGAAATCGATTTCGATCTCTCACTATAATTTCTCTTACATATATCAAAGAAATAAGCTTAGCACTCACATGGCAATCATAACAAACTCGAAGATTTTTAATGATTCGGATAGGGACAGTCGAATCAGATGCAATAAGAGCAAAAGCTATTGCTAGTCTCTCACTATGGTAAGAGAGGGCATCCTCCTTTTCTTCCTCTTCAATGTCAAATAACACTTCTCTTGTTCTTGGCTTGTGACCATATTCTGATAATCTTCTGTTTATCTCTTCAAGCTTCAAATAAACCTCTTTTGAGTACGGGTGTGTTTTGTCTCCCATGAGAAACTCGTGCATGGCACCGCCAATATCAACCAAGCTACTTCCGGGCATTTTGTTAATACCATGATCTTTCATCAGCTTTCTAATTCTGTTGACATCATCCCATCTATCAATACTTGCATACATATTTGACAAGAGCACATAGTTCCCACTAGTTTCTGGTTCTAATTGTATCAAGTGTTTGAGTGCAACTTCCCCTATCTCCAAATATCCATGAACCCTTGCTGCCCCAAGCAAAGACCTCCACAAAATGGCGTTTGGTTTCATGGGCATGGTCCGAACCCTTTCGTCAGCCTCCTTTAGCCTCCCGGCTCGGCCTAGAAGGTCCACCAGGCACCCATAATGCTCAAGTTTTGGCTCAATCCCATAAACCTCCTCCATAGACTCAAAAACCTTACAGCCTTCCTCTACTAAACCTACATGCGAGCAAGCACACATGGTAACTACAAATGTTACATCATCCGGAACTAATCTCTCAAGTTTCATTCTCTCGTAGAGGCTAATTGCCCGATGCCCGTAACCGTGAACAGCGAACCCACCAATCATCGCATTGTAACACGATGTGTCCCTGTCACGCAATTTGTCAAACAACTGGTATGCTAAATCCAAACACCCGCATTTTGAGTACATATCAATTAGTGCGGTTCCCACAAAGCGGTTCAGCTTAAGATTGTTCTTCAAAACGTAAGCGTGTGCCCATGCACCTTGACTAAGCGCACCCAAATCAGCACAAGCACCAATTAAAGCAACCATGCTAACTTCATTTGGCCTAATTGAAGAACGTTGCATCTCATTGAAGAAACTCAAAACCTCTAAGGGCAAACTAGTATCACAAGTACTAGAACTAGCACTACGTGCATAAGCAGCTAAAATAGAATTCCAAGTGGCCAAATCTGGCTCCTTAATCTGATCGAACAAATATCTAGACACACCAACTTTGCCACACTTGGCATAGAAGTTGAGCAACGAGGCTTGAACAAAGTGGTCACATGCGGGTCCAAGGAATTTCAAGACATGGGTGTGAAGGGCTCGACCGTGGTAGAACCATGGCTCAGACCCGCAGGCCTTAAAGAGAGATGGGAAGGTGAAGCTGTTGGGTGTGACGGTCTTGTGGGAGAGAAGACGGTTGTAGAGTGAGAAGGCTATGTGGGTGTGGTGTCTGTGATTGGTGAGAGAGGAAATGAGAGTGTTGAAGAGGAAGATTGTTGGGTTTGGGATTTGGTTGAAGATTGAGAGCGCGTAGGCTATGGCGAGGGTGGAGGATAAAAGGAGGAGCTTGCTGAGAGGGTAAGTGTGGAGGGTGAGACCGGTTGTGATCATGTGGGCATGGAGTTGCTTGAGGGTGCGTAGGGTCTGGCATTTTCCTAAGATTTGGAGGGTTGGGTGGTTGAAAATTGGGTTCTGGGATTTCATGGGATGAAATTGATCCATCCATGGACATCTCCATTGATCAATGTAAAGAGCAAGTCATTTCATCACTGCAAAGAGCAAATTTTAGTTTGGAAAACTGGGCCGCCAGCCGGCCTATTGCAATCCGGACCCACTGATTTGATCCTTGGGCTTCTAAACTATAATTACTAATTCTATTTCTTTTCATCTCCTCCCTCTCTCTCTCTTTCTTTTTAGTTACGTGGCGTGATTTTTTAACTAAAAAATTAATTTACATGCATCAAATGCTGTAGGTGACTACGCCACTTGTAATTCTATTTATCACCTTCCATCCTTCCCTTAATGTCTATGTTACATTGTCCCTAGCAAGAAAAAATTAATTAATTTTTATGCACCAAATACTATAAACGACCACGCCACATAAACTTTGGGGAATAAAAGGTGATGATGAGGGTGATATAAGAAAATTACATTTTATCTCTTAATATACTTAGGCTCCGTTTGTTTAGGTGAAAATATTTTCCGTCGTAAAATATTTTCAGGGAAATCATTTTATAGGAAAATATTTTACAATGAAAACATTTTTCGCTGTTTGGCACGCGCATGGAAAATCAAAAATATTTTTTACATTCACAACATAAAAATACTAATATACAATAATTTAAAAAATAAAATATAAAAATGCATGCTCGGAACTTGACCAAGACCCACAGGACCTACCAGACCTCGCTGAGTTGCTCGACTGATGGTCCCGCCCAGACCTAACGAGACAGCTTGGGACATGACTAAGACCCGTCCGAGACCCCGCCCTGGACCTACCCGGGACCCCACACTACCTGTTAGGGACCCTACTTGGGACCTACTCGGGACTTGACTTGGACCTGCTCAGGACCCAATTAGGAGGGTCCCGGGTAGGTCCCGACAGGGTCTCGGGCAAGTTCTAGTCACATCCTAGATAAGTCCTGGCCGAGTCATAGGCGGGTCCTAGTCAAGTCCCAATCAAGTCTTGGTGAGGTCCAGTGCAGGTTTTAGGTAGGTCCTAGACAAGTCTCGGGCAGGTCTCGGTTAGGTCCTGGTGAGGTCTCGGGCAAGTCCCGGTCAAGTCCCAAGTGAGTCCCGATTAGGTCTTAGGCAGGTCCTAGGCGAGTCTTGATCAAGTCCTGGACAGGTGCCGAGTGGTTCTCAGTCAAGTTCCTGCAGAGTCCTGGGCAGGTCTTGGCATGGTCCTTCGATTCTAGAATGAGATACTCAATGTCGGAAAATAGTTTACGGTTTTTAAAATCATAAACCATTTTCCAAAAATTAAAGAAAAAATTTTGGTCAAAGGGAAATTATTTTCTGTTGACTATTATTTTATGTCACGTCAAACACCCGAAAATACGTAAAACATTTTTCATAAATTATTTTACGTCAAAACAAACGGAGCCTTAATATCATGTTGAATTTATTTGATAAATAAGCTTAAATTTCTGGACCAAACCAAACTCAAATTGAATATGTACAAGTAAATACTTATAGCTTAGTAACGTATTGGATCTTTTCATCTCTATTTTACCAACTTAGTATCTCTCACTCTCTCTCTCTCTCTCTCTATATATATATATATTGTTTGAAATTTTTAGAGTAGGGTAAAGAAGTAAAGGCAATGGGGGTGATAAAGCAAACTGGGCCTTATCCATAAATAATGGAAAAGGACACACAAGCATGCATGGTAGGTTATATAGGGATTGATCGTGAAAAACTAGGGTGAATAGCATGGACCGAACAGTTTTGGATTTGAAATGGACCAGACTAAAAAAAATTTGGGGAGAGACCAATTAGCAAAAAATACTTTTAAAACATTTTTTTTTTTTTTGTCACTTGGGGGCTATAGTCATGTCAATACTCCCAATTTTGTCTCTAATGAATAGTAACTAAAGGTGAGAAAAGTTAAAGTCTTTTATAACATTCAAAATCGTATTTGTAAGGCATATTTTAAACGCTGCCCAAGTGAGCAGAGATTGAGGCAAAAACTGTGTAAAAAAAAAAAAGAAGGGGGGGTTGATTTAATAAAAAGGATAATATGTTGAGAGCAGAGATAGATAGGCAGTCAAAGAAAGGAGGAAAAGGGGTGATGGCCGGGTTGGTCGTAGTCGTCTTGTACACATCGATCGATCGCCCACCACAAATGCTCCTCTTGGTCCCATGTCCAACTCACCACTACAACCTTTAGTCATCTCATCTCCAATTAAAATTTAAAGTGAAAAAGCGAATCCCTTTCTAGTTTTAATTAATTGCATTTTTGGACGGAAATGATGTTGCAAATCTTTCACCTCCTCCTCCTCCTCCTCCTCCTCCATGATTGAATGAAGAAAGCAACCATTTTCCCACAAAGACTCTCTCTCTCTATATATATATATAAAAGGAGGCTATAAATATTAGCTTTGATTCTTTGAAGAATATACCAACATTTCGCTTTCAAATTATTTAACGACGACGCGTCGACGCACGCCTCACGTTGTTTTTGAATGTGAAATATGGTCAAAACTCATGATAAAGTATTTTTGCGATATCCCACCGAGCGAGAGAGGTACACTATGTAGCCCAGCTCACTGTACGGAATGGAGATGGGCCCCCACAGACATTTTCATTGGCCCATGGACTTTGGGGATATCTAGTGGGGCCTAATAAGACATCTAAAAGACAAAGTCGGTGTTTTTGCTTTTTTTTTTTTTTTTGCCTCTTGCTGCTTGTGTTGGAACGTCTGTCGGACAAGGGTGAAGATACTAGATACGTTATAGGTTTGTGGACGAAAATGCCCTCCCGGTGCTTTTTGACAGAAAAAAAAAAGTAACGGTTGGTGGGAATGGGATGATGATTAAAGGAGATGCGAAAGTACTTTTATGTGTTTTTTGAGTTCTGACCGGTGGACTGGTGAAAGTTTTTTTTGGTGCCTTTTGATGCCAACACTTATCTGCATATATATATATATATAATATGTATTGGCTCAATGTCGGAAAAGCAAACTTGAAATGACTAAAATGACATCTACATGGAAATTGGAAATGACAACAACTCTCAAGGTTCTTAGAATGAAATATTCAAGGAAAAAGACAGCACAAGACACACACACTCACCCCAATTTATTTAAACCCGCTTTACATTCTACCCTACAACAACACTACACCCTCCTACTCCTAGATTCAACCTTCTCTTCTCCGATTCAATTACACATTTCTCTGACGAAAGTGAACTAGTTCTAATTTTACCCTTACATTTATAAGGGTAAAGTTGTCTTTTCATATTTTTTTAAACTTTACTTTCGACCCCTAACTTTTGCGTGATTTAACAAACTCTCTGAAATTTTAAAATATCTAGGTTTGGACCCGTAAACTTTCAATTGCTTTCAATATAGACTTCTCCATTAGATTTTAAACATTACATGACGTTTATACTCTAACTTTTGTATAAAATTTTAACTTCTAAAATATTTTTTAATTTAAAAAAAAAACAGAAATTAGAAATATTTTGGTCTTTTTTTTTTGTATTTTTAACGGCTAAAATTGATGGGTGAGTCTACACCGAGGATAATTGAAAGTTCAAGAGTCTAAATTGAAAGATTTTAAAATTTCAAGAGGGTTTATTAAATCACGTAGAAGTTTAAGTGTTTAAAGTGAAATTTTTTTCTTTTTTTTTTTGACAATTGTATCCTTCAAATCAAAATAATTGAATCCTTCATCCAATTCATTTGAATAGAAGAGGATTCAAATATCTTTGTGGGACTCACCTGAAATAGTTGAACAACTCAAAATTTATTTAGATGAAGAAGTAGATTTTGTATAAACACTCTCACATTTATTATCTAATCATAATTTAAGCAAAAAGTTAGTTGGTGGATATCTCAATCTTACCATACTAATATCCTGCTTGAGCATGTACATGGGTTTTGGTAATAATTAGAACCTTTTTTGGGTTCTGTTGGAGTGGACCATGGCAGCAAATTAAGAGAGTCTAGATGGGGGCTGAGTTGAACCCTCCACTAAGATTTTCTTTATTCTTTTTTTTCTTTTAATGTTACATCAATTATCCGCTTAGTTTCTCAGCAAAATAATAATAAAAAAGAAAACTTCCCTTGTTATTTATAATTTTTCATTGTTTTTACAATTATATCATTTTTCAAAAGTTTATAAAAGGTGTCATCTTTAGTATTATAAGAATTTGCAAAAAGTGTCAAATTTAGTATTATCATCTTTTAAAAATTTACAATGTTAACTTTTCCATCCAAATTTAGAGTTATATCCTATTAGAGGAAGTGAATTTTTAAAAATATTCCGCCTAAATTCAATGTATTTTTTGTAATTTTATAAACATCTTAAGATTATTTTGAAGATTTTAATCATCAAATCATTTTGATTTTACACTGAATTCCGACTAGAATGTTAATATAAATTTCTTAAATATGATATACTTTTTAAAATTTAAAATATAATTGTAAAAGAAAAATGAAGGTTTTTTTTTTTTGGGTACTCTTGCCATTTGATGTATGCAGAGCAGCAGAAGCAGGATCCTCTCCCATTGATCAGTTTTTGGTTGTATTCTACGTGGCTTTTGAGGAATTAGTGATACAAGTGACTCGTCCTTAGAGCAGTACTAATTGAGATTTGCAAATATGGTGACCTTTTTTTTTTTTTTTTTTTTCTCTCTTTAACAAACTGTCATTCATTAAAAAAAAAAAAAAAAAAAAAACCCTTATTCCTTAGGGTTTGGCAACGTCAAAGGACATTCCAACTCAATATTAAGGGACACTGGTTTCTGCCTGCACCGCAGATTTTATAACTGTTGGGGGAAAAACTGACACCACTAAACGCCAAACATTTAAATATCAAAAGGTTCCCTTTTTTTCATTAAAAAAAAAAATCGAAATGAATAAAATAATAAACTAGGTTTATTTGTTTTAACAATGGTTAGCCAACTCAATACTTATACAAACATGTAAATTTCATTGAATGAGTAATGTTATAAGTTTTTTTGTGTTTTTAATTTTTTTAAAAATAATGTGGTTATTAAAATCATTATTAAACTTATAATTAATCATTATTAAATTTTGATCAAATAGTAATTATAACCTCATTCAGAGAGACTTTGAAATCATATTAAAATAATGATGATGCATTATGCGGAAGCAATATAAATAATAAACACAGAAAACTTTACAGATAGTTTGGTGTTAGACATCTATGTTCACAACTTAGAATATCTCTAAAAACTACATTGTGCTCATTAACTTAAGAGGGATGATAAAGACCCAACTTTTTTGCTCAACTTTTATCCAACTTTTGCCTTTTTTATTTTTTTTTTTAAAAGTAAAAAAAAAAGTATCTGAAACAATAATATATTTTTTTGTCCTTCTTTTTATTGGTATTTTTTTAAAAATGAAAATTCCATTTTTTTGAAGAAAAATAGTCATTTTTCATTAAAAATGACCATTTTAATGAAGAAAAATACAATTTTCATTTTTAAAAAAAATACCAATAAAAAGAAGAACAAAAAATATATAAGACACTTTTTTCATTTTTTACTTTTTTTTTAAAAAAATAAAAAATGTCAAAGTTGAGCAAAAGTTAGGCAAAAAAGTTGGGCCTTTAACATTTTCCTTAACTTAATTTATCTACAATACAAAGATCTCTATTTATATGGTAGTGTCCACATAAAAGTATAGTAATTAAATCTCTTTGATTTGATTACAATCTCGATATTTGATTACAATCAACCCATAAATAGAAAATATTTTAATATCAACCATAATTATGGAATATATGAAAAATATTATATTTTTCATATATTCTAATAATTTTAATAGTCATATCATTCTTAAAAAAACTCAAGAGAAAACTTATAGAATTATTTATTGTTGAATGTCTCTTCAATTGCAAGAGATCCCGATTCCTAAGGAAGAGTTGACCGTTAATTATTAGATGTTTAATAAGTTATATTTATTAAACAATGCTTTCAATTTACAACCCTAGCTAGCTTTAACATAAATATTACATAAATACACTAATCTTGTCTCTTAAAGTAAGCATACACTTCTTAATGCATGTGGCAACAAATGGTGATGGTGCATGGTTTCAAGGTGAGAGAACACATATATAAATTAAGAACAATACTATATTATATCGTTTTAATTCTTTCCTTCCTTCGTTTCCATTATTTTATTCCTGTCATCTAAAAACCAAAAGAGTAGCTAGCTGTTGGTGCATTATCATCTATACCTAGATATATATAGCCATAAGTGGCTTCATCGTAGGCATATCATGTCATAGAGACCACAAACCCTTTATTTAATTATAATTAGTAGTGTAAATTACTCCATAATAAGCATTTATTATGCAATAAAACAAGTACAAAAACGAAGATTAATTAAAAAGAATAAAGTTTATCAAAAAAATTAAAAAGAATAAAGGGTTGGAGTGACACGCGTGCATTGGCCGACCTTATAGTTCAAAAAAAAAAAAATTAAAAGAAAAAAATACTATAGGATAATCTTAACAGGATCGAAAATCATAATGCTGGGCATATGTCAATGTCATTGTTTAATCATATCATAGCTTATCTTTCTATTAATTTTGTAAGATAGCGCTTTATTTATTTTTTTAATTGCTTAAACCATTCCCCATTGGTATGACGACGTACCACTTTTTAATTTCTCTCTCTCTGTTGCTTTCCCCAATCAATCAATTAAAAAAAAAAAAAAACAGTTCCTTTCATGCCTTTTTGGTACTTGGAACGAAATAATTCTTGTGCTTTTGAAACTATATATAACTTTCTTTATCAACATACAGGAACATTGAATCTTAAAAAAATCATCGGATAAACATATACATACATTTGTTTTGCCTACCGGCTTGAATGTTGGAGAAATTCGACTCATTTTGTACTTTATTTTTTGTTTCCAAATCCTATATGTATCGTACGATGATATATATATATATCCTGTAAACACAACACATGTCAATATGTCATTGAAAGTTAATATAATTAAAAACTGTTTGTTCTCTTATCAAAGTGTACTAAAATAATTAAATGACATCAATTTTATCTAAACCAGTTTGAAACAAATATCATCTAACCCATTTAAAATAGTGTCAAGTGTTTATAAAAATTTAAAACACACATTAAATTATTAAGGTCATTAATAACAATTTACTAACTTAAACTATGGCTGTCAATTTTACCTGTGACACACGAATATGATACGAACATGACACATGAAATTTGGGTTAGGATTTGGCTTAAACGGGTTCAAGTTGTAGATGGGTTTTACGTCACGTTTACACGTTTAATAAATGTGTCATGTCGTGTCAACTCGCCGGGTTCACGGGTTGACACATTTGACCCGTATGTGTTTTTTTTTTAAAAATCATTTTGGTATGACTATAAAAAGGTTAAAAACTATAATAAGTTTACATTCGGGGTCAGGTTGGGTCGGTTTATAAACGGGTAATACGACACAATTACAACTATTTACATAAACGGGTTCGTGTCGTGTTACCCATTTATAAGCCGCCTCATGTTCGGATTAGGGGGTTTCAACACGTTTAGTTAAATGTGTCATGTTTGGGTTGGCCTTAAACATGTTAGGTTGTAATCGGGTCAAATACAAACTGAGCACGTGAACACATTTTGTAGCCCTAACTTAAACTAACATTCTAGAAATCCCTCAAAAAATGATTTGATTATTAAAATTACAGTTTGATCAAAATTCAATAATGATAAATTATAAGTCCAATGATGATTTTAATAACTACATCATTCTTAGAGAGACTCTGAAAGGAATTTGTAGCATTACTCTTATATTTCCTTCGGACTGATTTGGAAGAAATTTTATTTATAATTAATTGACCAATTTTTTAAGAGTTTAATTAGGTAGGAAATGATAGATTTGGTAATTTAAATTAATATATAACACTTATATATATATATATATATATAATAAGTGAACCTTAACATGTGACCTTATTTATTTTTATTTTTTTGAAGGGAAAAACTCATTCTCATTTATGGAAATCAAGAACGAAAGCTCTTACAATCACAAGGTAAGCTCTGAAGTAATCGTAGTTAAAGCTACAAAGTCACAAGCAGAATTCCAAACAACTCCACAAACAAATAAAACTTTGAAAGCAAAATCAATCAACCATAGCCAAGCACATGCTACCCTATGACTAAAAAGTAGATTTAAAATCAATTCTGCTTGACAGGTTTAAATTCTTCCGAACCAAGCAAATGCCATTAGCTGCATAGGAACCATTTATTCCATGACTCATCATCCTCGGCCGAAAGCCAAGATACACATTCATCCACGACACAACAGTCTAGACCATTCTTCCTCGTCGACTCGAAAGTTAGGGTAACATAAATATCCATGACACATAGGTTAGGACCAAAGGGGATCCAAGCGAACCAAAGAGGCCAGAGCATTATTACAAGTAATAACACGAAATAAAACAAAACAGGAAATAAAAAGAGAGCTAAAAAATAGTACAAAGGAAAGCCAACACAACGAGGTTGCCGATTGTGCACACACCAAACCAACACCGATAGGGGATGAAGGAGGCACGGCGCAGTAGGGACACTAGAGAAGCTCGAAACCAATGAACGGAGGGTGGCAAAGCCGATCACCAACTAGCAGGAAAACCATCGCGGTAGGGGCATTGGAGCACATCGCAGGGAGCACGAGGAAGATCCAGCAGCAGACGGTGGACGACAAAGCGGGCGAAGGAGATCAGTGAAAAACACAAAACAAGAAAACCGAGGGGAGAATTTGGATGAAACACCCCAAAATCAGCACCCACTCCGAGCGGCAAGACAATCAAATCTACGAAAACATCACACTAACACACAATGAAGAAGCATAAAAGAAAAGGGCTAAAAAACAACCAAAGATCTCCGCCAGGGACAAAAACAAAACAAAGGGGAGGGGCGACGGGGAAAGGGAAGGGAAGAGGCAGCCCGGGCTAAGGACATCAGGTAAATTGTTAGCTTCAAGAGCAAAGACAGGTGAGGGGGAGGAGGTAGGCAGCAAGTGACCAAACCCTCCTCCCCTCACCGAGTGAGGGGAGGGCTTACCTAGGTGTGGCGCTTGGGAGAAAACAAGAGAACCCTAACATGACCTTATTTAATTGAAATAAGGTCAATGGTGGAGTTATAATTCAAATTCACGACTTTTGCTATACTATACAAAGTTACTATATATCCCAAAGTTTTAAGCTAATAAAAAACTATAATTATGTAATTAATATTATAATACTCCCCTTAACAAGTGAGGCCTATATTAAAATATTTGGTAATTACCTTTTGTCCCTATGAACAAAATGCTTTGATACTTTCCCCTCATCAACTATCAACTATAACACTTGACTTTATCAAACTACCATCTTAAGACAATTTTTCCAATTCCGTCAGTTAAATGGGTTAAAATTAACGGTCAACCGTCATGTGACTTGTATGTGCCATTTTAAAATTTGTTTCCTTCCACTCTTGCCTTTACTTTTTATGTGTTGGATTAGGGTTTAGGAGGGTATAAGCATCATTTTACTAATCTGAAGTGAGGGCTAAAGTGGAAGGAAAAAAATTTAAAATGGTACATGTAAGTCACATGACCGTTGACTGTTAATTTTAACCTATTTGACTGACAGAAATGGAAAAAGTGTCATAAAATGGTAGTTTGATGGGATTAAGTGTTATAGTTAGTAGTTCATGGGGGAGAAAGTGTCAAGACGTTATAGTTCATGGGGTAAAAAGTAATTACCCTAAAATATTTTAATTAAAACTTGAAGTCTTGAAGTGATAGGAAATGATGGATTTAATTATTTAATTAATATTTTAAAACTCTCATTCCCTAGTAAGGCGCAATACGTGAAATATTTTAACTGAAACTTAAATTGATAGAAAATGATGAATGTAATTATTTAATTAATATTTTAACCTTATCCCTCACATGCATGTGAGATCAAAGCCCTCTCGTAGAGTATTTTAACATGTTTGAGTTTTTTTAAAAATGAATGCTTGGATTTTTAAGTTTATGGAATGATAATAAATGACAGTTAAAATATTAAATAAAAAACGCAAGAGGTGAAAATTTTCACTTATTAGATTAAATTGACGAAAATTTTCTCCAAACCAATTTGGCAAAAATTTCGATCGGTTGAAAAAACAAACTATGCTATAGTTTGTTTACAACACCTAAACTAAAACCCTATAGTACCATGTAGTGTGTCAGATTAAGTAAAAACAAAGAAGAGTTTTGTTGTTCTAATGATAGTTTTATCCGTTTTAAAAGTAAACCCCCACTATCAATGGCCCTCACGTGATAGGGTGATCGATAGGGAATGAGCAGAATCAGGGACGCATGTGTGGGTTTGTTCTCATAATTCTCTTTCTCTTATTCAAAGCTGCTTAATTAGCTTAATCTAATAATTAATAATAAACAACTTAACCTCTCTTATATTATAAACAATTCTTTATGTCTCTCTCTAGAAGCATAGGGCAGCAAATATTGGACCCCACCACACGCACTCTCCTCACTTGGGAAACTCCCCCAACACCACCACCACCACCATCACCACCACCACCACTATCCAATATATATCCTTCTTCCTTGTCCACACACATGATGGATGACACAGACCCAAAACATAAAAAGAGTGAGCATGGCATTTCATTTTTTTTATTTGGTTACAAAAACAAATCCCAAACTCAAAACAAAACAAAGCTTGCCCATCTATCTCATATCATATGCCATCAAAATAGGAAAGATCCAAGACAACTTATGCCACAACAAAACAAGCCCATGATGCCCCCCCCCACAAACCCCATCTCTCTCTCTCTCTCCTTTTTTTTTTTTCAAGTAATGATTTGGTGCATTTATTGTATCATGGAATTTTGTGTGCATGCTACCAAAACCGTCAAACATATGGTACATCCTCATTTATGTTTTTCTAGGGACCATACTCACCCCATCATAACATTTTCTGCTGGTTCTCTCATCCATTCGTTGCCCTACTTGGAACATGATCTTTTTGTTTTGTTATTGAAAAAAATACTCCTTAAATATAATTAATATTTTTTAGTTTAAATGAATTAAAAAAAAATTATAATTCGTAAGTTTATCTATACAAAATTTTAAATTGAAATATAACAATATATGATCCTTCAGCTTTAATTACCTCAAGCACGTTATTTTGAATTTTCCCTCAAGTACTAATGCCTCACAATGACTTGATTTGCATATCACATTTATATTGCATGGACCGACCTAACATGTTTTAAGTAAGTTATAACTTCAACGTCATAAAGTGTAACATTACTTTGGGACGGAATGCACAATACTAATGATATGCAACTTGGAAAGATTTGATCTTAAAAAACTCGGAGTTGATCTTTTGTTGAATAGCCAATTGGTATTCAAATATCATTCTAATAATCCAAGGGTGATGATTCAGTTTTTGAAACACGGTAGCTGCGGCACGAGCAAAAGCACCCAAGCCTCTCTCTCAATCTACATATCTCATGACTCTCATGAAGGGTCAAGAAGTAATAATTCCTAGTGCACTCTAATGACAAGCATCCAAATTATAATGAGTGGGATCTCAAAGAAATCCAGTTGATTTCCCACCATTTAAGAGGTTTTCTAGTCGGGACCCATTTCGGCTCCAAGTCTAGGATGTCATCATAGACAATCACTACCTCTGCTCTTCTTTCCTCTCTCTTTTTATTTTTATTTTTATTTATTTTATCACAATAAGAAAACCAAACTATACAATGTACTGCCCAACACACACAATCACCGACCTATTAATCTATTTCCTATCCCACAAAAGCCCATTTTGATGCAATCAAATTCGGTAGGGGATGAGAGGGTGGGGGGTCCAATCCATCACCCACCGTCCATGTGTAGACCAGCTTAATATGGTAGACCCTAGTGTAGTGGATCAATGCTAGGGGGTCCTAAAAGCATACCAGGAAAGTGGACCCAAAGTCTTATCCCGCGTTGAATCGACCGTTAAAGGCTTGCCAAAGCACTGGAACTCAGTGAAGAGGCAAAAAGAAAAAAAAAAAAAATTGGAGCTTGGGACATTACATTAAGCACAACTACATAGGGACTAGAGAGAGAGAGAGAGCAAGCAAATGGACAAGTCTGCAAGAGAGGGAGACTGCAAGTTCGAATTATTCTTCTTCTGTGTATGATTGCTTTTATAATCCTCAGTAGCTCTTTTGGACTCATATTAACCACTTCTCTCTCTCTCTCTCTGTTTTTTCTCTCTCTTAGTATGTTTTATTTTATGGGTTATAATATAAATGGTCATGTACGTCCCCGAGGCTGCGCGACCAGTCCAGAACCGAAACACAGAGAGAGAGAGAGAGAGAGAGAGAGAGAGACAAGGTGATTTTAAAAGCAAGGGAGGGGGGCAGGGACCTCCCTTCACAAGCCTTTTACACGTGATAAAGAAAACACCAAAAGCGCTTGCATGCGTGTATAAAGATTCATTTATCATCATCATCATCATCATCTTACTCTCTCTATCTCAGTACTGTGGAATCTGAAGCCTCCACCAAAACCCATCTTTTATATGTAGTCAGCTTTTGGTTCCCCTTTTAATCTCCCTTCACGTTCTCTGCTACTTATCCTTCTAAACCCTCCCCTTCTTCCCTTATTGTTTGTTGTAATTCTGATTCAGGTTCAAAGCTACTTGTTTCACACCTTCACTGAGTGAGGTGGGTTGGTTTCTTGGTGAGTCTCCAATTTTTGGTTTCTTTGGCTAGATGGTCTTTAATGGTTGTGAGCTCCCTCCCTCTTCAGCATTAATTTTGGGTATCCTACAGATAGCGATTAGACTACCCTTTTCAATGTTTATTCCTTCCCTTTGGATATGTTCTTAATTTTTGTTTTCTTCTGGGTGTTTTATTCTCTTCCTATAGCAGTCATACGGTTTCGAAATCTGTCTACAATATCTATATATTTTTTTCTTTATGCTTTTGTTATGTTTTTATCTGCTTGGGTTTATTCATCTTCTGTGTGAGTTTTTTGTGTGGGGAATACCCGGAATAGGCAGGGAATGGTTTTGTCTCCTGGGTATTTCCGTTTCTTGGTTTTCTATTTCTTTATCATTTTTCTATTTTTTTGGTTAGTTTTATCAATTTACTTTTGTTTACTCTATGTTCTTTGTCTTCCTGCTTCATGTTCATTGGGTGGTTGCTAATAGAAGCATCTGAAGAAGGTTGGGTTTTGGTTTATGGTTGGCTTTGTCCTTTCATTTAGGATTTTTTCTATTCGCAGACCCTTATTTTTCGGCTGCAAGTTTCATTTGGGGTTTCGTGTTTTATGTTTCTTCCCTTATTATAATGGGCCTCTGAGATTCTTTGATAGTAAGAAATATAGCTTAAAAAAACGATCTTTTTTTTTTCGGGGTTTTTTTTTTTTTTGGAGCTATCTTTGCATTTCTTGACCCAATGGCTTTGCAATTACTAGTCAGACAGAAACTGTAACTATTTGTTTTGGGTTGTGGCTCTTACTTGTTACTAGGTGTCAATCTGCTGCCTGAAGCAGATGTGAATAGATGGGGTTTTCAATTTAGCATAGAAAGAGTAATGCTTGTATCTTCAACAAAAGACAGGACTTTTACCCCGACCTTTTTACTTTGCGTACAAAACCATGATTCATTTCTCATCGTTATCTCTATTTGTTTACGCTTCTGCAATCTTTAGTCATTTCGCTGACCTGCATTTTCCCCTCTCTGTTTAATGCTTTTTTTTTCCCCCCCAGCAGAAATAGTCTTAAATCTGTGAGAGAAATAGTGAAGACTAGAAGCGAGGGTAGCGTGTTGCGCGGCATTTGGTGAAGTTCTCTCCTTTTGAGCCAGTGTTAGTGCTTGTGTGTATAAATTTCAGCCAGCAGAATCAGTAAAACCAGCATGCCTATAAGGCAGATGAAAGAGAGCTCAGAGCAACACCTTGTGATCAAAACCCACTTGCAGAACTCCATGAACCCAGTTCAGAAGGCTCCCAAAACTGCCCAAAATGGTAAAGGTCCGCCACTGCAGGAACCCCACAACACGAAACCCCATAACCAAACTTCACCACCATCAAAAAACAAAGGAAGAAGAAGGGGTAGAGGCGGCCGAAAATTCGACCAAGTTGATGTTTGTATGCGTCCGAGTTCCCGGCACTGCACCGTGGCGCATAAGCCGGTCTCGCCAAACCCGGCCAGAGCTCTTGTAGCAAGTACTCCAAATGGTTCTGTTGAAAATGGTGGCAACTTGTGTGAAATGGAGATGGGTTTTCCTACTTCAAGCAAGTCTTTGAGTTTTGCCCCTAGGCCTGGGTATGGACAAGTTGGGACAAAGTGTATTGTAAAGGCCAACCATTTCTTTGCAGAGTTGCCAGACAAGGACTTGAACCAGTATGATGTAAGCTCTTTTCTTTGATGGGTTTAATATTAAACGTATCTATTAAAATGCTGCAAAAAAAAATTGAATTGGTTTTTCTTTGTGTCGTAGCAATTGGGCCCCTTAATCTGACAATCAATAAGTTTATCGTGTGGTTCCTCCACATATTTGCTGTTACATTGCAGATGAAATTGAATAGGTTTCTGTCTTCCCCACTGTCCTTTTCTTCCAATGCCATTTATGAGTTTTAAATTTGGCTATTAATTTTGTTCTTATTGTTCGTTTGCCTTTTTTCGATCTGTTTTCCTGCTTCTTGCAGGTGACCATAACTCCCGAAGTGTCATCAAGAACTGTGAACAGAGCTATAATGGCTGAATTGGTGAGGTTGTACAGAGAATCTGACCTAGGAACGAGGCTTCCCGCTTATGATGGCAGAAAGAGTCTGTACACAGCTGGGGAGCTGCCGTTTGTTTGGAAGGAGTTCAAAATTAAGCTTGTTGATGAGGAGGATGGGATCAATGGTCCCAAGTAAGGATTTATTGCCTGTGTTCCCATTTAACTGTGTGCGTGTGTCTTTTTTTTTCCTTGCTGTCTGGGTTTCCTCGTTTGGCTCGGTTGAAGTTTCTCATTCTGACAATTTATAGATTTAAAAATAGAAAAAGTAAAAAAAAACTAGAAAAATAAGAAAAGATAAAAGGATTAAGGAAGAAAAAAAGAAAAAAGAAAAAAGAGAACCTCATCTTCATTGGAATTATGATTTCTAATATATGGACTTAGAAAAGATAAAAGGATTAAGGAAGAAAAAAAGAAAAAAGAAAAAGAAAAAAACCTCTTCTTAATTGGAATTATGATATCTAATATATGGACTTTCTTTGGCTTTGTTCTTGTATTTTCCAATGGAAGTAGCTTAAACTGATCTATATGTAATTTCCAGGAGGGTGAGAGAATATATAGTGGTGATTAAGTTTGTTGCACGGGCAAACATGCATCATTTGGGCCAGTTTCTAGCTGGTAAGCGAGCCGATGCTCCACAGGAAGCTCTTCAAATTCTTGACATTGTATTAAGGGAGCTTTCAACAAAGAGGTATATTTCTCAATGCTTTTTATCAAGTTTAATTTTATAAATGACATGTGACTACCCTTGTACAATTTGTTCTTGTTATCTTACATAGCCTGCATCTTGTATAGGTATTGCCCCGTAGGGAGATCCTTCTTTTCACCTGATATTAGAACACCACAAAGGCTTGGTGATGGCTTGGAGTCATGGTGTGGATTTTACCAGAGTATACGGCCTACCCAGATGGGTCTGTCCTTGAACATTGGTAAATGAACTACAATTCTGTGAATTTTCTAATGGACATTACTTGTCTTCCTCAAACAGTCTCATTTTCAGTTCATTCAATTATCACTTTTTTCAGACATGGCTTCAGCTGCATTTATTGAGCCTCTCCCAGTAATAGAGTTTGTTGCCCAGCTTCTGGGCAAAGATGTTTTATCAAGGCCATTGTCGGATTCTGACCGTGTAAAGGTACTTTCTTTGTTTTGGATTAGGATCCTCTCCATTTAAAAGTGAAATGGAGTGGATCCATTTCATGGTCTTAGATTTTGTTTTGTTGCATCTAATTGCATCATATCATTCAAAATTTTAAATGATGTGGCAACATATTGTATAAATCTAATCTGGACCATGAAATGGCAAATGAAATGAAGAGGATCCTATTTCCTTTTCTTTATATTGGTGTGTGATCTGATTTCTCTTGTTGATATATTTGAGCTAATTTAGAATGTCACTTTGAAACGTTTACCAGATTAAGAAGGCCCTTAGAGGAGTGAAAGTTGAAGTAACGCACAGAGGATCTGTGCGAAGAAAGTATCGTGTTTCAGGATTGACATCTCAACCTACGAGAGAACTAGTGTAAGTTTTAATCATTCAATGTTTGTCTTTGTTGTTGGAAGTTGATACACTTTTAAGTTGGTGAGAGTTCTTGTGTTATGAAAACACAGAGGATAGATATAATTAAAGCTTAGTAGTATTTCCAATAAGAGCAAAGATAAAACTTGTTCTGTCCCCTCTTTAAATTCTCGACAAATGTGTTCACGTGTTTGATTAATTAAGGTACATTTGTTCAGGTTTCCTGTTGATGACAACTCAACTATGAAGTCTGTTGTTGAATACTTTCAAGAGATGTATGGCTTCACCATTCAACAGACACACCTTCCATGTCTTCAAGTAGGAAACCAAAAGAAGGCTAACTATTTACCAATGGAGGTAGGGAGTAGTTGTTGGTCCTTCTTGAGTTTCTTTTAGTTTTTCTTTTGCATGACACTTGAATGTAGTCTGCATGCTTTTGATGTTGCAGGCCTGCAAAATTGTTGAGGGGCAACGATATACAAAAAGGCTGAATGAGAGGCAAATTACTGCTCTCCTAAAAGTTACTTGCCAAAGACCTAGAGATCGGGAAAATGACATTTTGCAGGTACTGGTGACATTCTGATATTGTCTATTCCTTGAATTACTCAATAGAGATTATGCAAACTTTGCAAGTAAAGTTTTGTGGTTTTGACATGATAAATGGTTCACTTTCGCATTACTTGGTTATCATACTCAGAAGAAGGATGCTTTTAACTGTTAGACCCTTCATGCCATCCCCCACTGATTGTAAAAACTTGAAAGTTTTAAAATGTTCTTTGTCTTCTTCAAATAACAGGGGGAAAGAAAAAATCCTGCATTTTAGCATACCTATGAGGGCTCTTGAGTAGGTATTAAATCTTCTGATAGATTCAAGTTAATCAACTTCTACCTTCTGCTGGAAGGCCATGTTGTTCTGCATGGAGGTCCATAATTACATAGGTTTTGGCTGATCTCATATGATACGATATAAGACTAGAATTGATGCAATTAGATTAATTGGAATATTGACATGATAGCATGGAAATTATGAAAGTGCCCGTTGCAGGCATTTTAACAAGGGAGCATTGGGACAATGCAAGCCATGTGAATAGGAATTCTATGGTCTTATATGACCTGTCTGGTGTTTTTGGGTCTTGAACTAGTTCGTAAAAAATAACATTTTATCCTTGGACAAGAGCAGACAGTTCAACAGAATGCCTATGATCAAGACCCTTATGCAAAGGAGTTTGGGATGAAAATCAGTGAAAAGCTAGCTTCTGTTGAGGCACGAATTCTTCCTGCCCCTTGGGTAATGTGTTCTTCCTGTTGCTATGATTATGTTTCAGAAAAAGGGCTGTTGGTATTGTATTAACTGTTCACCATCATGGCACTCTCAACTGCAGCTGAAGTATCATGAAGCTGGGAAAGAAAAGGACTGTTTGCCACAAGTTGGTCAGTGGAACATGATGAACAAGGTAGCATATTGTACATTGTACTTGTTTCTCATCAACATTTTCAATTATTGTGTTGGAAGCAACGAGGAGACTAGTTTAGTGTTGTAAATTTTAGAAAGATTCATTAATCAAGTTTCTGTATACAAAATGGATGATTATTAATTGTCAAATTCCGATCAAGTCAATAAATTATATGGCAAGGTGAAAGAAGTAGACATATTCTTGCTCCATGGCTATCTTGTGAAGTTCATAGTTTCTTTGATGTAGATTTCTCTGTTTCAGGATTTTTTTTTTTTCAAAAGCTCACCATTCCAATACAAGGGTTTTTTCATTATCATTAAGGTTGTCTCTATTTCAATCATAGATGCTACCATTGATATTTTGATTTCCTGCTTCTCACATAATTCAGAAAATGATCAATGGGATGACCGTAAGCCGGTGGGCATGTATAAATTTCTCACGGAGCGTGCAGGAGAGTGTTGCTCGCGGGTTTTGTAATGAACTTGCCCAAATGTGTCAAGTATCTGGCATGGTAGTTTTCTCTCTGTTTCTTTCTGCATGTTTTAAGATCAAATAATTTCCTCTAAGCAGGCTTTTATTCTTTCCTCTTTTGTAGGAATTTAATCCTGAGCCTGTCATTCCAATCTACAATGCCAGGCCTGAACAAGTGGAGAAGGCGTTGAAGCATGTTTATCATGCAGCCATGAACAAGACTAAAGGAAAAGAATTAGAGCTTCTGTTAGCTATTTTGCCAGACAACAATGGGTCTCTGTACGGTATGGGGCATGCTAAAATTTTGGTAGTTTTGATCCATGTAACCAAGATCTGGGCTTGATTTCTTGAATTTGATGTGATGGTTTTATATGATTCTTTTTTTTCAGGTGATCTCAAGCGAATATGTGAAACTGATCTTGGTATAATATCGCAATGTTGTCTCACAAAGCATGTTTTCAAGATCAGCAAGCAGTACTTGGCTAATGTGTCTCTGAAGATCAATGTTAAGGTTTGGTTAACTCTAGTGTTATGAAATTACACAGATGAACTTCCTCTTACTTGCATTCTATCCTGTTGCATCATTGAAATTTACGAAAATATCTGAATATTTGAAGATGTATTGGGCTACATATGCCTCATTCTTTAAGGATTGATAATCTTGATCTTTACCACACACAACTTGTTATGTCTCTAGTTTGAGAATGATCATGCATGCCCTCTATTTGTTTACCAGTGGTTACTCTTGAAATGTATATCACTGTGGTGGTTGGTGTCAGAATTGACCACTCTTCTCACAGTATTTATCTGAATAGTGGGCTCCAGATAACTGAATCTTGATTTTTGTCCTATTCTTGCTGTGCAGATGGGTGGTAGAAACACTGTTCTTCTGGATGCTATCAGCTGCAGAATACCATTAGTGAGTGACATACCAACCATAATATTTGGAGCTGATGTCACTCACCCAGAAAATGGAGAAGACACCAGTCCCTCAATCGCTGCTGTATGATTTCCTAAGTTATTTATTTTTCCTACAAAATTCTTTTCACTGCAAGAATTATTGATACTTTGGTTACTAATAGATTTTGGTCCAACTGTAGGTAGTAGCTTCCCAGGACTGGCCTGAAGTGACAAAATATGCTGGATTAGTTTGCGCCCAAGCTCACCGACAGGAGCTCATACAGGACTTGTACAAAACATGGCATGATCCTGTTCGTGGCATGGTTAGCGGTGGCATGATCCGGTATGGGACTCTTAAATGTGCTTAGCTGAAACTTTCTTCATCTTGGTTACTTTCGTTATTATCCTTTCTAGGTCAGCATATTCATGTCTGTATTTATCCTCTTTCATGCAGGGATCTCCTTGTTTCTTTTAGGAAGGCAACCGGACAGAAGCCGCTAAGGATTATATTTTACAGGTCAATATTCTTGGCTGTAATTTAGGCTTTCAGATTTTATTTTTTATAAAAAAAAACTGTTCTCTTTGTAATGTTGCATGAGCATGTATGACATTGGCACAATTTGACACACAGCACTTGCTCCTTACCTTCAAAAAATGCAAAATTTAATTGAATTTTTGGAGCTAGGAAAAGGAAGTCCCTTTGGACAACATAGAAAATTAACCTTCAAAAGGGGTGAGTTATATATCTCTAAGGAATTAGATTTCTCAATGACTGCCATGCTTTGAGCCAAGTTTACATGATTGGCTTACATTGGAATGTACGTTAAAATTTACATGCATAAAATTGCATTTAATTAACATGGTAATGTTAATTGTATACTTACAGCTCTTAGCATGATCAAAAAAATAATTTGAACAGGGATGGTGTAAGTGAAGGGCAGTTTTATCAAGTTCTGCTTTATGAGTTAGATGCGATCCGAAAGGTGAGTATTAATATATGTTTCTTTTTTCACTAAAATAAATTATTTAGAACCAATACAGATGCTTACGTGGTTCTTAAACACAATTACTACACAGGCTTGTGCTTCTCTAGAACCAAACTATCAACCACCTGTGACTTTCATTGTGGTACAAAAACGACATCACACACGATTGTTTGCTAACAACCATAGGGACAGGAGCAGCATGGACAAGAGTGGCAACATTTTACCTGGTGAGGTTTAAGTTTCTTAAAAAATTACATATTTTTTGCTTTGCATTTGTATGCACAATTGCAACCCATCATTGGTTTGGTAATTTTTATCTAATGACATTTAATCTCTTTTCTCAGGCACTGTGGTTGATACTAAAATTTGTCATCCGACAGAATTTGATTTCTATCTATGTAGCCATGCTGGTATTCAGGTAAAGCTTTATACTTGGTTGCAGAGGATATAATATTCCGAAGACTTTTAGTATGTAAGTTGAAAATTGATGAATAGTGATGTAGTCCAAACATTTGAAGAGGAATCTTATTAAACGTTTTTGTTCAGTTGCTCATTTACACAAAATGCATTTGCCCCGAGGCACTTGATAAATTTACTTTTTATAACAATGATTTCGGTTGTTGGCCCAGAAACAACAGTCAACCTTCTCTAGACTGCATGTTTGGACACCATTTGGGGTGGTGGAGGAAACACTATCATTTGTAATATCAACAGAAAAAAGTATTTAAAAAGCGAAAAACAAAACAGCATGATTGGACACCATCCTGTTTCTTTCTTTGGCTGTCAAATTGATTTTGGAAGTTTTGGGAGTTAAGTTGTTATTTTTCCATTTGGAGGACCATATCTTGGATATGGTTGTAATTTATATTGGTGTAGTATGATCTCTATTGTAAACAAAATCTGTCAAGCTGAAACCATAGCAGTGTTGGGATTGAAATTTAGATGCAAAAGCAACATGTATGATGGAAGATTCTTGTTATTTATTTGTTAGTGAAAAGCTGACGACTGGAGCTAGTTTTAATATACTCTTGTAGCTTCAGCACATATACGCTTACATCAATCCAATGATTTCTTTCTTCTCCCTAATGCAATAGGGGACAAGTCGACCAGCTCACTACCATGTTCTATGGGATGAGAACAATTTTACGGCAGATGGAATCCAATCGTTGACGAACAATCTCTGTTACACATATGCAAGATGTACACGCTCTGTATCTGTCGGTAAGCAATGTTGTTCCTTGCACTGTTTTTGACACATATTTGCTAATGAGGTCAACCCCCTAAAAAGACTTGGTCATTCCCCTAAAGAACATAGAAGGATGTAATGGATTTTCTATAAAAGCCCCCCTTCCCTTTTTCCCCAATAAATAAATGAAGGTCTCAGTCTGTGGAAGGATGACGAATAATTTTGAAGATTTACTTAGCAATTAAGCAAAAAGGCTGTAGTGAACTCGAAATGGAAGAGTGGGAAGATATAGTAGATTTGAGAATCATTATTATACCCTAAGTGACAAAAGCTGAAAATGCCTCGATGAGATTATCCTAAAAAAAAAAGTTTTAGGTCAGCCCTTTTAAGCTTAATCATTCGCATTAAAGCATTTAAGAGCACTTCCTTTACCGCATTCATCCTGTCAAAAGAAAAAAAGTGCCTTGTGCAGGCCATCATACATACAAGTACTAGACCTATAATTTATAGTTCAATGTATAATTGAGTTGGAAAAGAATAGGGGAGAAAACTATATCCTTAATTACTATCAATTTATTGATATTGTCAACATAAAAGGAGTTTCATCCAATTGTAACATAAAGTTGTAATTGGATTGGCTGAATTCGTTGCTCCTGTGCAGTTCCTCCAGCATATTATGCACATTTAGCCGCTTTTCGTGCCCGATTCTACATGGAACCTGAATTGCAGGAGAACGGCTCAACAGTTGGTGGTGCCGGGCATGGTGCTAAGGGAACACGAGCAGCTGGAGAATCTGGAGTCCGGCCATTGCCAGCTTTAAAAGAGAATGTGAAAAGAGTAATGTTTTACTGTTAGAGACCATGGAGAGGGTTGCTGGTGGCGGAGCAATAGCCTGGGGATACAGCAGTCATGAATTGCTATTTGTTTTCGGGCATTTCTTCTTTGTACATGTGTGGCATGATCCGGGCCTAGTTGCAAGTTCTTCCCAATTCAGATCAGTGATTATAGTTCTAGAGCAGTAGAGCTTTAGTTTATGGTTCATACTTGAAAAACTAGGAAAGAACATGGGAAGTACACCCATCATAGATTACAGGTCTTGATTCTGTATTGTCCATCATAATACGAAGAAACTTAATTGGACAAGTTTTCCTCCAAAGCTGGGTTGGAGGAATTTTCTTCAACTGATGCAGAAAAGTGACATGTGTTCCCTTAACATGTGAGATCTTATATTTTTTTAATAATCGGGACAAAGTTGGAATAAATTTTATTAAAAACTAATGTGCATCTCACATGTTATTAAAAAAAAGACATGTCGTTTTACAGACTAGGTTGAAGAAATTCCTCCACCCAGATTTGGAGAAAACTTTGTCCAACTTAATTTATGTAAATACCCCAATTTTTTTTTTTAAAAAAAGAAAGTTATCTAAGATAGTTGAATTACCGCCAACACTTGGGGTGGTGATCAAACCACCTTTGAGAGATGAATCGGCTGACCTCGAAACATGCTTAGGGGTGGCCAAGCCAGCAAAAATGCTTTTTTTCACCTCATTTGATTCGGGGGTGGCTTAAACAATGCTTGAGGGTAGATCGACTACCTCCTATATGTTTTGAGAGTGTTTACTTCACCTTCAACCATCTAGGATGTTTTGACAACTACTACTGTTTTTTTTTTTCCTTAAAATTTTAAATTTTCTTAATCTTGTTTTTATTTTTTATTAGAGGGTATTTCTATTTTTAGATCTAAAAAATTGCATATTCCATCTAATTTAACAAGATTGACTATGGTTCAAAGAGGGTTTTTTTTTAATTTTTTTATTTTTTAAAATTGAGTAGTTCAAAGAGGTTGAATGTGAGAAATGGTAGTTCATGAGTAGTAATTTGATGAGAACAGAAAATGCAATTACCCCTATATAATTTCTTTTTTCCAAAAAGGGGTCAAAAAGTGTAAAAAGCTTTTTAAAGTTTGCCCTAAAATATTGAATCAAATATAAAGAAAGAGAGATATAAAATGTTAAAATTTTGGCACGCACAGTTGCATACTGCCTCATTGCGTATTTTGAGATGAATTTCACACGCAAAAAAGTTGTCAAGTTTCGTATCTGGCATGCATATTGAAGTACGTGCAAAAGATGGATCTAAAGTCCTTAAGAGGTAGCTCAATCGATTTACGAAGCAGCTTATGAGCGTAGGTCAGATCGAATCCCTCCCCTACCCTTGTGTGGACATGTCAAAAAAAAAAAAAAAAAAAAAAGATGGATCTAAAATACGTGAATTAATAGATGAAGTTGTTTGCCCTCCTGACTCATTATACCCTTTCCAATATTTTATTCAAATGCCCCAACAATTTCTTGCCAAATCATTCACTTGTTTGACCTATGGAAAAATTTCAACTACCTCTCTACCGGTGTTTCTCCTTTTACATTGCTCTTATTTCTTCATCCCAAATTTGAGTATCAACATTGTTCTTACATCTTCCTACAACCTTACCACCTATAAAGCAATGCAACTATTTTTATGGAAAAATTTCATCCGTTTAATTGAATAAGTAATTGGGTTGTTACCTATATAAATTTATGTTTCTACTTTAACATGATCCGAACCATAAATATAGCACGAACCCAAAATGAATTAGTGAGTTAGAGTTTATGAGTTTTACCATATAGTCAATATATATATTTATATATATTTCAACAAAACTATATGTATTTCAACATGACCCAAATTAATCGAATACGACAGGACACTATATCGTGTCCTCTTAGTTTGCTTTGTGAAGCATGCGGGTGGGGGGTTTGAATTTGGATTGTGAACCCTGTAAAGGAAGGTCCTACATTTTGAAAATGGAGCCGATTTTGGAGGGTAGCTGGGGGTGGAAGCTGCATGTGAAGGCGTGGGGCAAAGGGTATACTATTAAACTTGCACACTCATTTCCTTAACAAATCTTCTGTTGCATGCGGTAGCTTTGAGATTTTGGGGTATTATTAACTCATGCAGCACCTATTCCCTGCCACAAAGGGAAACCTACACATATTCTGCACAGGGTTTTGTTTACACAGGTGAGGCTTTTCGATGCATGATTCGTTATTACCAAGATTGGTTTATTATCCAGTGGAAATATGCAAATTAATTGCAAGTATTTGAAGCTGTCACATCTTTTTTTTAAAAAAAAAAATTTGATTAATTAATTAAAGTTTTAAAGCAGATCGAACTGCCTTGTATCCAAACAACCTAGTTTTCTAAAGATGAACCCCATATGATACGTACATTGTGTGACATCATTACTAGGATGTCATGCACGAGAAGTGTTAAGAGAATTATGGTGATGGGGTGATGAGGACGAGGAGGTGAATGGACGGTGTGGATTGAGTTTGAGACGAGGGAGAGAGTGCATGGCTGGACTAATGAAGTGATCTTGTGGGCAATGGTTATAGTTGCTGTAGTTTTCTCTTTCTTTTTCCTGAGACATTCAACACCAACAAGAACAAAAGGACAAAACAGAACAACAACAACAGAAAAGGAAAAAGAAATCAAACAATTAAGTGGAATAACATCACTAATAACAGCACAAGAAGAAAGAGTCGGAATGAAATTAATACTTTCACTTGAATCGGTAAAAGTGGTCCATCTGACTAGATTGTGCGCAAGCTAATCTTCCTCTCTTTAAAGGGTGTGTTTGTTAAACCCTTTTCCTCTATACATTGTAGCTAATGTGAATTGATGTGAAAAAAAGTAAGAATATTTGATATAAAAAAGTGAAAAATTTTTGTTTTACAGTATATTTTTTTATTTAAATAATAGTAAAAGTGAAAAGTTGAATATTTTGATTTTTTTTTTGGAAAAAGTAAGTTAATAGTGTTGAGGAGAGGGGAACGGGTTTAACAAACGGTTCTGATCTTCTTTGTATTGTACTCTCTCTTACTCTTGACCGTTGATTGAGTATTTTGATGACATCAGTGGGGTAGAGCCACATGGAGGCCTTTATATACGCCATGGCCCCTGCAAATTGTTTAAAAGATTTTAATTTATAAGAAACATTTTGAACTGATTGTTAAATGGTCCCTACGTACATTTTTTTTTTTGGCTTTTGTATTTCAATGACATGCCCACACATGTATATTGTGGTTTTAGACACTTTTTGTATTTTTATCTTTTTGTATTAGTTACGTAGCTAATATATCAATTTTTTGCATATATTTGTGAACTTTTATAAATATACTTTTTGTGATACATATATTTTATTAGATAAATTACTCTATTTCTTATTTAAGTTGTGTTTTTCATATTTTTAGTTTGGCCATCATAATAATGATTTTCTGGTTTCGCCACTGGGCGACATACCCATAATTCTCTTAAAGGAAAAGGAGAAGGTGAGATGGTTGGCATGAAATTAAACTAGGTTATTAGGCTGGTAGGGTTAAAGGGAACTGCTTGAAACTCTCATTCATAATTTTAAAAATTCTAGAGAAAAGCTGTTGGAAACTTTGCAAAAGTACTTCAGATCGATGAGCTGTGGGTAGATATATATATATAGTTATCTTTGTAATGATGCATCCCACCTTTTCTTTCGAGCCAGCCACTTCCCAGTTCTGCTTCTTATTAATTAAGAGGATGCATGTTTGGAACTATCTTAATTATATGTGTCTAGACATTAGAGGTCATTGAATTTTCTGGGTTGGTCATAGCATTTAAATAGAATCTAATTCAACGAGTCCTAAATTGCTTGTTTTTTGTTGCATGTTGATGGCATATTTAACGTCACACATTCTATACATGAAATAAAGCAGGAAATTTTTTGGAGTATATATACTACAACATCTTTTACTATGTACAACTCTCTTACAAATTCACATGGCAATTTACATTTTATAAAAATGAGTGTTGCATAGTCAACGGCTACGTGGTGTCCAATTGTGTTTTTGCAGAACATATATGTATTTATAACAAATCGATATAATAAATTTCCATATATCAGACTAATAACCTACTAAGAATGAGTTCAACGTGTAATTTTGTAAATCCATATTTATATTTTTTATAAAATAATAATAACAATGAAAACATCTGCTGAATTTTATTTTAATATTCATCTACAATCTATGAGACCAAAAAGATATTCAGGTAGTATTTCTTGATGATTGAAGAATTTTTTTAACAACTTCACTAATAAATTTCTGGTCTGACAAAGAAAATAGTGACAGGTTTTTTTTTTTTTTTTTTTTAATTTTTTGTTTTTTAATGTTTTGGAATAAACTTGTCTATCTGATATAAGTTCATGATATGTTATTTGTCTTTCTTTATAATTAATATGTGTATTTTCCGCCCATATTGTGGTGTAGATCGAGAGTAGAGACACAAACAAGCACCAGGCAGATGATAATATCATGATGGTGGAAATACAGAGGCTATACTTGAAAATGTAAACAAAAATCAGAAATTAAAAATAAATAAATAAATAAAAAAAACCCTTCAAGCACTGTAACCAATGCATGAAAATTACAATTCGAGATAATTAAAGACCCCATGTACACACGCGCGTTCTGCAGAGTCCCTCGGACTTTTTTGAACCAGTTATAGGAGAAGCAAACATTATTAGTATATATACATGAATTTTCTCAAATATTCCTACAAAATGCATTTTCTATTGTTTTGGCCTTCCAATGCTAAGACATTCACTACAACATCCATTGCAATTGTATGCTCAAAGGTTGGCAAAGATATTAGAAGCTCCTCTTCAAGTTTTTGTATGATTTGTATAGCTTGCATGTAAATAATTACAAAAAACATGAAATTATCTCAGATTTTGGCAGAAGGTTCTAGGGAGCAGACTAGCTATGCTTTGAAGATAGCCAGTACAAGCACACACAAATGCATATGCATGTATATATGTACTTGTTTCTTCACTTATCTCTCTCTTTCAACCATTGATTAATGAAGTTGAACCAAGCCCTTCTCGGTGAAAGGAACAAGTAACCGTAATGGCAGTGACCATAAATAAAGCTTTTCCCAGGACTATCCTAAAATGGGTATGTGACAAACCCTGCCCTAGTTAATCCCTACCTAATGTCCTTAATGAATGATAGATGACAAATGAAAGCACAATAGTGAGTCAATAGTGACGTTTTTATCATTTGGTACGAGGGGGAAAATGATAGCCATATGCAATCCTGTCAAGCAAGCTAAGAGGGTCCATAGTCCAACCACCAACACATGTAAAAAAGAAAAGAAAAAAAAAATGAAAGGTTTCACATGCTACAAGTCAGAAAATTGCATCAACATATTGTCCATTAATTGTGCTTCAGCCAAAATGATACACTTTGTTTCTGATTAGGCTCAAATCAAAGCAATTCAAATGGGTGTTGATTTATGCCTACGATTTCAATTTTTAGGAACTTGTCTCAAAACCATCATTTTAGCGGCAGCAAGAACAGAAGTAAAAAATTTTAAACTAGTGTTAAGTATTCAAAGGAGTGAAAGGTTTATTCATTAACGCCACCATCAGCATCTTCTTAATTATACTTGAGATCTTTTACTCCATCAGGCTTGAAGGAAATACAAGAGGATGTTAAAGCACAGTACAGTTATGTCATCATCTAAATTACCTAAAGCCAAACAAAAGAATAACATCCATATCGAATAAACTAGATTAAACCTCAGCTTATACAAGTTTATTATATACTATATATATCCCATTGCTAAGTCATCTGTATCAGATATATTCCCTTCCTCTCAAGCTGTCTCTCTCTCCCCCGCTATATATTTTCCACCTGCGCATTGATAACTCGAGTTGGAGGAGCAAAAACAGAAAGAAAGAAAAAAAAAATTTGATATATCATTTTCAGGGCGATCTCGATTTAATGATATCTTATCTGGCCAGCCATCTCAATTATTTTGCACAGAATTCAAGAATTCTCTCTCTCTCTCTCTCTGATCCGTGGATTTGATGGCTCAGTGAACAAGATTTAACCCACTATGTAACATATCCATAGTTAATCGAATTAACCTGAGAGAAGAAAGTTCAAGTCCGAAGTCTCATGGGGGCAAAAGCGCAGAATTTCAAAATCTCTCCCACTTCATAAAAACCCTAGCTTAATTAATAAGCTATGATTTGATCCCAAATCAACAACATCAGAGAAGAATATATATAGTGATGTTATACCTAGTCTAAAGAAGAGGTTCATATAAACCTAAATGCGCAAAAAAAAAAAAAAATGCAGCATCATGTCCATTAGAGGAGAAAACCTAAACAAACAGACAATGAGATCATAAATAGCAGGCCATCATATACCTGAAATGAGAGACATATCCAGCATACATATGAAAAAACCTAATTAAGGAAACAGATAAGTAATAGATAAGTGCAGCATGCATACACCCGAAATAAGAGATGCTTAATTAGCTAATTATTTAACAAAAAGTGCTAGTGCCGCATCAAGGCTCAATCACCAAAGCTGCAGCAGGGGTGGTGGGGGGGGATCTAGCTAGAAACCATCTAAGATGCACGGAGACGCGCAATTCTGTCACTCAAAACCCTAACAATCCCAGGTAGGGATTTCTGTCGCTGGAAACCCTAACAACCATATATAAGCACTTAATATATTTTTTTTGCAAATCTCACAAAGCACAACAATCCATACACCAACATGTACAAATACACACAGAAATTGGGAAAACCCGAGAAACCCAGATGCTTTTAAATCATGGATAAGACGATTACATACCTTTTCTAGGGATTGATCAAGGAAACCCTAATGGGCATGTTATTAAACAAAGAAATATTGGGACTTAGGGTTTGCCGTGCGGCCAACAACAGGTGAAACTACCGCATGATCTGATCTTTCCTCATCAGAAGAGGGAGGTTAAGATCATGCTGGCAGCTTCAACTGATAGTGGCGCACGTAATAAGAGGCCCATCCTGGCCTGCCTCTGGTTCGATCTGCTAGGGTTTGATGAAGAAAAGAGGATAAAAGATTGGTATAAATAGAGGGGGATTGGGGAGAGGGGGGTGAGAGAGGAATGAAGGGAATGAAATTATGGTTTTACTTGGGGACTGAAAAGAAAAGAAAAGAAAAGAAAAATACAAAAGGAAATATGTAATTAGTGGTCCCAAAGTGATGCAAATTGAATAATGTCACGCCAAAGATTAACACCATGCAGTTTGCAGACAGGTTTGGTGAGTGTTTCCATATATATATATATATATACACATCTATACATATTGTAACAACAGCAATATTAATAACTTTTAGGTTGGGGGTTGAGGCAGTGGGGGACCCGTTACAGTCATCGATCTCTTTCTTTCCCATTGAGAACGAAGGCATCAAACCCTCTCAGCAAAGGGTACTGTATATAGCTAAGCTATAGGGTGGGGTGGGGTGGGGGACCATTCTGCATGGTTTCATATATAGCTAGGTGTTGCATCACACAGATATATATATATATATAAAGAAGAAAGGAGAAAGCATCTCAACACACAAGAAAATCAATTAATTAAGCGCCCAATCGATCTTGATCTTTATGATTATATATATATAAATATATATGATCGATGTGCATTTAATCCATTATTCCATATATGTATATATATACAAGCATCTTTTAATTCCCTTGTTCATTGATAATGTAGCAATTTCAAAGCAAATTTTTACATTTCTTGAATAAATATATATATTGGCACTACTACTCCTGCTCGCATGCAATAATATTGGTTAATATTAATGCCATGCCAGCTGCACATGCCACATGCTACGTTATTGGAAACATTTTGATATCACCGACAATTAGGAAAGTGACTTGTATTTGTTTGTTACAAAAAAGTTCCTTGTAATTTAGAAATCTCTATCTATCTATAGCTAGCTAGGTTGTTTAATTTTGTTTTATACAGATTTCATTAATTCTCGAAAGCAACATATATATATATATATATATGGAATGCATGATTCTCTCTCTTATTTGAAAATTTTCACCAATATTAGAACATATATATATTCCTGTGCGGTTGATATATTCCTGGCCTGGGTGATACTGAGATCGGAGCATTATCATATATATATAAGACGCTTCATTGTATAAATGCATGTGAACTACAGTAGTGGCCATGAGAGCAGCAAGGATACGACACTTACAAAGCCTAACCTATCATAATATATATATATATATATATATATATATATAATACTTTCTAGCTTGGTCTAGCGTAAGTGTCTAATATTCTCCACATATCTAATTAATTAATTTCCTATATGTGCATGCCAAATATATTGTTATTATGTCAAAAAAAAAAAAAAGTTATTGAGAAAGAGAAGTTTCATAATATAAACGTATTATGCACGCATAACATGAAATCCATGTTGATCTCAATATATATTCATGAATTGCTCTGTTGTTCTTTTCATGTTGTTGTTGTGGTTTATATATATATATATATATATATATATATATATATATATGGGCCTAGGACTTTCTAGCTTGGTCTAGCGTAAGTGTCTAATATTCTCCACATATCTAATTAATTAATTTCCTACATGTGCATGCCAAATATATTGTTATTATGTCAAAAAAAAAAAAAAAAGTTATTGAGAAAGAGAAGTTTCATAATATAAACGTATTATGCACGCATAACATGAAATCCATGTTGATCTCAATATATATATTCATGAATTGCTCTGTTGTTCTTTTCATGTTGTTGTTGTGGTTTATATATATATATATATATATCGTTATTTAATTTCCAGTTAATATATATTGCGAAGTGATCTACAATATATATGTATGGAAAATGCTATGGGTTCTCCCCATACATTCTCCTAACGTTCTCCCAGTCTTACGTAAAACATGATTTAAGAAAAAATAAAATTGTAATAGCCTCTACCACCGATTTTTTTAGGCATTAGCATCAAATTTGTGAGGCATTAACACAAAAATTGAGGCATTAGCACCAAATTTAGGATGATCAAATCCATTTTGGGTGATAGCATCCCTAAAGGGTTAACTTTCCACCCTTAGGTTTTAGTTTTGAATCAAAAACCAAGTTTTAAAGTATTAGAACTTAACTATTAACTCGTAAAAATTAATCGGTTGGCAAAAAAATTGTACTACAATTTTATTTTTTCTTAAATCATGTGTTACGTAAGACTGAGAGAACGTCAGGAGAACACTACGGAGAGAACCCCTATCAAACCCCTATATGTATACCTTAAAATATATATATTTCTGGTCATGACCGTAATATGTATGTAGCGTAGTCCAACAACAGAAGGTCTTAATTAAAATTCAAAAGAAAATACACAAACCACATTGCGATTCTCATTGTAACGGATGTTAGCAAATTCGAATTCTTTGTGTATAATATTCTTGGAAACACTCACACAATTAAAAATTAATGTAAGATGAATTGTTTATGATCACATGAATTGCATTTTTTGCCCACGCAAAACCATCAAGGCATCCAATAACAAATTTATATGTTTCTTTTATTTCTGTACGTTGTGCCCATAATTACTCACTATCATGTTCTTTCGTTACAATTATTTTTGTAGCTGATCGATCGCAGTAAATTAGTCTTTTTCTTGTCTTTCAGTGTACGTCCAAGTGATTTCGAGGGAACTATCGAGAAATATGGCCATTAGCAGCGATATTATTAGCGACAATGAACCTCAAAATTGCCACTAATTTCAGTGGAAACTTTTGATAATTGATGTTAATAATTAATAGACTATTCGCGTCGATAAAAAAAAAAAAAAAATTCAACATTAATATGTCGTCACTAATAATTTGGCAGAAACTTTTTTCTGTGTGGGCTGAAGTCAGAAGATATTAGTGACCACATTATCCCATTGGCAACGACAAATGTTGACATTAATAATAACACATCAAATGTTGAAGCTATAATGCCTTTCTTAAGAAAAAAAAAATTAAAACATCTTAGGGTTGATCCTAAAGTCGACATTGATGCCTTATAATTTATAAGCGTTGATTATAGGGTCATGTCTAAATTTTTTTTTAAAATTAAAAAAAAAAAAGAAATTAAAACACATCAGCATTGACGCTGATACATGGTTATCAGTGTTGACCCTACGCTAATGCATTTCTCAAAAAAAAAAAAAAAAAAAATGCTAGTCTATTAAATTTTATTAAAAAAAATTAAAACCTGTAGAAAAGAAATTAATTCTTTCAATATTATTAGTAAAGTTTTCTATTTTTATTTAATATACATACACCATTTCCTTTTTTTTTTTTTGTAGATATTATTTATTTTTCACGATGTCTAGGCACCTCAACATGTGATATCGATCAATGATCAAGACATTTCACTGGGATTTTGTCATGTTCTCCCCTCTCCATGAAGGGTTCTTGTTTTTTCTCACATGCATTATTGTCGAGAAACAATGTTTATTTAATTTTTCTCTACAAGATAATTGATTATCCAGTTTATCCCCAAGGTTGAGAACTCTGGGAAAGAATTCCCTCCATTTCACTTTCTGGCCTCTTCATTTCTTCTATTTAGTGCATTTAAGAGGGTAATATGCCTATTTGTTTTTTGGGAAAAATGTTTTGGTTAGGCTTCATTTACTTCGACGTAAAATAATTTTTGTTGGAAAATAATTCAAGAAAGTCATTTTCCTTGAAAATGTTTTATGCTAAAACTATTTTACGGCATTTACCGCATGTACAGAAAATCATTTTTTATATATACTTTTTTCATTAAATCATATTTTTTGTAATATTATTGGTCAAGTTTCATTTACTTGTTATTGTATAATGAATTAAAAATCATTGAGAGTAAAGTATTGAAAATGATTTTCGGTTTTAAAAAAGAAAAAGAAAATTAAAAAATTAATTTAGTGGGGGGGTCACGTTTTTTGAAAATGTTGTATTTGAGGTTCATAAATGAAAATGGTTTGATAAATAATTGAGATATATTTTTACAAAATAAAACAAAATTTTATTATTATATATACATATTTGAAATGTTGTTCCACAGTGGCAGGCTACCACCGCAGTGTTTATCTGGTAGCATCGTGGCCATTGCACCACTGCCAATGTTTTAGGATTGAAAATTTTTGGAAAACATTACCAAACAAGAGTTTTTAGTAAAGTGTTTACCAAACAGTGTGAAGGGCTGGTCCTGGCGGGGTCCCGAGCAGGTCCTGCGTGAGTCCCAATCAAGTTCTGGGAGGGTCCCAGTGAGGTCCTTGGCGGGTCTTGGCAGGGTCTGTCAATTTGAGAATGACATGCTCAAAGTCGGAAAAATTGTAAACCATTTTCCGAAAATTAAAGAAGAATTTTTGGTCAACAGGAAAATATTTTCCGTTGACCACTATTTTACGTCGTAGTAAACACTATAAAATGCGAAAATTATTTTCTGGAAACCATTTTACGTCGAAGTAAATGAAGCCTATACCCTCTTTTATTTTTTTTTGTAATTAGACAAGTATTCCCTCTTAATTAATTGCATTGAATGAATGAAATGGAGAGGAAGTGAAATGGAGAAGATCCTTGCCTGGCAGTGACGAAACTACGTATGTACCAAAGGGAGGAGCTATGGCCTCTCTCGGTTTTAATTTTCTTTTTATTTAATTATATATATATATATATATATAGAGAGAGAGAGAGAGAGGCTTAAAAATCAATCTTATTCTACATCAAAATTAAATTTGACTTCTCAGTTATAGTTTGGTCCTTCTAAATGAGAAATTCTCATTCTAATATCCCTGTTGCCTAGTGAATTATTTACGCCTATTAGTTTTACCAAATTCAATTACAAGATTATCTCCAAAATTTTGTCTATTATTTGTCCAATAGACAAAGGCATTTCCTTAGAAAATCGTTTCTCCAACTGAATTAGCTTTTATCAAGGGTAGATTCATTCACAATAACACCATTTAGCCCATGAGATATTTCATCCTATGAAATAGAAGAAGGAGAATGGAAGTCTCAGGACCTTGAAGCTTGATATGGAAAAGGCTTCCGACTCCATGGAATATGGGGTTTTATTTTGAGTATCCTTAAGTTGATATGAAAAATGCTTTATTTTGACTCCATGCAATTTGGATTAATTGGATCCAACAATGTACCACTACTCCGCTTTCTCATTCTTGCTGGATGGGACTCCTTATGAAAAGTTTTGTTGTACTTGTGAATGATCCCAAGCAACGAGATCCTCTTTCTCTTTTCTTGTTCATTTTAGATTCTTAGATCTTGTCTAAATTGAATATGAGAGAGGAACTGTGATGCCTCATATATATATATATATATATATATATATATAACCGCATTAGTCACCAGCTGTTTAAAATAAGCTCTTAAATCATTTTCTGTAAAAATAAAAAATGTAAATTTTAATTTATCTTATGAACAAACATTTGACTATGGACCACCGAACGTTCAATGCAAGCCTTACCCCGAACATTCACCTTAGGATCATTGAACGTTCGTTGGAAACCCTAGAATCGTTAGTACAATAGTACATCAAACACGCATTTGGGAATAGTACATTGAATGTTCGATCATGTCTGAAAAGCAAATTAACCTATTAGCCACCTCTTCCACCCTTATCCACTTGCCCATACCCCATGTTGCACCACCACCCAATTCTTGAGAGAGAAAGAGATCCTAGAGAGAAAGGATTAATTTTTGGGTTAAAAACCATCCTCTCCAAGGTAAGTCATGAACCTCAACTTGTTTTCATGTTGTTTATATTCTCTCCACATGATTTGACATGATTTATACAAGTTTTAAACATGCTTTAATAGTTTGATTGAATTTTCTTCTTAAAAGTAAATAGTTTTCAAATGAATCATGTACACTCTTGTTTTCTAAAGTTTGACACGTTGATATGATTTCACATGTTTCTATTGAACTATTAGAAGCTTTGGTTTTAGTATGATATGTGTTAAGTAGGAGTTTTAGAGTTTTGCATGCATTATGGTACTCACCGAACGTTCGACCCTTGCTCTTTCCAAACGTTCAACTATCATGGACCGAATAATCAATATCGAGACTATACACTCGATAATTGCATAAAGTAAGTTCTCAAGGTACTATGTATAATGTTAGACTATGTTTTGTAGTAGCAAGGGAGTCTAAGATGTCGAAATTTGAGGATGAACGAATAAGATAAGTAAATACTTACAACTGCTTTAAATAAAAACATTTGATATGTCAGCAGATTGAGCATTTATATGTTATGAGCCTATTACTTTTTATGAAAATGAATAAGAACATACGGTGTTGTGGCAGAGCAATGAGTAGTTTGTGTTGAGAGGAGACGAGGTTGAAGGTGCAGGTGCACCATCGTGCAGCGCTTGATCTGGAGCAATGTGTGTGTAGTGGTGAATGACAAAGGTGAACTCGTATTTGCCGCTCATGGTGAACCCGTGGCTGAGTGAAGGTGGTGTAGCCATGTGAAAGGTAGTAGTACAGTTGGCGTTTCTCTCCAATGGTGGGACGCAGTGGTGTGCGGCCGTGGGATATATCTAATGCACTTCTTGCAGCAATATCAACCATTCCAAATAAAAACTCTCGACTTTGCCATTAAGTGTAAGGGGTTTTCCCCCTGGCTCCTTAGCTCAGCAAGTGACTAACTAGAACAAACTCAAAACCAAATTCAATTTTGCCACCCTAATGTGCAAATCTGTTCCTCTGCCTCTACCTGTTTTATTTTATTTTATTTTTTTAATTTGTCTTTGTACACTTTGGCCAACTAATAGAAGAGTTCTTAATCCTAAATCCCAACCTACAACATATTGATCTCATACCTTTCTTGTGAGGAAGGGTAGAAATACCACATCAAATATTATATTTTGCATGATCAAAGCTTTGTACTCATTACATTATTGTTGGTAGAATTTGATATAAAGATGTATGAGGGTTTGTTGTTGAGAGTTACGCGATATATTACTTAAATCCTGATTGAGATTATATTAAAAAAGTTTAAAAAGTACTTTTAATACTTTAAAAAACCCAAATATTGGCATGGTAAAAAAAACTTTGAAAACACTTTTTTGCTCTAAAAAAAAAAAAAACCTCTTTCAGACTTTCATTATAGGTAAAAACTCTATTTTCTAATGTACGTAAATTCCAAACAGGCTCTTGGCATAGTTTGAGTTGTATCACATTTGTGATCTTGATGGAAACATTCATAAACATAAATCAATATTTGGATAAATGAAAACATATATATCTCCTTCCCTGTGACTAGATATAATTATAAATGAGCTTCTCTCTAATTGATCTATTGAAAACTGTAAGTGATCAACAGCAGGCCAGCCGCCAGAGTGATTGAGATATACTAGCTAGTACTGGGAATAAGTTTCATAGGGCTGACTCTAATTATTCCAGCCCAACCTAAATATATTATATAGTACAAGCTAATTGCTAACCTCTTAATTCATACGTATTACAAGATTGCAGTGGAGTTATATGTATTCGCGCGGCATGAAATTTTGGATCTTGCCCTCATGAATGGCAAGGTGGCCTAAGCGGCTCTTCTCTAGCTTCATAGGCCACATGGCTTACTGTATAGTACGTAGGCGTGCGATCGTGCATTAGCTGTTCAGTTCTTTGTAGCTACTCTGCACACAAATACACAAAGGAAAAGGAGAGAGAAGAAATTGTGGGGAGGGGGAAAAAGAAGGATGCACTGCACCTATGATGTTGATCAGCTAGCTACAATCCTGTTCCATTATTACTACCTAAAGCTAATAAAGCACACTCTCTCTTTAGGTTTTTGTTTGCCTGAGGAGAAGGATGATGTTAATGTCATTTGCTCAGAGTCAGAGGCAATATATGGCAAACTGCAGAAAATGCGAATGGATTATTTTTGGTTTGGCTTTGGTTCTTATAAATTAAACAAGCAATTACTCTCGAAGTGATCAATGATGTTAATGTCATTTGAATAAAACAGCAACATGATGTCACGATGATGGGGTAAAACACGCGCGTAACCACTCCACATGAGAGTTTCACTAGGCACTGGGGATACTACAAGCAGGGGTGGAACTACCACTGAGCCCCAAGCCAGGGGGTGGTCCCAAAAAAATAAAAATTAAAAAATTAAAAATTAAATATTTTAAAATTAACTTTTTCTCAAGAATTTTTTTTATAATTTTGCCCCCGAAACTAAATATTCTAGTTCCGCCCCTGACTGTAAGCACTTTCTTTCTCCTCATATTTCTGCAAGTGATAAAAGTTAGCATATCTTTTCACCAGAGAGAGAGAGAGAAGCATAACAAAAAGGCTATGTAGACATAATTGTTAGAAATATATTAAGGTGAGAGTTCGACTTTCGAACCCTAAGACTATGATTCAATGAACCGAAGGAAACGCTTATGATTTTTACTGTTTATGTGCAACATTGGTCCAGTATAGTAGTTACAGTTACTTGTCGATTTTGGGCTGAGAAAAGGGAAGGCTATATATATAGGCTATAGGTAGATGATTATTAAGAACTCTCTGGTCCTTGTTTGGAGGTCAAGTAGAAGCAGAAGAACTAGAGTGGTCCCATTATACTCCATTACACTGCTGCTAGCACTGTGTGCTATGAGGAGGCAAACGTTTATGCTGCTCCTCTTTTCTTTTTCTCAGAGAATTGTTTATGTCTGGAAGGAAAAGTTCACCGCCTTTTTTTTTATTGTTTTCTTTTTGGTAGAGGAGGGTTAATTATTAACACACCCTGCTGCATGTGGCATCACACCAAGTCAAAGCACAAGGCATGTTGAGTCTTTTAAACCAAGTTTAAGAATACCCCATCTTGCTTCTGCTTCTTTTCATGACTGAGGTTGACTAGCCAATGTTCCTAGAAAAGTGAAAAAGAAAAATTAAAAATTAAAAAATTAACCTCCATTTGTCCTTAAAAATGAATTTATTCTACTAATGTCAGGCAGCTGTTTCATGAAATCTTTGACGGATCCTAGAGCATTATTATACCAACGTTTTCCCAAACGGTTTCTGGACCCTCAAACAGTATGTTTAAAAAATAAAAGAAAAATATTTATCTTGTTAATATTGATTATGGTATTCTAAGATCGTCATCGACTTTTAGGTTGTGTAATAATAAATATAACCCTTTTTTCAATAATAATTTTAGAAGCAATTTTGGGTGAACATGAAGGAGACATAAAGACTTCTGTCAATACTCTCTTAGGCAACACCCAGTCCATTATTGATGAGTCACAATCAGCTTTGCTCAGTAAATAGCATGCGGCGTGTGATTCGCCCTAGACAGTCCAAAGAGAATTGGAATTCGATCATTTCCACAGTAGATTGATGAGAGCTCCAAGGTGCAGCGCTCAACTTCACCATAAGTTAAAACATCAGAAGCTCAACCAAAAAAAAAAAAATATTTAAGTGAACATGAACATGAATATTTAATCAAATTACTGAAAGTTTGTATAATACTTATTACAGAAATTCAGCAATAGATTGGAAGCTTTAAAAAACACAAAGGTGCCCAAATATCCATGTAATCAAACGCTTAGTCCAAAACTGCCAGAGCAAAAATGGGGATGCTTCTATAATTTAGTGAGGTCTACTTACATATGGGACAGTTCCAATGACGGCTAAGAATTGCACGACTCAAGAACAGAACTACCAACAGAATTTACAGCTCTCAATAAGAATACATGTTACTGGCCCAAAAAAAAAGAAAAAAAAAACCAGAGAATTCAGGTTACAGATGCTAAATCTAACCCTCTGATAGAGAAACATAAATTACTGTGGGTGCTCAAACCTAACCAGTAAAACTACAATTATTCTTTGGGCAAACGTAATCGTTTCTGTATGAATTGAATTGCATTACTCATTGGGTTTTGGCAGTGGAGAAGCACATAAGTGACTAACAATAAGGTATCCTACTGCTACAAAACTTAGTAAGTTGAAGGAGATTATCACCCATGGCCATCCCACTCCCGCTCCTATCATTCGGATCTGGTAAGATTGCTTGTACGTAGACGCAACATTTCATATAGATCATCAGCCATTGGACGGTTTTTTGGACTTCTCTCGGTACGACGACAGAACAAATAAACAAAGAATCTCAATGTTTCTAATTCGGCCTCTGATCCCACTAGCTCAGCACCAGATTGAGCCATTCCAGGCTCACTGAATGACCCCAATGCCTCCAGCTCGTATCATTCGGAACTGGTAAGATTGCTTGTACGTAGGCACAACATTTCATATAGGTCATCAGCTGTGGGGCGGTTTTTTGGACTTTCCTCAGTACAACGACGGAATAAATCAACAAGGAATCTCAATGTTTCTAATTCGGCCTCTGATCTCACTAGCTCAGCACCAGATTGAGCCATTGCAGGCTCACTGAATGACCCCAATGCCTCCAGCTCGTCTGTCAATGACGGTCGCTTGCCAATCTGTTTAAAAAAGAGACAACAAACTTATTACATTAGAGGGTAGAAACCTAGTTAAGACCTAGTAAAACGCACATCAACACAAACGTATGATCAATGCCTGCGGTTCCCTTCTGTTAAGTGAAACAGTATCAGCAAATATAAATTAGGCATTTCAATTACAGAAAATTATGATTCTTTTTGAGCAACATTCATTAATACAAACCAATATTGAACCGAATCAGCCTACTAGCAAAACATATCTCACAATTCTGCATCTCTACAACTCTGGGCTCACCAGGTCTTCGACTATTCAAAGTTTTCAGTCTACTACCTCTTATTTTATTTTATTTTTGAGAGAGAGAGAGAGCTCTACCTGAATAAGGTCATGCATTTGTAACTCTGATAACCCAAGGTGGGGGATTCCAAGAGTCAGCAATTCTAAGAGCAGGCAGCCAAATGACCAAATATCAACTTCCTGTAACCAGATTAAATAGAAAAAACTTTATGATCCAAATAACTAAAAAACACATCAGATGAGGGGTAAGTAGAAAGTAAATATAAAGTTTGAACATATATCATCATGAATTTTGTACTAGTAAACTACACAATTGGTAAGACCCCCAGGCTAAAATGCTTGCAGCAAGGCCCTGTTTGTCTTTCAACGTTTACCTTCAGCAATAAAGTACCCATAAGACCGGAACCACACTGATCATATTCCACTGGATGATGTTTATCTGATACCCTTTAATATCGAGTGATGGATGCGTAATACAAAACAGCCATTTAATTTCTTTTGACATCCAAACATGCCAATTATCATCATTAATTTTGCACTAGTAAGCGACATAATTGGTAAGATCCCAGACTACAAAGCAATTTCTAGCAAGGCCCTGTTTGTCTTTCAATGTTTGCCTTCAGCAATAAAGTACTCATAATACTGGAACCACACTGATCATGTTCCATTGGATAACCATACTTAAGGTGCGTTTGACATTGCGATTTCATAGACAAAAAGTGTGATTTTAAACCAAATCGTAGTAAAATAATTATTTGGGATTGTGTTTTTTTTTTTTAAAAAAAAAATGCAATTTGAAAAAGTAGAAATCTGTGTTTTTAAAAAGGATATGTTTTTTTGAAAACGCACAATTTTGAAAACTAAATTGAGATTTTAAAAATCAAATTACGATTTTACCAAAAACTTAATTGCGTTATTAAAAATTAAGTTTTAAAATCGCACATTATAAAATCGCTATTTTTAAATCACTTTTTGAAATCGCAAATCCAAACGAACCCTTAATATACTAGAGATCTCCTAATATCTTGATACGTGCACAACACATGCTAACACTCTTCGTCTCCTTTATGTGTTTAGTGTACAAAAACATGAATAAGAGAATTTTAATTAGGTAGTTGCTTGCAGTTATAAATAAACGGACTATGCTACTTAATTTAAGTTTAAGTTAGCTTTTACATGTATTTACTTTAATTATGACATGCGAAGTAACCTCTCACTAAAAAATGGCATTTTTTTCTATATAAAAAAATGAGAAACCTACAGTCAGTTCGGCCCTTACATATTAGCATAGATGACAATTTAGATTTCATTTAAAGCAGATCTTGCATCTAGCTCCTATTCCTGAGAAAATATTCTGCATTGCCTTGTCAGGTTAGCATAGCACTCTTTCCAATAAAATAGAACAAGACACATGAACTTCTAAAAATTTATCAAAATATTTCTCACTCCGCCTCTTGAGTGTAATCCACCCAAGAGAAGAAAATCAGTAGTTTTCTAGGTCTGACATTTCCTCCCTAAGCATCTCAATGATATCGCATTGCATACACCCCCTCCCAATTCCCCAACCCCCCACCTTCCCCGACAAAATAAAAAATGAGAAATGTTATGCTTACAAAATATTTTACCAAAAAAAAAAAAACCAAAACAACAAAAACAAAAAACTCTTACAAAGTACTGTGGCACATAATATGACTGAATTTATCAAAATTTGGATTCATCTCCTCAATCATGTTGTCACATCACTTTGTAAGCGTTTTTTTGTGCAATCTTAGCATTCCTCATAAAAAATTGTAAGTAATATAAAACTTTATTAAAAAATAAGGCACACCTACATACATAGGCAGTATACAGCTAAAACACCTAACAAGAACGAGCAAAACAAAGACCAAAACAACCCAACACAAGAACCCACCCAAGACAACCCCACAAAACACCAAAAGCCCTAAAACCCAAAACCAACAGAATGCTTGCCACTAAAACACCTAATAAATATCTATTATTATATTTATCATTTTTTAAATAAATAAATAAAACTCCTACTTGTAAAGTTGCTTTACTTTGCCCTACTCTACAGAAAATTTAGACCAACCAAATGCAAGCCTTCCACCAGCATATAAATCAAAACTCAACAAAAATATAATGCGAGACATCAAAACCCATATTTTATTTCACATTTGCTATGACTTTTTCTCCCTCCACATCTATCACCTAAATATATAATTATATATGGATAATTCCTTTTCTTTTCCATGGCATTCAACGTTCAATCCTAAATAAATTTTACTTTTCCTTGAATAGCCCTTAGCAAGCTCATGGAATTAATGAGTTGCGGACAATTTCTGAAACAAAATGGACACACAGTGCCCCAGCTAAGACATAAAGCCATTAAAATGTGTTTATGCATATCATAACACTGCTTGTCATGGCAATGAATAAGAAAATTGAGAATTAACCATACAGATCAAATGCTGTGAACCACTTAAATGAAGTTTCTAAGTAAAACGGATTGGAGAAAAACCTTACCAGTCCATATGTTTTACATTTGTGCATTGCCTGCAGAACCTCTGGAGCCATCCAACGGGGCGTCCCAACACAAACATCAGGAGAGGGTACTCCAAAATGAGCAATACAACATGTATGTAAGAAAGAACGAAGAGGCACTGCTCTATCAAAATCACAGAGCTTCACAACGGGCATTCCATCAGCTCTCTTCCTATCCAAATCAATCAAAATATTTTCACTTTTTATGTCACGATGAATAATGTGTTTAGAATGCAGCTCTGCCAAGGCACAGGCAACATCTCTTGCAATGCACAATGCCAACTTCACCGGGACATGCTTTTCACCAGCTTTTGATAGCTTCTCTAAATAACTCTGTTGCATAAAGGGTGGGAAAACCATTAAAAATGAATAAAAGCTGAGCAAGCAAAGGCAACCTTGATAAACTACACCAAAATTTACCTTTAAAGATCCCCCTTCTATGTACTCTAAGAATATTGCAGACTTTAGCATACGACACTCTGGATTTCCATCCACTGAAGGAATCCACTCGGAAGATATTTGATGTCCATACATTTCTACTATGCAGGAGTGTCTCAAAGCTCCTAAAATCCTTACTTCCCCTAAACAACTGTACTCAAAATTTCTCAATTCATCCGCTGAAGTCGCAGACACTTCCAATCTACGTGCCTGCAACATCCAACAAGATACCCATACTAAGCACTTATATTGAAATGGTTTACAATCCTGAGAATTGATCGTGATAAACAAATATGAACAAATGAAACAAAAACTTATACTAGTATCTTATTAAAACGAGAAAAATATACCATTCAAACAACAAAAAATAAACATTAATAAATTGTGTACTGAAGCATAATAGTCCACATGCAGAAAAGGTAGGGTTAAAAACATTGATAATATACATATATCAAATAATACTAAAAACCAATTGAAGTTTTAAAAGATTCATCACAAGTATTAACAGCAATAACTGAAAGCAATATTGCAGAAAAATGATGACAACAGTTTCCAGTGAGTTATAATGTAAGCATGACAAGACTTTCCAAGGTACAAACCTTTGCTACAGCCTTAATGGATCCAAACTTGCACTGAATGAGAGAACTAGAACCTGCCTTATCAATTTCGTCACAACTAGATATAGAGGGAAAGGAACAATCAGCACCTAATTGGTTTTCACTTGAAAGAGGAACTTGGATCCGCCTGAGAGGAATGTATCTGTCACAAGAAGCATAGCCATCAGAATAAACAGAAATTACACACAAACCTCAAGCAAAACAAAACAATATATTAGTTTCAGAAACATTCTTGTTGATGCTAGAGTTACTCATGTCAGCAAAGGGCACATAATTAAAAGGTGTCTTCCTTTCAAAAGGAATAGCAGGTATTATGGTGAACTGGGCACCACACTTGTAGTGGAACAGGCTCAAGTTGAGAAGCCACAGTAATCAGGCCTGGGCCAAGCTTTTAGCAAGCTACTTTATAGCATACCGCTCAAGCCAAGTTTGAAAATGGCCCAACCTAGACAAGCCAGAGTTCAAGTACTAAGCTTGGTTTGGCATGGTTTTCCCTACACATCTATGTAAGGTGATGACCTGCAAAAATATTCTGGGTCTGTCTCATCTCTTATATCATGTGGACGACATGCATCAACGACCATGCGAACCCATGAATCACCCCTCTTGATGGGAACAATATTCCATGCATGTGGTAAGAAATCCAGGTAACCCCTGACAAGCTCACAAGGTACAGGAGGCTCCATCCGATCACATAAGAACTGGTGAAAGAGAAATTTCATTAGATCATAAATAATGACTAATAAATAAATATTAAACCACAAATGCATTAAAAGAATCACCTTCATAAGCAGTGCTCTATGTCTGCACACACCAAATTGCAGAGCCCCTATAGGAACTATGATGGAATTTCGTCTTGCTTTAATAGAACGGATGGATTTCTCACAGAGATCAGAAAATATAATATCCTCAACAGTGTCCACTACAGCTTTGGTGGTTGCATCAACACTGTCACTGTTTCCAGTTGAGCAGGTGCAAACAAAAGGCTTCTGATAGTTCGAGCCAGATACAGCTTTCCGTGTCCTTTCAACAATAGCACCTCTGTCACTACCTCCAAAATGATCTGATACAAAAAGAGCAAGCAATGATGCAATCTGCAAGACATCAACAGCCGGATCCCTATTTCTGGTTAAACCATTTAATTGCTTCAAACCAGACACCAATGCTTGAGCAGAAAGTGTAATTGCATCTAACCCTTCATCCCTCTCCCTGAAGATCAAAACAAACAATCTCAGTCATTTACATCAGTGAACCATATTATTATGTACCCAGAAACCAAAAAGGTGCAATCAAAGTCTATATCAACATTAAATGACCTGTCCAGAAGAATGACTTCACGAGAATCAAGATGCAAGTTTTGATCGTAATTATTCAATGACATGAAGGGCCTGTCACGCCCTGCATCATAGAAGCCATCTGGTAGACGATCCTCAATTCCACAAATCGAGATATTATTGTACTTGCAAGACAAATTTGAGCAATCATCAGCTGGTTTCCGAGACTTGCATGGTTTCGGATTATCAAGATCCCTATCATAATGCCTCTTTGCCTTGGACACACTTTTCAAGGTTTCTACTGATGAACCTTCATCTTCCTGGCCAGCTCCATTCAGTGCGGAGGCCAGAGATACATGACACTCACAACATTCATTTGCACCCCCTTTTCTTATAGTAGCAGAGTCCTGGCCAACACATGAGCAATTTTCTACATGAAATCCCTTTTTCGAACCAATTTCATTATCCTCGGCACCATCAAGCAAATTTTCACTTTCTACTTCTCCAGAAACAGTTACTTTATTATCATCATTATCCACACCTACAATGTCTGAAGCAACTTCTGCAGAAGTTTCAGAGGCAAGGAGATCTAAGTCGCTGCATTTGACATTTTCATCCGCTTTCAAAGTTAACACCTTGTCACAATCTACACCTTTCCACTTTCTGCTGTTGTTCAAACGTTCTTGACGAGCTTTCTGCTGCAAATAATACTGACGTTTCCAACGCTTGCCTGACCTACGAGCTGCGAAACACCGATTGTTTGATGATGACACAGTCAATGGAGTTGATGAGGTATGCCGAGAACCTACATCAGTTACAAACATGAAGCTGGTTTCACATATATGTACAGAATCAAGTACAATACAAAGTATATTTAGATTAAGAAAAGAGAAAAGAAAGCAGTATCAAAAAATATATAAATAGAACTGGATCCACAGCCTCACCATTACAAGAAAGACTTCCATCATTTTCCATGGCAGTTTCATACACATCCATTTCAACTGAAGAACTGATGAAATCGTCATTGGATGCATCTCTACCATTTCCTTCCAAATTGCAGCATATCCATGAAGGTATTTGACAACAACTGAGAAGCTTATTGTACTTGATAGATAAAGAAGAATCAGGACAAAATGAACATGTTAGGGTTTTGAGATTGATATGGAATAAGAATAAGAATAAAAGTTTAAAAACCAATTATTTTTCTAAGTCTAAAGATAAAATGGAACTATATCCAAATTTCATCGACAATGAACTTTATGCATGTACGTTTGCGTAACACACACAAAGATTAAGAACATGTTTGTATACGCCAGTAACTGAAATGATAACGTTCAAATAAATGAGTGAAAATGTTAAACCACCCGTAATCCCAAATGCTTAATCTTATAGGAAATTGTGAATTCCATCATTTAATTATGAGAAATGCTAGGAGTATTAATTCGTTTACTAATAAAGGCTTACTAAACTGATGTGTAGTTCATTTATTGGAGAAAAACAAAACAATTAATTAAAATAAATGTAACGAGTACCGATGAATGAGCTATACATTAGTTTTAGTAAGCCTATGTTAGTATAAGAGTTGGCATCCCTAGCATTTGTCTTTAATTATTATTGTAACACTTCCTTTCAAGTGTGGGCTATAACTCTTACTCAACAAGTGAGATTCAACTCGTAGAATATTTAACTGTATGGAAGGTAAATTATTAAGTTACCAATCGAACTCCCGACCACTCTCTAATACAATGTTACATCACAAGTTATTCCAAATGCTAGAAAAGTGTGAATTTAATCATTTAATTATTATTCTAACATAAAATACTAAAAAAATAAAATAAAGAATGAAGTCATCCACTTAAAAGTAAGAATGACTCCTAGGCTGATCATTGCATAACTGGCAAATAATAACTGAATTCAAAATGACATAGTGCAAAGAGATAAAGAAAGACTTAAAATAACATGGGTGAAAAGTAAAGGAGGACATATTGAATAAAAAGACGATAGAGAGCACATGATTTTGGATAGAATAGAATGACCAAAAAGAATGCATATGGGGCAACCCAGATTAGTTGATAAGATCCACAAAGTCATTGAACAAGTGAAACAAAAAAAATAAAGAGTACAAAATTCCAGAAGAGATCAAAGGCATACATCCACTCAAATCAAATAAAGTAGAAACCGAAATGATAGATCAAAATGATTTGACTACTGCAAATAGCAACTTATTGAAGGATTCAAGTTGGCAGAGATACGTTAGGATATGGCCGCTTGATAGAGTAGCAATAACAGATTCTTTATGGGCAAACAAATAATACTGTGCAACAAACAAGAAACTTAATTGCAATGAACAACAACCGGTAAAGAAATATGCAATTAAGCGCCTTTGAAACCAGGTCAATAGAAAGTATTAAAAACAATAAAGTTAAAATAGAACCACTTGATGCATCATTGGCCCTAGTTAACAATTATAGATAAGTACCTGTATATTTAAATTTTGAAGGTTATGCATTGAGCCAAGTTCAAGAGGCCCTAGTGATGTCAGCCTATTATTTGAGAGGTCCAAGTCCTCCAACCTTTGCAGAGAGGACAAACCAGGAGGGAGTTCCACCAGTTTATTATTAGCAACTTTCAACGATATCAAGGCATTCAAATAACTTATTTCAGTTGGCAAACTCTTCATCTTATTGAATGACAGATCTAGATACTCCAAATTATGTAAGCAGCCAATTTCCGGAGGAAGGTATCTGCACGAAAAAAGTTCACCACCATTCAGTCGGTTAAGAATGGGTAAAAACTGATGACAAAAACTATTTCTCTATTCATTACTGAACTGATAACAACAATGGTTGTCGAGTACTCAAGGCCTTAACTGTTTGGAGAAATACTAAATGTAACTTAAGGGTTTCATCTGATAAGAACAAGCATTCCACCAGAGATTTAATCACGATGTTTATGGTTATTAGGAAAAAAAGATTCATCCCACAGTTACAGCAGAATACTATCATTATCAAGGCCCAACAATCTTCGAAGCTGTGCTTATGGTGGTCAAAGACAAGGTACTAGTTTCAGTGCCACCAAAACTTGAACTTATAGTGACGACGGCAATCCTCCATTTCCTGAAACTATAGAAATCTCTTGAAGTCTTCAAAATTCCATATTTCTTTAATTTAAACAAAAAATGACCATTCTTTGAAGCTATTAAGGGATCTGCAGCAAGATTTTTTCCCCCCTGAGGCTTCAATGCATGTTCCATACAATTTCAAATCTCTCTTTTCTTTGAGAATTTCTTTGGCATTATTACTTGGCAGTTGCGTATCATAGCAGTTCATGTAAAAGTGAAAAAATGGCTACCACATAACCCAAACCATAATATGCCTTAACAAGTCCGCATAGCTATAAGCAATCCAAGCAGCTCAGGCTTTGCCATTATAGAGCTCATTCAATGTGACTCAGTAGCCTAAGTATGCAATGCTCAACCCATTTACCAGTTTGATGTTAAATGGCCTATCTAAATTAATGACAGGACAAAAATTATCCTTTAAAAAAAAGGCCTTCTTATATCAAGTTCCTTCTTGGATGATGTCGATATCAAATGGAAAAATAAATTACAAGAAAACAAGAAGAATGCTAAAATATTTGCAAGTACTTACCAAAATGTACTTGTGTATTAGTAAATTTCAGCATTCTCTTTTTTATTATCAAATACAACTTACACACCTCCGTATAGGATTGAACATGTGAAGTCACGCTGGACACTTAAAGTTTGTTTATGGGGCAAGGAGATCCCAATTGAAAAAGAACATTGGCAACTTTTTTTTTCTCTAGTCAGTGTCCACCTAGAGGCCTCCAGTTGAAAGATATCATCTTGTACAATGCAGAAAATATTCTTGATGTAGACAATACAAAATATGTATAATACCGGAAAATCAACTATATTGTTATGTCCTCGCCTAATCATAATTAAAAGAAGTTCACATTATCAGCTCCAAACATATGCCCTATCACACACTAATTATTTACAACTGAACCAACCCTTCATCCAAATCAATTGGGGTCAGTTATATTTCCTATTTGACACACACACAAAAGCCTAAAAACACCTTTTAGTTCATGACTGACACATTCCAAGTATCTTTCCCAATGTCTAACATTATATAAAGCATAATAGCTGCCGCACAAAACAGACCCAACTACGTCTACAAATACTTCAATTTAACTAAACAAAAAGCTCACGTGAACCCAAACGACCAAAGATTAAGATTTTCAACTTAACCCAAAAAAAGCATAGCTAAACACAGTAACATACACGACTTACCGAATAGAAAAATGGCAAACAGAGAGCTTGGTCAAGGACTTGAGCCCAGCGATCTCGCTCAGTATCGGGAACGCCGAAGGCCGAGGCGGCACTTTGGACAGCTCAAGCTCCTTGAGACCCTCCAGCTTACGCAGCGGCAACCCACCAAACCCTGGTGACGATATCTTCACCTGTAAGCACTCCAACCCGAGCAAATTCTCCAACTCCGACGGAAACAAATTGATCTCATTCCCAAAGAACTTAAACCTCCTCAGCCGGCCGAGACGACCCAGCGATTTGGGTATCAAATTGAACACGTTTTTGTACAAGTACAACCCCTCCACGTCGTCGTTTGAGCTCTTCAACGACAAAATTTCCAAGCTTTTCCCAGACACGTCGAGAACCGCCTCGTCCTCGACATTACTATTGCAATCGTTATCGATCAAAGCGGGTTTTGGGGGTTTTGAGGTTTTGGACTTTTCCGGGTTTTCAGCCGATTCAGGGGCATTCCGGTCCGAATTGGCGTGCTGCATTGGAGGTAAAGACGGAATTTAAAGATTAAAAAATAAAGGATTTGTGGAAGAACGGAATCGAATTGGTGGGATTTGCAAGAAATTGGAAAGGTTTATTACGGTAAAGATCTGTTTGGACGATAAGAAAATTACGAGCACGGAGCATGGAAAGAAAGAATGGGGGAAAATAAGAGAGAGTGAGAGAAAATAAAGTGGGTGGGAGCCGACCGGAGCGTGAGAGAGAGGGTTTGAGGGGACAAAGAAACCCTAAACTTAATCCCGTACAGGGTGGGAAATAAATAGGATGAAAATGGAAATTTAATTTAATTTGTTAACGTTGAATATTGACGCCCGTTTGGACGCTCCTTCCTTTCTTGTAGCTGAAAAGTCTAAAATACCCTTCACTGGACGTACTGGTAGTCTGGTACCAACTTGAATTCAATGCCGCGGGAGGACTGGAGTGGGACTCAACAAAATTGATGCAGATGACGCAAGATTTTGCGCGTGGACATGTACTCGGTAAAAGGCTTTTAAAGTTAAAATATTTATAAAAAATATATATCTTTTTTAAGGTTTTTTTATTAAAAAAATAATAATAATTAAACTAAACAAGTCAACTTTTTGTTTAGCATAATTTTTTCAGTAATAAAAATATTTATTATTAACTTTCCGAATGCAATATTAACAGGCCCTATAAAAAAAATGAAAATTAGGATCTCTCCATTTCAAAATCTCAATTTTTTCATTTAGTATATTTTGAAGTGTAGCATTGTCCAAAAGTTTTAATAAGGGTATTGCATTAAATGCATTACCTTTCAAAATGTACTAAATAGAAGAAATGGAGGGATTTCAAAATAGAGATGATCCTTTTCCATAATGATGTGATAGGGTTCTTTTTTTTTTTTTTTTTTTTGGTCTAATTGTAACATTTTTTTTTTGAAACGTTGAGTCTGTTAAATTTAGGCACGCTAATTAACAAATATCCTCAAAGGCAGAAAGCATCATAAGGTCATTAGATCAAATATTCAAATGCTAAATTAACTGCATGTTAAGAGTCCCTAAGAGGTAATTCAATCTGCAAGGACAACATGAGTACAAGGCCAACGTGAGTAGTGACTAGTCCTCACGCTGGCCTTATTTTAATATTTTAATATTATTAAAAACAATGAACAATAAAAAAAATATTATTAAAATATAAAATAAGGCCAGCGTGAGTACTGTTCACTCACGCTAGCCTTACATGTATCACTACTACTTATAGTAATTAATTTTATGAAAAACTTCACAAAACCCCTCTGAATTTTCACCCGATTTAAAATATCCCCCTCAAACTTCAAAAACTTTCAATTTACATTGCTAAACTTTCAATTACTCTCAATTTTGACTCATTCGTACAAATTAGGGCATAAATTTTTTGAAAAAGACCAAAATACCCCTGATTTTCACTTTAAAAAAATATTTTGGAAGTTGAAATTTTAAATAGTGAATTTTAAACGGTGACTTTTGTATAAAATTCCAATTTCTAGATTTTTTTTATTGGAAAAATTACAATTTACCCCCTGAAGTATCCACCAATTTTTACTTTTGCCTCCAAAGTTTAAAATGTGACACTTTACCCCCAAACTTTCAAATTGTGGCAATTTAACCCATTTATCTTATTTATTTCCAAAATGCCCCCAACACTTTTTTTTTTAAAATCCAAGCCACCACCTATAGGTATATAAATATAGCTAGGGTGGCGAACCACATAGGTGGTGGCCGCCACATTTTTTTTTTTTTTTTTGGAATTTTTTTTAGAAAAAAAGTGCTAGGGGCATTTTGGGAATAAATAGGCCAAATATGTTAAATTGCCACAATTTGAAAGTTTGGGAGGGTAAAGTGTCACATTTTAAACTTTGGAGACAAAAGTGAAAATGGGTGGATACTTCAAGGGGGTAAAGTGTAATTTCCCATTTTTATAAGAAATAGAAATCAGGGGTATTTTGGTCTTTTTAAAAAATTTTGTGCCCTAATTTGTACGGATGGGTCTAAATTGAGAGCAATTGAAAGTTCAGAGGTGTAAATTGAGAGTTTTTGAAGTTTATGGGGGTATTTTAAATCAGGTGGAAGTTCAGGGGGTTCCCTAAAGTTTTCCCTTATTTTTATAAGGGTCTATTTGAGATTGTGTTTGAAATGTTTAAAAGTGTTTTTAACATCAAAAAATCCGTTTGAAGAAAAAAATACTCGTTTGGTAAAAAAATTAAAAGCTCTTTTAACAAAAACTTAAAAATAAAACTTTTGTCCAAAAACTTTTTTTGACTTAAAAGCTATATTTCTTAAATACAATCCCAAATATGCTCATAGTATGGCTTATTATAAACCGTTACACCACATGTATTAGGATTGTGCAGTCTTTGCAATCACAGTAGTGCTAAGAGCATCTCCAGCAACACCTTTCACTTTAGCTACTCAAAATACCACTTTTTTTCATTTTAGCTACTACTTTTTTATAATACACTCCAGTAGAACATCTATTTTAACAATCTCTTCTAATTAAATGTTATTTTTTAATATTATTTATTATTTATCTTCTCTTTTTTTCTTCTTTTCATTTTCTTCTTTAAGCAAGACCAGTTCATTTTCTTCTTTTCATTTTCCGATCCTCCAGTAGTTCTTCTTATTCTTCTTCGATCCAAAGTCCAAAACCCTAGCTACTTTGAGAGATAGAGAGAGATTTGAATCGTTGAGTCCACATTGTTCGCTCCACCAAATGCAAGGACCGCCACAGCAAGGTCTTCACTGCAAAGGGGCCAAGAGACCGCCGTGTCTGCCTTTTAGCCAACACTGTCATCTAGTTCTACGACGTCCAGGACCGCCTTGGCTACAACCGTCCTAGCAAGGCTGTCAATTGGCTCATAAAAAAGGCCAAGGCCACCATCGACAAGCTTGTCGAGCTCCCAGCATGGGACCCAACAACTTCCACCACCGCCGCCAACAAGAGCACCACCACCACCAGCCGCAAAAATTATGGACACAAATCCGCCGCCTCACAACAAGAGCACCACCACCAGCCACAGATTATAGACCCAATTTGTGTTTTGGGGATGAAGACGAGCGAGAGAGAGAGAGAGAGGGGGGAGAGAGAAAAAATCTTAAAAAAAGCTTAACAACCTCTACGGTAGTAGACTTTTACATAAGAAAGTCTACTGTAGCGAATTTTAGCAAACCTTCAAATTTAACAGGTCTGTTGGAGGAGTAAAATTGCTACATTTAGCTAAATGGTTAGCTTAGCATGTTTGTTAGAGGTGCTCTTATAGCTGCAAACGCGCCAACCTGCCTGTTAACCAAGGTGAACTTGACGTGGCTACATGGCATTGTAATGGATTATCACCTTGAAGCAAACTTGATGGTTACGGCTTCATCCAATCAGCAATTCTAAGCTCATACATCTTTAATAATGTTCATGGGGCCAAAATTACTTCATCCACATATGTGCCTTCATCATAAAAATTTCTTACTCATACCTTTACTTTTCTTGAACATCTTAAGGCTATGTGTGGGGGAATAGGATCATTTTTATTTGTAATCATTTACTTAATTTAAATGAGGGTGATTTAACAGAGTTAAGATTTGATCACATGGCCTTTGACTTTGATACCATGTTAACTTACTATTATCCCAAAAGATTAAGCTTATAAGAAGATATAAATTTAATCATTAATCATTATTTTAACACTTTAGTGTTTTACGGGTTAGTAGATTGCCATACTATAGAGTAAGTATTTTGTCGAGATGAAGACGTTGAGTGAATGACTCACATTGGCAAGTTTACCTAGGTAGATATGATAGTTGTTAATAGTATAATAATGTCTATTTATAAGCCTTGAGTTTGTATTGAAGATGCGTGATACTGCTTCAATATATATATATATTGACAATTGCTTAGAGATATTTTAGTATTAACTCATATAATTTTCTTTTTATTCCGCTTTCTGCAATTAAATACTTTGATAATTTAGTATTTAGTTAAATGCTATTAGCTAATTACCAATTAATTAGCATGGAGGCATTGCTAGTACCACTCTAAGTTAATTAACAAATTGATTAATTTTGGGAGTGTTACATTCATACCACTAAATAACATGTAGTGACCATCAATCAAATATTGTTGTGCCGGTCATGTTATTAAACATTAAGACCAAGCTGAATTTTAGCTAAACTAGAGAATATGATAAAAATATATATACCGTACTGAAACCCGCCATCCGTAGATGTGATCCACCCTATACTGTCTAATTATCCAAAATATAGTTATCATATGCAGGTATAATTATTTTGATGGAAAAGTAAGGCTCATAACATTAATCAATGTAATGTTAATGTAGGAAACATTTCGTAGGAAACATCAAATTAATTAAGTCATTAGAAACCTTTTTTTTTTTTTTTGACATGTCCACATAAGATGGGGGGAGGGAAATTCGAACTAGTGACCTCAACTTTATTAGGCGTGATTCTAGCCAATTGAATTACCTCTTGAGGATAAGTCATTAGAAACCTTAATCAACCTTTTCTACCACCGTCAAATGTTTGGTGTTCGATAATGGAAATTCGGCCCCGTGACAACAACTAAACTAGAGCCTAGAGGTCTAACTATATAATCCTAACCTCATACAATAACCCAACACCTAATTATTAGATAAATCATAAAACACATAATCTAGCGTACATGCATGTTTAAATTAAGCATAGTCCATCATAACCCTTATCTTTTTTTCTTAAAACCTTAAAGATGGTAGATCATGTTTTCAAAATAAAAATATATTTTAAATTAGTCATTTAATAGCATTTTGGACTACTGTACTAGAGATATCTAGATATTTTTAGATTTAAAAACAAGATTCATTGTTTAAAACTCACGCAAGAACCGTTTTCCTTAAAATAAACTATACACTTTAACTAATTGTAAAAATAGATAAACACAATTAGGTATGGGATTAGACAACTTATTTTCCTTATAAATCTTCAAGCCATAATTAAGAATTTTTTAACCATAATTTAGGTTGGGGTATTGTAGTGGAGGTGCATGTACATGTGTAGGGTTTGAACTCTCCACCCCCATCCATTTGTGGGGTGGACCTCCACCCTTATCATCCATCTCTATGAGGTGAGCTGAGGTGGAGCCGGTCCTTTGTGAAGGTGGCTTCCTTTGTGGGGTGGAGGGTGACACTCATTTACTTTACTTTTTTGAAATGTTAGAGGTCAATATTTTTCTTATATTTTGCTCATATTTCCTTACAATCAATTACTAGATTTGTGAACTTATGTGGGGTTCGGTCTATTAAATTGAAAAAATTTTACTTTACCATCCTGAAGTTTTAGGGGTTTTTCAATTTTAACTCTCAAGTTTAAAAAATGGCAATGTACCCTCCTAAAGTTTTAAAAATTGACAATTTTAACCCCCATTAGATTTTTCCGTCAAATTGAACAAAAAATTATGAAATAACGAAACTGCCCCCAGCCTTTTTTTTAATTTCCGTCCATTTTGACGGAAAATTTTAACAAATGGTTAAAATTGCAAGTTTTTGAAACTTCAATGGAGTACGTTGCAAATTTGTAAACTTTAGAGTTAAAATTGAAAAACCCTTGAAATTTTAGGGGAGTAATGTGAATTTTTCCTTATTAAATTTATAGAAGAATATGAGCTAAATATGAGAAATTTATTTACTTTTTTTTTTTAATGTCAATTTGCATACTTTGGTAGGTTTGACGTGAACTTGGATGTATGTGGCACATTTTTATTAATTAATGTGACGTAGACAATATAACATGTGACAATTTTTGGATTAAAGATATGATGGAATAATTTATGAGAGACCTATTTGTCATTCAAACAAAATTGAAGAATTTAATTATACGTCTTCAAATGGATAGTTCAATCAACTGTAAATTAAGAAAAGATGCTTGAGGGAAATACTTCTCCTTGAGAATTTTGGATGCCAAACTATTCGGGTTTTGAATAATCCGCCATCCCTGTTTTGCAAGTAGAGCTAAATTGAACCATTCTAAATCTCTGAAGCCCAAGCCACCCCTCTCCTTTGTCCTCCCCAATTTGCTCCAACTCATCCATGCAGCTTTGTTATCCTCTTTATTAGATCCCCACCAGAATTTTGACATCAAAGAATTAATGTCTTTGCATAACATCTTGCAAATGAAACACACTCATGGTATAAGTAGGTATAGCTAACCACCGCCTTAAGGAGTACCTCTTTGCCACCAGAGATAAGAAAGTCTCTTCCACCCTTGCATCCGCTCCCAAATCCGCCCTTCATACCCCAAAAGCCCTCAGCAACCGAGATGACCTACTACATCGTGGCAAGCCTAAGTATTTCTCAAATTGGGAAGTGATACTGACTCCTGAAATTGATGCAATGTATTCCTTAAACTCATCTTTGGTGTTTTTGCTAAAAAATATGGAAGTTTTTTCTCGATTTAATTTCTGCCCTGATGCTTTCTCATACATGTCGAGAATCTCCTGTAGATTGCCCCATTCCATAAAATTGGCCCTGCAAAATAATAAGCTATCGTCTGCGAAGAAAAGGTGATTGATCTTGGTACCCCCTCTTGCAATGGGCAAGCCTGTGATAATGCCATTCCTCTCCGCTTTATGAAGAAGAGTACTCAACCCTTCTGCACATAAAATAAATAGATATGGTGATAGAGGATCTCCCTGGCGAAGGCCCCTTGAAGGGCAAATATTTCCATATGGCCTCCCATTAATAAGAATCGAATATGAAACAGTGCGCACACAAGTCATAACAAGATCCACCCATCGTTCACTGAACCCAATTTTCCGCATTAATAATTCCAAAAAATCCCACTCGACCCTGTCATATGCCTTACTCATATCCAACTTAAGCGCCATGTATCCCTTCCTCCCTTTAACACGAGTGTTCATGGAATGTAATGCCTCAAAAGCGACAATAACATTATCTGTGATGAGTCCGCCGGTAAAATGCACTTTGATTTGGTGAAATAATGAATTTAACACCCTTTTCATTCTATTGGCTAGCACTTGACATAAGCTTATATGTAAAAGACATTGCAAAGACTTATAGGCAGGTCGGTAATCGAATGTGATGGATTTTTATTTTGGGAATCAGCACAATATGAGTGATATTCAGAGAAGAATCAAAAACACCAAAATTCAAAAAGTCTAAAACTGCCTTACCCACATCCGCCCGTAGAGTGGCCCAGGACCGTTGGTAGAAGCATGCTGAGAATCCGTCCGGGCCCGGAGATTTGAGAGGGTGCATCTGGGAGAGAGCAGCATCAACATCTTCTATAGTAAATTCCTGCAACAACTCATCATTCATACTAGTAGAGACTCGTGCCTCCAAAGAGGCTAGGCAACCCTCCATTCCTTGGGTCCCCTCGGAGGTAAAGAGTTTTTGATAGAAATCAATAAATGCTTTAGGAATCTCCTTCTTCTTGCTCCAAATCCGCCCTTCTTCATCCACAATCCGACTAATGTGATTAATCCGTCGGCGATGATCTGCCCAGGCATGGAAAAAAGGCGTGTTACGGTCCCCGTTTTTGTACCAGTTTTGTTTCGCCCTCTGCTTCCATTTGGTATCCTCCTGCTCCATTATAAAATCAATTTCAGCTTTAAGACGCGAGGTTTCACCCCAATGCTCCGGTCCCTCATTTAACTGTAAAGCCTAACTTGGTCGTCGACCTTCATTTATTTGGCGGAGTTTTTGGAATGCAAGAAGCTTATTAGAAGAAGGGCTATCTTGGAGGGTGGGGGATGGTAAAAGAATTGGTATATGGTGATAAGTGGTGCTAGCAGCTCCTGGTGGATTTCTCCAATCGCATGTGGGTGTACTCGATCGGAATGCTAAGGTATGTGAGCTTCAACACAAATACTAATTGGTGGAACACGCCCTCATTTAGTGAAATATTTACATGTGGAGGAAGCAGATTTAATTTGTGGTATGGCGGTGAGTCCACGTAATGGGGAGGATCGATTGGTTTGGAGGTGCACAAAATGGTGAGTTTACTAGAAGTGCGATCACTTAGCCAAAGATAAATTTGAGGTTGATAAAGGAAGTCGCCCAACAGTAGATAGTAACCGGATTTTGTGGAAAGCTATATGGCGATTGAAGTTCGTGTAACCAAAATATTTATTTGGAAGGCTTGTAGTGGTATATTGCCAACGAAGGAGAAATTGCACAAAGGAAAATTACCTCGACTATGCCCGATATGCAATCTTGCGATTGAAACTACGGCGCATGCGCTTTGGAATTGTCCCTCTGCACAAGATGTTTGGGCCGACTGTTCCAAACGGATACAAAAGAGTTCCTGTGAAGCTATCGATTTTATGGGCATTATGGAATGGTTGTTGGACAACTGCTCTATGGAGGAGGTTCAAATGGCTACCTTGGTTGCACGCCAAATATGGCACAGACGGAATGCAGTAGTGTTTGGGGGGGCTTTCTCTAGTCCTCAAGCATTATTGCGAGTGGCGCAAGATCAACATCAACTATTTACAATGGTAGCAAAGCACAACGGGAGACAAGTAGTAGGTCCTTCTATGATATTGGTAACTCCTTGGCAAAAGCCGCCAGAAGGTCTTTTAAAAGTTAATTGGGATGCGGCAGTTGATGGCGAAAGGAAGATGATAGGAATGGGAGCTATAGTGAGGGATTCTGATGGTAAGGTTATGGCCATGATGTGCGACACCATGATCCTTACACCCAACCTCCTTATGGAGGCTTTGGTACGCACGGCAATGAATTATGCTTGTCACTTGGAATTGAAAAATTATTTTGGAAGGAGATTCGCTCCAGTTGTTGTTCATGTTTCACATGTCTAATAGTGGACCATCTGCTATTGGACCGATTGTTGAAGATGCCCGGCACTTGTGTAGAAGATTCTCGGTTTTTGACGTGAAACATGTCCTCAGAGGGGCTAACGGGGAGGCTCACAGACTTGCTAAGTTGGCTCTCTCACAGGATGGGTACACAATCTGGAGAGATAACTTTCCTTTTTCCTGATAGTTGGTGTGGCTATAACGGTGCATGTAGTTCCATGAGAAGCATTTAGGCCCCTATGTGTTGTCATTGCAATGTGATCCCAGCCTCCTTTCTCAAAAACCTAGGGGGGGTAGTAGCCTGGGTAGCCTTTGTGGTGGCTCTCGTTGCTGCCTGTATTCCACTAGGGAGAGAGGAGGATGTGGAAATTTTATTTGCTTTCTTCTTTGTCATGAGCAGTTCTTTGGGGAGTCTGATGTAATGCCTGTTTTGATTTATGAAGAATTATTTTCACTTCAAAAAAAAAAAAATCAACTGTAAATTATACCTTATGAAGTGAAAGTTACTAGTTCGAATTCTCCCCCATCTTCTCTTATTTGGACATGTAAACAAAAAGAATTAATTAATTATCAAAATTTAAAACTTGGGATTCTTAATGGAGATGAAACTCAACAACTTTTGAAACTATATTTTTTTTCCTAGCTAAAAAAACCACCAACTATGGCTCACCAATTCGCGGTCTAAATATTGTTGAAAGCCGACATGGCAAGATCAGGGCGGTCTACTGTCAAACAAATAAAGATTGCAACAGGAGAGGCCGAAAAGAGAGTCTCGTCAAAGTAGTCCAAACCTGCAACCTCAACGAACTTCGTCGACTCTCGGTCCAAATTCCCGCCCATAAATTCAATTCCTCACACTCCATCTCATTTCAACCCCCTCTCTCTCTCTCTCACACACACTCAGAAATTCTGTTCAAGAGACTTCATCGCAACAAAGATGATTGCGACTCTCAAGTAGGTTACTGACCCGTACACTTCTTCATCCAGTTCGTTTCTATTTGCTGATCCTCACTTTGATTTGCTGTTTCTGATGTTTGCTCAGAGCCGAAGATCAGAATCAATTACAGCTCGTCGAACGCGAAGAAATCGACGACGAGGAAGACCTGTTCGAAGCGATCGACAAATGTATGATGTGCAATCTTCGCTTAGGCTCTTTGATTCTCGGGTTTCCATGTGAATTTGTATTGATTTCATGTTTTTTACTCGAAATTCAATTTGTTCAATAGATCTGAATCATTTTTCTCGACTTCTGTGAAGTTCCTGTAGTCTTGCTCGAGTTCGCTATGTTTGCATGTTGATGCTTAGAGTCAAATTTTATTTTGCTCTGTTTTGGTATTGATTCTCAATAACGTGGTTGTTTCATCTTGTTGATCGCTCCTACTAGTATGGTTTCGATTTCGAATGGATTTTGTTTCATTTTGTGACAATCCATAAGTACGATTGAGTATTACTTCGTATCTGATACCTGAATTTCAATTTCTGCAGGACTAGGTGTACTTGCTTTCTGTTTTGAGGAAATTATGTGTCATTTTCACCATATTCACCTAGAAGCATGTTTCGTAATTTGACTATTTGAAAGTTTCACCGTTTGTTTTCGTATCAGATATTAATTCCTTAGCATATTTCACCTAATTGACGAAAAATTGAGTTCCGATTGGCATATGTCACTCCTCATTAATTTCCATTCATAATCAATGCATTTTTCTGCAGTGACTGCTCAGGGAATCAATGCTGGAGACGTGAAGAAGCTTCAAGATGCTGGGATCTACACCTGCAATGGCTTAATGATGCATACAAGGAAGGTATAAATGTTTAATTTTCGGTCAAAATCCTTTAAGCTGCGAAGGTTTGCGTGCCGTTTGGTTACCATGATCTGTATCCAATTTGCAGCACTTGACGGGGATCAGAGGCTTATCTGAGGCCAAAGTCGAAAAGATCTGTGAAGCTGCTGAGAAGCTTGTGGTTAGCGTTCAGATAATCCATTATCTCCACGATGGTTTTTTGAGTTTTATTTTTGTCTTGGATAGCAATAGTTTGAACTTTAATGTATTTTAGCTTTGACTTCAGTGATTTTGACATTGGACTTTTGTTTCTTTTTTTAGAATTGTGGATATATCACTGGAAGTGACGCTCTCCTCAAAGTAAGTCGAAGTTTCTTTTTGATTTTGAATTGGAATTAGTTCCACAAGATCTTAGCAGTTCTGATCGAACGACTTTCTCTCTCATATTTCATTTGCCTCATAATTAAAGTTGCGTTTCCAAAAGCTGCTACGATCAGTTATATTTGACAGTGAACCTAAAATCTGATTCTGGCTTTTGTTTATAGAGAAAGTCGGTGATCCGCATTACAACTGGAAGCCAAGCCCTTGATGAACTCTTAGGCGGTAATGTTTTGCTCTGAAATGTCCCTTCACTGTGTATATGATTGTTCATATGAGTAAAAATTTTGCTGTAATTGATTTGTGTGTAAAATTTGATAAGGTGGGATTGAAACTCTGGCGATTACAGAAGCTTTTGGGGAATTTCGGTGACGTCACATTTTCCTTCCACAGTGTTGAAACTTGAAATTACTCTTTTGCCTTTACGCAACATTTGAATTTCTAATTTCTCTCCTTTTTCAGGTCGGGGAAAACACAGCTTGCACATACTCTATGCGTTTCTACCCAGGTTCCTTTCCTAACTAGCGTGTACTCTTTATCACTCTGAATGTAATGGGTGCGCACTACGTAGTGAAGGATGGTTTAGCTTGTCCAATTGAATTGTGTGTTCCTTGTCTTTCTGGCGTTATTCCAAGCATATTCCATTAGAAATCAGTATCCGTGGGACATAGAGAGAGAGATTTGGAAATGGCACTTGCATACGTGTGTGTTCTGGAAAAAAAAAATGTTCGTAATGTTTTGCAGATTGCAACATAACAAGTATGAGCGAAGAGAACATTTGTGCTCCCACAGCTGGTCAATCAGAAGTCAGCTACCGTAGTTTTTTTCTTTTTTTTTGAGTGGCGCTGGCCTTAAACTTGCATGCAATAATGACAAGCTTGATTCAATAATCACAAGATATAACATAAGATCTACTTATTGTGCATCCTGATGATTGGCTGATAAATTTGGCAGCTTCCTACCAACATGAAGGGAGGGAATGGAAAGGTTGCATACATTGATACTGAAGGAACTTTGTATCCTTTTATTTGCCTTTCCTTTTAACATCTGATTGGCATATTTAGTTTATTTTCAAATAGGAGTATAACTAAGTATATCATTTGGTATGTTTCCTTCTTAACTATACTCACTTGTAGCCGACCTGATCGAATTGTAAGCATAGCTGAAAGATTTGGCATGGATCCAGGAGCCGTCCTCGACAATGTAAGCTTCACTCAATTTATTTTAATTTAGCACAATTGTACCGATAGAACTAGTGATCCATATATAGCAGCTAATTATGCATTTTTGTGAATGTGTAAGATCATTTATGCACGTGCATACACGTACGAGCATCAGTACAATCTGCTTCTTGGTCTTGCTGCAAAGATGTCTGAAGAACCATTCAGACTACTGGTGAGTCTTTATTAAAAGAACTAACCTTTAGTTATTGATATTATTGAGGGTTGATGTTTGAATGAATTCATCATATATTTAGATCGTGGATTCAGTGATTGCTCTCTTTCGAGTGGATTTCACAGGACGAGGAGAATTGGCGGAGCGTCAGGTTAAAACTTCATAAATTTCTTATAATGCTTATAATCTTTAAAAAAATTGGTCCATCTCTTTTTGTGCCATTTCTCTTTAGTGACATGGGCCAGTTGCTTTTGCAGCAAAAACTGGCACAGATGCTCTCCCGATTAATAAAAATAGCTGAGGAATTTAATGTTGCAGTCTACATGACTAACCAAGGTAATCAGTACCAGTTTGAGAGACCTTTTATATATGCTCGTTTGTTTCTAATTATTCTCATGTAGACAAAGCTAGATACCATATAATGCAATCTCAAAGAACAAGATTATATTTGTTTTTTTTAGAATGTGGCTAAATGAGTTCAAATTTTAGGTGTATAAGCAAGTAAGCAACTCAGTCTACTTGCCCAGAAATTGTGTTGAATCATTAGCTAGCAATATCAATTTGTAATCCAATCATTGTTGCTCGAGCCAATATGGCATGACGTACTAGAGGTTTATCGCTAAACTATATCATTGGATTGTTGGTTGCAGTTATAGCTGACCCCGGTGGCGGAGTATTCATATCAGATCCAAAGAAACCAGCGGGAGGGCATGTGCTTGCCCACGCGGCCACAATAAGGCTGATGTTCAGGAAAGGCAAAGGTGAACAGCGTGTCTGCAAGGTGTTTGATGCACCAAATCTGCCCGAGGGAGAAGCAATATCCTTCCGGACCTTCCCACTTGAGTTATAATTTTACAGTTTAATTTTCTGATTGCCTAAAAATCATCTTTTAAGAATTAACCCTACAATTCTCACCATTCTGTTCATGAGAGAGTCAAACAAAGTGAAATCCAAAATCATTCAATAAAAAGTACCATCAAGGTCACTGATCCTAAATCAAACTCACCACTCATCAGCATGCATAAATTCTATCTTCCAAAACATTTGTTTAAAAATACTTTTCACTGTTTAACAAGTTTATCTTGACAAAAGCACGTATTTCAGATAACACCAGGGGGAATTGCAGACGCAAAGGACTAAAAGCTCAAGGCATTACATTTTCCTGATATCTACTAGCAGATTAATATAAAGTTGAAAATGACATGCAGATGCAGTATCCGTTGATTATGAATCCTAAAAGCATTGGAGGGCTTTAGCTGCCCTGGCCTATGCTCTAGATATATCAAAACTTTGTTAAATTTGGAAGAAGCTGTAATAAAATGGCACCATATACTAGAAATCAACGGACTTCAATTCATTATTTCATATTAATGGTGCCACTGCCTGAACAGGAAACTGATCCCATGTTCAAAAGCAGCTACCATGAGCATTGAGTACATCACTGCAATTTAAAGAGATAAAATAGTGATCTACCACATATCAGACTAGAAGAGCCGATATATCATTCCATGAGATCATCATGGCTTAGTTTTTGACAATAAGCAACACTCGTAGGGGCATCGAATTGTCTCTATAGTTTTGAAAAGTACTAACATGGATATGAAGCTAAGCATCCATTGAAAAACCGAAGTCATTCAAGATGAGAGTAGGTGATGAGGAAAACACATCGGTAGGCCCAGTAATAACAACAGCCTTGCCGCATAAGGAAATTATAACAAGATCAGTAGTTTGAGGACCAATTGGCAGCACTTCCAACTCTAGGCATGCCAACAGATTCTCTCTTAGACTCTGCATCCACTGTGAAAGTTGCACCACACACCTCGCCGGAACTGTCCACCCGTGGCACTGGCTTCACGTCATTAAGGGGGTGTTCAAAACTCCTCAAGCCTCCAGAGGATGTGAAGAAGAATCCTTCGGAAAACAACATAATGGAGAAATAAGCAATCTAATAGTTATGCTCATTAAGAAATAGCAAACTTTCCTAAAAAATACTGTAGTAGCCCAAAGTTCATGCTAATTATTAACACAGAAAAAACAGGAAACGAGTCCCAATTTGATAACCAGTGCGATAGGTTGGTACCGGGGAAGATAAAAAGATTGAAACTGCCCACATCCCTATATTTCTTATACTGGGGTCCTAAATCAACTTGAAACATATTTCAAAGTTCCCATAAGTTTTTGTTATTTTATCCCAATATTCTGACATCTGGATCATTAAGAAAAGCAAAAATATTTCTAAAGAAATTATCCTAACCCGAATAAAAATAATTTTCATGTTCATATACCTTTAGGAAATGGTGCAAAAGATCTCCCACAGCCTTTGTCATAATTTCGTTATCATCTGAAAGAACGAGATGGCCTTCGGAATCAGTACCCCAGAAGAATGGAACACTCCCATCAGTATCCTGCATAAGACAAAGGTTAGAATTAGCTCAACTAAAGTAGATGATGATCAGTACAAAGAAAGATATTAGAATTAGGAGGGGCCATAACATAGGAGCACAACATTTTGGAAGAGAGTTATACTCACTGAAGATAAAAATACGGCTTTTGAAGTGCTGTCATAGAGAATAAATGCAAACTTCCCATGGATATCTCTCACAACCTGATCAGCTGGATAAGGACCTCGATCTCTCAGAGTTCTGTAAGCTTCTATAACGATGACAACCTCATTCACTGTTTTGTTCAATCCATATTGTTGTTTAAGCAGAGCAACATTTTCAATGTGGCCTTGAAACAAGCAGAAAATGCCATCCACTGCCGCAAACAATCTAACAGTAGAAGATGTGGAATATCAACAATTGGATTGGTGTGCCAACAACGAAAAGAAAAATCACCCATAAAGAAGAGCAAAAAATAAAAAAAGCAGTAAAAAATAACACTGAAAAATAAGAGCCATAGCAGTCCAGCAGAAAATAACCATGTCGTTCTTTCATGATATGTGAAGACACAATGTCTCAGAGTTTTAGAATGTCCTCATTTACAAAATAGCAAACCAAGTCAACAAGACCAATGAAAGCATGATTAAAAAAAAATGCTTTCCAACATAACTACAAAAAACCTCCTAAAAGAAAAGGAGTTTGAAGACAAGTTTGTTGATTCAAATGCTATATAGAACATTGATATAATAATTTTATGCCAAGGGAAATTTCCAAACGTTCTAAAGAACTGCCAACATATTAGAATAAGAAAAATGAACATAGCCAACGAGTTGAGAATCAGTCTTTTGTTTCATGCCACAGCGATTATTGAGAAGGATGAAACTAAAGACAAAATAAAATCTTTCCACTTGGATAGTTGGATTATAAGCCAATGTAAGACAGACATAACCCAGAATATAAAAGTTACTCAAGCAAAATTTAAGATATAAAAATTGATTGAAAAGATATGAAGACAAAGACCACTGATCAAACAAGAGTTTGATAATCCCTTAGTAGTCGGGTTTGTGGGCAGGCCCTGTTTGCCAAAAAAAAAAAAAAAAACTCGAAAACCCACAAAACACAAAAAAATCTTAACAACAGCCAAATTCAAAGCAAACCCCTCAAGAACACAGTTTTTTCCTACCATTTCTTAGACACCAAAGGAAGCATTAGCAATTTCAGTCGACAGTCAGAACCTACACTAATGGATTAGATAAGCTAACAAGAGAACACCAAGATCTATAACATAATCACCAAGATCCTAGCCCAATAGCCTAAAGATCATCAAAATTCAGTCAACAAATGTATATCTGTAAAACAAAAGTCCCAAATATTCTTATTAACCGTGAAAAATGTAACTGTCATTTTGCCACTGCAGATAAGAGCCATATTTCTTTTGACAAGTCAAACAAAGATCACGCGGCACGCGTGAATAAAAACAAGATAAACAAAATAACACGCGTAATCTAAAAATCTATATCAGCAAATTTGTAAGCGATAAAAAAGACCCAAAAAGAAGAAGAAGAAATAAATGAAAACTTGGGATGATGGGATCCTATGAAAAATCCCATCTTTTCCTGCCATTTCTCGCCAACCAAACATCCGATCAGGCCAAGCCCAAACGACCCACCAATCACCAAAACCGGATCATAGGGGTATTATACTATTATGCACGTAAAAAAGAAAAGAAATTATATATTTCTTGATTTTCTTCTTGTGGGCATTTTCATGTTGTGGAGGTAGATATAAGGAAATGGGTGTTGTAGTACCAACCTGGGGAGGAATGGGTTCTGTTTGTCGAGCGAGTAAGCGATGAGGCCAGAGGAGCCGAGGTTGACGGTGACGGAGCCAGGGTGCACTGAGACAAAGTGCTGGGCCAAGAACCCATCTTTCAGAGCCGAGACCGAGTCCGAGTGAGGGCTCGTCAGAGCCTCGGGGCTCTTCGCCACCGATTTCTCAAACACTGCCAACATTTTCTTCTCTCTTGATCGTCGATCGAACGCACAGAGTCAGAGAAAATGGACTGGAAGATACGGAGAGAAAGGAGAGAGAGAGACTTCTGGCTTTGGGTTGGTTAAATAGGATTCGTTGAATGAGCAACTTTTTTGGTTCCCAATACTACCCTTGCTTTTTGTACAAATTGCCGCGTATAGCCTCTAAATCTTATCCTCGTTATCCGTTGTATACGAATACGAAGAGTATAGTGTAGGTTTCCTTTTTTTATTTTTCTAGGGTTTCTTAAGCAAAATATATCATTATCCCAAGATTTGACTTTTAACTAGAAACCAATTTTTTTCTTTCTAAAAATAAAATAAAATAAAATTTGCAGGATATTTACTAAAAGGAATGAAGTAAAATGCAAGAGAAAATGAATTTTCATATTGACTTTATATATTTAGCCTCAATATACTTTTTTCATATATAAATTATTTTTGAAGGCGGTTAAACAAAATTGTTAACTGTTTAGACGATTATGATTAGTAATTTTAAATTATTTCAAAATTACTAATTATATCCGCATTTTCACTCCTATGGTCTACAATTATACAATTGTTGACAATGATTTTTATGGCCCGAAGTTCTTCCTTCTTGTATGGCCTGAAAATATAATTTTAGTGGAGGGCTTCAGATCACCAAAACTTCAACCCACATTACCGACAGATTTTTCAGTTTGCTGTCCTTGTAACACTTAAAAACATGCGCCTAATACAATGTAATGGTTGACTTAATCACAACAAAGTATAGGGTATTTTAGTAAGCTTGCCTCATAGTTTTTGTTATAAGACAATTGGCCACAAAATTAGATTTTGACAAAATTTGAGCTTATCCCCATAATAGAAAGCTGGTGGCAAGTGGCGGTGGTCACACCTAGATTAATTTGAGAGATTAGAGGCATTAAAAGAGGGGGAAAAAATTAAACTAAAAAAGAGTAAATGGGAGACTCACATGGGTTAAAGCCTTCAAGACATGTTTGGATATAAGTGAATAGGCGAGTGGTTAATAACTACTTTCTAACCACACTAATCACTTATTGTTTTTAAAGACAGTTATAGTTAGCGGTTTTAGGTTTTTTCAAAATTATTAACTGTTAACCGCTTATATATATATATTATGTTTACTATATATAAAAATCTAGAAACGATGTATATAGTATGATATTATCGTATTACTATAGAAACAACATCGTTTTGATTTTATTTTATTTTTTAAAAAAATAATATTTTAAATTTGTTTTAAAAAAATATGATTAGTGATTATTAGAATTATTAGCCGCTAACCACTGATTAATTGCCTAGGCAGTTAGTAGATTTTACTAACCGCCTAAGCGGTTATGGTTTACGGTTTTAGCCAATAACCAGGCTAAAATTGCTAATTGTATCCGTATTTTCATACCTATGTTTGGATATCATTTTCTAGTCTCTTTATACTTTCTCTAGAAATCTTCTTGACGGGGTTCACCATATCAAACCCTAGATGATATAGGGTTATCATCAGAGAACTGTTGCAATTGGAATGTGACAAATATTCCCAATGGCAATGTTCATGGCTTTTAACAAAGATGTTGAAGTGTATTTGCTTTTAGAATAGAATGCCCTGTCTCTGAATTTACAAACAATTCGGTTGGGTGGATGAGAACTTTTCAGCAATTAATTCTTTATTTTCGAAAGTATTATATATTTTTAGGTTTATCATTGGAGGTGTTAAATAATCACCGATACTCTTTATATTCTTATCAGAGGGTGAGAGGAATCAATTACAAATATTCATTTGCTTCGCAGCAAGTGAGAAACCAAACTCACCATTTATTTTGTGTCCTTGGATTACCTCTTTATGAACTATTAAGCAAGTTAACCAGAAATTGACCCTTTATCGATTGTGTTTAATCAAGTCGGCCCAAATTTCATTTTACTAAATCTTACTCCGTTAATATTAATTTTGTATTAAGTTCATATTAAATTTGCAATTCATAATAATCTGTTGCCGAATAGAAGTACACAACCGACTCCACTTGATAGAAAGCTCATCAAATAGAGCAGAGCTGCTTCTGATCATAAGCTGCAATTTGGTCAGGCCATCCTTGTTGGTTGAAGTGCTTAGACAAGAGAAAAGGAAAGAGAGTGGATGTCTCACTAAATCACAAACATTTATCTGAAGTTGAAAGTTATACCAAGCATTATAATTTCTTGCAGTATTTTATCCATTAATAGATTTGGCCATGGAAGATATGAATCAACCAATTGTTGTCATGTGCCCTCCGATAGTTATCCAAATCATTCCACACTTCATTTCAAGGGGAAAAAGAAAATCACAAGTTTCATTTTTATTATTATTTATTTCAACTACGAATTAACTATTTAGTCAATTCCCAATAATTCAAATTCATTTTCTAAATCCACTAAAACTGCAATTAAGACCAGCTAAATCATTTTGTTTAAAACTCGGAACTGTAATTGAGATGCAATAAATAAATAGAGTAAACTAACACATATTGGTACACAAAAGGAACTCATCTATAAGCCTCATCAAGTTGCCTGCCATATAGAAATTAAGAAATCAAGCACATCAAACTCGGTTGTATGCGACTGATTTGCTGAACAGCTGCCGTATGTAGACGACCTGTAGACCACTTACAATGGCCAGCAAAATGTACTCTCCGACAGTGTAGAAGACAACTCGCTTTCGTGTGCTCTCATTTGCTGAGGCAGAAACAGAGTGGTAAGTAAAATTTTTATTGATGTAATAGAGGGTGTAGATATATCCAGAAGCAGCAAAACAACAAACACACTAGAGATGTGTAGGGCCGACTAAAGAGTGGGTTGGTGATTCATCAATGAATATTCTAGAAAGATACAGTGATGCAAGCAACAAGATTATATTCATCATACATCAAACACCCTCCAAGGGCATACTACCAACATCCACTAGGTGAATCAATTTGGCTATGGAAATTTATTTTTTGCTAATCTAATTTGATAGTTCAAATATTATAGCAACACTATTCCCCGGATGACAAAGGCTCCTTAAATTCTATAACTGCAACTTAAACACGATGACTCATTTTAAACACGGTGACTCATTTAGGTTTACTTGAGAGATTAACAAAAATAACACAAAAGAGAAACAAAGAAAAATATATATGTAATGATCTAACTTCAATTTTAAAGCTTATAAGTGAACTTCACATTAAATTACCATAATGGGTATCCCATTATGCGTTTTGAGAAATACTTTTTGCATTCTGGCGTCCATCTTATGTACATTTTTGCTGAGTTGGCATGACATCAACTTTTGTCATTTATTTTTAAAGGTGGATGGAATATGCCAACTCAGCAAAAACATATAGAAGATGAATGCCATAATGCAAAGAAGCATTTCTCATGCATTTTTATACAACCTCAAGAAAATGAATCCATGTAATTAACAAATGTATGCACTGATGCTGAAGATGCCAAGCCATTTACGCTTACTAAACACTTCCCTATATAGATATTTATGTGTTTGTTGGTTCTAATTACACCTGGTGTAACTTTTAGTAAAGGTATACTACCAATTTTTTTTATTAAATCAGTGACTTTTGGATCCTGCCATTAGATTAAATGTTCTCTCAAGACTTGGGCACACTAAATTTCACAACAATTGAATGTAATTTACTATCAAATTTACAGACTTAATTTTATAGTAGATTTTAAGAATACAAAAACTATAATTTGGAACACTTTATAAATAAGATACTTATTATATCTGATTAGGAAGATAATAGTCATTAGAAAGATATCTATTCCAACAGTGGATTTAACAAGATATTGTTACAAAAAGTTATTGAGTGGTGCAACTTTTGTTAAAGAGTAATGCTAGAAACCACATTTTTATCCCACAATGTTGACGTGGTTGACGTGACAGTCACAATCAACCCTTGGATCAGTCATTGTTAAAAAAAAAAAAAAAATCCAATTGTTGATTGGAATTGCCATGCAGGGGCAAACCTACCTTAGTGGTGGGGGGTCTTTGGCAACCCCAATTTTTTTTTAAAATCTTTATAAAATATTATTCCTATGCCATGACCTCGTCAATGATGACTTTTTTACCCCCTAGATAGCTAGATGATTTACTTTACCACTCTTTGTATCTATGTATTTATTTACTTACGTAGGTTTGGACCCCCATATAAAAAATCTTGGTTCCACCCTTGCTGTTACACCAGCATTGTAGAATTCTCTTTGATAAAACTATACCATGCATAACTTTAACCTACCCTATATATATAAATATATATATATTTCCTTACAGTAAATCACTAAAGCCAATACATTGCATGTGGGAAATTCCTATGTTTGACTGGTGTCTATCACAAGAGACAAACTAGATTCTGTCCATGAAATGGGCATATATCCATATTTGCCAGAAAACCACAAATGACATATTTATATCAAATCATGATCATCACTTTTAACTCATGGAAAGAAAACAACTTACTGTGACGATGCCGAGAATCACGTGCCTTCAAGTACTTTTGCTCTGCGGTAACAGACTCCAGTGCCTCTCTCAGCTCGGCAATTTTAACATTTATTGGGTTCAAATGTTCTGAAAAAGCCACCATGTTAAGTTTAAAGGGAGAGCAAAACACACATGGAGAGCATATATCAGCCTCAAACATGTTTTTAGGTAATCAAGAGTATAAAAATAGCCTCAAAAATGTTGCTTGGACTAACAGAACTCATATTTATGAAATCTATTTCTTATAACAATTCATATATGAATATATGCAGATGATGGAAGAATATCAGAATATGCTAATAAAAATGTATTGATAGAGATTTTAACAAACCATCTTTGGCGAGGTCATGCTCATTGGGAATATGACCAACATGTATGTAGAAAGAAACTGTCTCTGGGGTTGAGTAAGGATTATGAAAACAGAATTTGTACATTCCACTTCGTGGGGCCTTGAACTCAAACTTGTCGCCAGATTTTCCCTTCAAGGTATGCACCATATTACCCGCAGGAGATGTCACCTGAACAAAATCCCATTATTTTTTCTTCTTGTGATAGGTAATTGACCCCAATGGGAGGGGGAAGGGGGATTCAAAATCCCATAATTAGGATGCACAAACCTCTAATTCGAGAGTAGATGTAAAAACTATTTGCAACTTCAGGCAAGGTAATTTGGATAACTGATGCAAGATAGACAGAAAATGGCTTCTAATTTATGATATCAAGTAGTCAAGAGTTTTCACGCCCAGAGGGATGGGCTTTTAGAAGGCCCTAGCAAATCCTTTTGATGAACAGGCCTTAAATGACTAAAAAGGTTAATATTTATGATATAACTCTTTCTTAAATAGAATTACAACAAAAGACCAACATATTACAGACGAGAAGACAGCTAAGGTCATCTCTCATTATTCCAATTGCAAGATGTAAAGTGATAAAACTAGGATAGACGAGAATATTCAATATTATAGGCTATTAGCAATCATAACCTGATTCTTTTTTCCATACCTTTGCTTCATCCTTCCTAGAATTATGGCTACAACTCTTTCTACTTTCCCCCCCTTTGTTTATCTTATTGTTATGTAATTCATAAGTGAGCAAAACATCAATCAGAATCTACTATCAGCAGAAATTTTTTCATCATTAAAACTTTACAAGCACATCCACTGAGTTAAGAAAAATTTACCAAGTATTCAAACATTATGATATAGTTCCAATCAAGCATTATACGATACTTGAGTGCCAGACTAAGAATAAAAACGTTAATCTTGGATTTGCAAAAACGTTAATATTGGATTTGCAGCCAATAGCAGGCAAATAATAAACCAAAGCTTCAAACTAAAGACTCAAAATACAGATGACCCTTTCTTCTATTTACACTAAATCCATGAGTTTGTTTCAACAAATATAGCCTAGCACCCAAATCCTTGAAATTCCAAAAGACAAGCCTCATGTAGACAGCACCAACACCAAAATTACATGCCCATATCAATGTACAGGTAAATTGCCAACATCATTGAGTCTGCCAACAAATCAAACCGAAAGGCATTGAATAAAAAATTTTAAACAATACCGAATTGTGTCCGATTTCCGAATTTTAAGAAAACCTAAACATAACGCGAATTTCCCCCGTTTTCCGACAATTTTCTCATCAATCAAACAGACCCACCCCACCATTTCTCTTTCAAAAGACATTACCTTTTCAAATCGAAACAAATCAACAATCAAAACCATTCAACCAATTATAAAAGAAGACAAACCCCGAAGAACAAAAACCCTGTCAGAGAGAAAGATCCAATCAAAACCTAAATCGCTTACGGTGAAGTCGATGCCGGGGTGATCGGAGGTCCAGAAGATGTCGTGGTCAACGACCACGAAATTCCCAGAGACCATGTCGCCCTCGTAGAGCACGTACTCGGACACGCATTCGACGTCGTTTACGGTCACCGAGAGGGACGAGATTCTACCGACCAAGCTCAACAGCACCAGAACAATCATTGACGCACACATCCTTTCGCTTCCCTGTCTTTGCCTCCTCCCCATGGTTTTTGTTTCACCTCTAATTTTGTTTACTTGTTTGTTCTTCTTTTAGGTTTCAGACTTCTTGGGTTGGACTCAGATATGGAAAGCTTAAGGTACGAGGAGGAGAGGCGAGGGGAGACACCTGGCTTTGGTTTTCACACAGGGAGCGTTACTGGTTGATACACGTCGATACGGCACCGTTTTTTTTCGAGTCCCACGTATCTTGACCGACACTGTTTGTAATTTTTTTTTCCCCAAGTATGAAAATGAAATTTGTACAATCTATAAGACAATAAATTTTTGGATTTTTTTTTTTATTATTTTAAAGATACTGATCTCATTAAGATAGTAGTCAAAAGTACGAAATTTATACAATACAGAGTAACAAAACTCTGACAAATCTTAACTATAGCCAATACAAAACCATAGCCAAAACTGCAATTTCACCAATTAGTTAACATATGTGTGACTTCCGATACTAAAACAAATCTGCAACAAGTAGAGACCAACAATACATAGATGTAGCCTCTAACGGAACCTCCCAACCCAAGGCCAGAGAACTAAACTATCCACAACCCAAAAGGGCAGGATGCCTTATTATAAGAAAAACAAATAAAACTAATTCATGTACCAGATCTGCATCAAACAACCAAGATTTAGAACATGAATAGCCCAAACTCAACAACAATAAAACAAAACTAAAAAAACTAAAAAACTCCACAAGTAGCAGCAGAGGAGCCACACCCACCCGAAACGGAGACCGGAGAAAACACCAAGCACTATTGCCGTAGAGGGGGAGGAGGGAAAATCTACATCTAAATCTAGATATTCTCTTCTCAAGGCTTTTTACTAGTTTGTTGCTTGGAGGAAGAGGGAAGAAGTGATTTCTAGAGAGAAGGTAGAGCCTCTCTCTCTAGAAACGGTTTTTAATTTCTAAGATTCCGTATTTTGTAAATTTTTGGATTTGATATTTTTTTTTAGAATTTCTAAAAGATATGAATTTTGTGTCATTCAATTACACATTAAATCTCTTATCAGCATCGCATAGAGAATATAACAAAGTGGGGAAGAAACTGGTCCCTCCACTCTGCCCTCTTCTCCTTTCCCTTATTTTTTTTGCCTTCACTGTAAATAGACTAAGGCCCGTGTGTCAATGGTCCTTGATGTGCATTCTAGCAGCGGGTTGCTAGTCGACAGTGGCGTATAGAATGCGTGAGGATGTGTTAAATTTTTGTTATTCTATTTTCATTGTTCTAAAATAAGAATGTAATCTCTCTAGATATGCTTTTAGTAGCAATTTATGGGGTGGAGTTTTATTCGTTTTCTTAAGTTTTGTTTTCATGAATCCTTATGAATAATGGAATTGGTTTCTGGTTAGGGTTTTTCTTTTTCTTTTTCTTTTTCTTGTGGTTCATTTTCTGTGAGCAAACTATACACCGATGACGGATGAACTACCAAGCATAAAGAAAAATTGTCATTATGGTAGAGGCAGCGAAGGGGGTTGCGATTGATAAAGAACTAGTAGTAGTGATAAAATTAAAAATAAAAAAGCCAGGGAATCAAGGACCTAGTGGCGGATAGAGACGTCATTCATCAGAATTTGCTATAGATATGAAACTGATTAGGACAGTGACTTGTGTCATAGATAATGTTTAAGTTGTGAAGATTCCAAATTGAATCTTTGGCATTGTATGAAACATTTTGCCCCATTTGATTGTTATATCGATGAAGAGATAATTTGTTCCAAAAAAAAAAGTCTTATCTATTTTTGTATTAGAAATGTGTAAATCTATCATTAATTATGTGGGATCTACATGAATTCAATAGTGGAGATCGACAAGAGAGATGCAAGAAAATGAAAGCAAACGTTTATTTCTCTAAAATATTCTAAAAAAAAAGGATTAAATACTTAATACCCTTTGGGGTTTCACAACTTTATTTTTTCCTCTTTAGGGTTTGATTTTTATCACAAGAGGTCTATGTGATTTTGATAAAGGACCAAATTGATCATTTTGTTAGTTGACTTAATAGACTAACAAGTGGGCAAATGAAAATTTGACACTTGGCACAAGTAGCCATGTAATCAGTGATAACGTGGCCACCTATTTTTTACTTTTTAAAAAATTCAAAAAAAAAAAAAGAGACAAAATTTGGGGTGGCCGTGGGTACCAAGTGACCCAAATTATTAACTAGACGTAACTAGTTTAGTTTAGGGAGTTAATTTGGGCTTTAGGTCATTAATGATACTAAAGGGGCAATTTAAACCTTTGGGCAGATGTATGCTAGGTCTGGCAGACGTACACTACTGTTTGTAGTGCGGACATACGAGGGACCAAACGTATGCTATGCAAACCATACAGTGGATGTACACTACTTTTTGGAATACCCTCTGGTTAATATCTAGATGTAAGAGGCAGCCTTTGGATCGTTGGGCAAGAACCACCAGATGTACGCTAGGGTTGGGCCGATGTCCGTTGCTTTTCAGGGAGTTGGTGGCAGCCCTTTCCTATAAATTCCCATACCCCCTTTATGTTTTCCATAGTTTTCAGACACCTCCATGCCGCCAAAGTGTTTTGAGTTTGCTTTGTGAGTGTTTAGTAAGCGTTGGTGAAGTGTTCATGTATTTCGGAATATTTGTGAGGCGAAGCTCTTGCAGTTTTGTTTCAAGGAGGTAACATTCGATCCTTAACTTTTTAATTACGTCGTTATATTGCTCGATTTCTGTTTGATTGTAGTTGTTACTTAGATACGCTTTAAATCTTGTTTAGGTTAGTATTTTGTTAACTTAGCATTATTACATTTCATGGAAGTTGTAATCTAGGTTAAGAGGCTTTATGGTGTTTTCAGTAGTCCTAGGAATCGAAGAATAGGCAGACAGTGGAGAGAAAATGAGGTTTTCCTTGAAAAACGTCGGAGTGGATGTATGGTCTCGTAACCGGACGTACAACCCGTTGTAACGTGATGGACGTACAACCCGTTGTAACGTGATGGACGTACAACCCGTTGTAACGTGATGGACGTACGGCCTTAAGCCCGAACAAACGGTCAGTGTGTGACAGAAGACTTTATTTTCACTAAACCGTCCCACATCTCATGTTTTCCTTACTTTATAGTTGTTTTAGTAGAATTATGACTAATAGAAGATTTTTCATAGATTTGGAAAACCCAGATCTTTCGGAATACTCAAAGACGTTTTTCGATTTAGGTGGGTTTTAACTCACATAATGCTTGTTGTTATTTTTCATGCACTGCACATCTATTTTGGATATCAAGAAAACATGCATATTTTATAACTTTTACAGTTTTATACTTATTGCACATGAACTCTTTTTTTTTTAGAAAAACGTTGTGCTAAACATGTTATTTAAGTGAGAATTGTAAAATGACATGCATGTAAAATACAGACAAGATAATTTGCATCGTATGACATGGTACACCGGTATGTGCGGTATAATGGTTATGGGTTTACTATACATGTTAGTTTTATGGTCAATGTGTGTGTATTATATGAGGCTTTGGATTTAATGGTTTCGTGACCACGGTGCAATCATTCCCAATGGTTCAGTCACTATAAGATGGACATTATTAATCGGTGTGGGCCACCCGAGATTGGACTCGGTTGTCTTGCTAATGTTACGTATAGTATATTGTGCAATGATTGGGACACTGACATTTTACTATAGGTCCCTCGTGACAGCGTCAACCTTGCTGAGAAGGGATAATATCTCGGGTAGACCATACTACTGAACTATGACTATTACTCATATCATATGCATATGTTATATATTTATGTATATCACTTATAATGTAAACTGTCATGATGGAACTGCTTTTACTTATAAAATATCGGAGTTCATTACTAAACTATTATGGGTATTATATGTGTTAAAAATCACTAAGTCTTAAACTTACCCTTATATTTTATGTTTCATCTCTCATTGCGATTGTTATACGGTTTAACCGCTTTAGAAGAGGATGTCGTTGGAGTAAACTTGGGTGCTAGCTCAGGACTTAATTCATGTGATCTTTGAAGATATGGATCCTATTTGGTTGCGTTCAATGTGGAGACTGGATGATCTACTCGTGCAGACATGATAGAGATCCTGATATCATTAGTTCTGCTCAAGCTTATGTCTAGGATATGATTTGTTGATCCTTTTGAGAACTATGTTGATGTTATGCTATTTTGGGGTTGTGTCTCTTTTTTTGATGATGGTTTAATAACCAGTACATTTGATGACGATCTATGATATTATGGTGATGTAGTATTTTATCTCTTGTATTTGCTATGTGATGTTTCGTTTATTGTCTATAATTCTCATAGTCTAAGTAAAGTCTTCTATTGCAGCTTTCTCATTGCGACGGAAAAGGTGAAATCCCTAAGATTTTGTTCCGCAAGGGGCATGACTGGGATGACGAGCCGAGAGATCAATTACTAGTTAATTGATTTGCCCGTTGAGGTTGTTACACCCATGGAGTCAAGGTAGTGGCTGAAACCACCCCCCAAACCACCGATGGGAGTTTGGGGTGGTTTCGGCCACCCCTTGGCTCCATGGCCACCCCAAATTTTTTATCTTTGTTTTTTTAAAAAAATTGTTTCTAAAAAATAAAAAAAAATTTAATTAGGTAGCCACATCATCAGTGATGACGTGGCCACTTGTGCCAAGTGTCAAATTTTTATTTGTCCACGTATCAACCCGTTAAATCAACCAACGGTTAACTGACAGATAAATCAATTTGGTCTTTTATCAAAACCATATGGACCTCCTGTAATAAAAATCAAACCTCGGGAGGGAAAAAAATAAAGTTGTGAAACCTCCAAGAGGATATTAGGTATTTAACCAAAAAAATAATTCAAAGTTAATTATAAATAAAATATAATAAAAAGAGAAGATTTTACTTAGTCTTATGAATTTTTATCCTTTTTACAATTAAGAGTAAAAATGTAAAAGTGTAAAGAATATAAGGTTAAATTTTATCGCCATCGTATATTTAAACTATGAAAAAATTATTTCAATAAAAAAAATGGTTAAATACTTCATTAGTCCCTAAGGTTTGAAAACTTTATTTTTTCCTCTGGTTTGAAAAGTGACCAAATTAGTCATTATGGTTTTAAAAAGTGACTAAGTTAGTCATTCTGTCAATTGACCATTAGTTAACTTAACAGACTGACACATGAACTAATTAGAAGTTGACATCTGGCCACCTAATTAAAATTTTCATTTAAAAAAATTTAGAAAAAATATTTTTTCAAAAAAAAAAAAACTTGGGGTGGCCGAAACCACCCCCTTGGCTAGATGTTCTTGTCGAGGTTGCAAAGCAGATCGGCGAGCCCCGGATTCATTGCACCTTCAGAGGAACGCGTTGGTTTATGAGGTGGTGAGAATGGTGGGTGAAGATTACAAGCTGGTTCAGTTGGAAATCTTGCTCTGAGTTGCAGAACTCGAAAATAGAGCGAAAAATATGAGTTACGGGGAGTTGACTAGTGTGGTAAACGCGTTGAGGAGGTTTGAGGATTGCAAAGCGAGGCTGTCGTTGTTCGCAAATCGAAAGAGGAATGATGGGTTATGGGAATTGGCAAGATGAAGATGAAGCTCCTTATGATGATCGGCAAGATGGAGGAACTGAGGCTGGTAATGGTGAGGGTGGAAAGGAGAGATGACGGAGGTAGTAAGTCAACGCGGTTCAGAAATCCATTTGCTCCATGGAGCCACCCCCAAACCACTATTGGGGGTGGTTTTGGCCACCCCAAGTTTTTTTTTTTTTTTAAAATAAAAATTTAATTAAGTGGTCATTTGTCAACTTTTAATTGGTCCATGTATTAATCCATTAAGTTAACTAACGATCAACTAACAGAATGACTAACTTTGTCACTTTTTAAAACTACAAAGACTAATTTGGTCACTTTCTAAACCCTAGGGAAGAAAAAATAAAGTTTCCAAACCCTAAGGACTAATGAGATATTTAACTCAAAAAGAAAGAAAGAAATATTTTTCCATTTTGACCATTTCCTTTTCATTCTATTCCACGCAGCAATTTTTTTTTTTTTTTTCTTTCTGTTTTTATTATTATTATTATTATTTTCTTACAAATCCAATTTTGCTTTTAATTTGATCACAGATATATAAACCAATTCCTCAAAAGATATATAAACCAATCTCTGTCCTGGAGTGTCCAACATCTGAGGAGAGAGGCCAATACTGTTGCTCATCAACTAATTGCCCAATTTGCAGCGGTGAGGGAGGAGGAATATATTTGGCTTTCCAAATTTTCCAGAATTTATTCTGGATCTTGTATTCTCTGACCAAGAGGTTTTCGATCAATGAGATAATAATGGATATCTTTCAAAAAAAAAATCTCCTTGTTATATTCATTACTAAATATAAAATTTTACATAGACGATTTTAATACTTGATAGTTAATATATAATATATTTAAAAACTATTTGTGAATAAAGTGGTACTTTTTAGTTAGGGTTTGTTTAGGATTGAATTTGAGAGGTTTAAAAGTGTTTTTAATATTCAAAAAGCTCGTTTATAAAAAATATAGTGATTTGGTAAAAAAATGAAAAGCACTTTTAAGTGTCTCAAAAGCTTAAAAATGGTCAAAAAAACACTTTTGACAAAAACTTAAAAATAAAATTTTTACTTAAAAACTTTATTTCTCAAACACAATCTCAAAAATATTATAAAACTTGAGATTGTGCAAAAGTACAAAATTTAGAGAAAAAATACTTTTAAAATATTTGTTATATAATAATGTAGGAGTAATTAATAGGGTACGAACGAGTTCTGCAGTACAATTGCCCTATACGGTCTTCTTCTTCCTTTCTCTATCGTCTTCTACCTTTCTTCTAATTCCTATTTCAGTTCTATTCTGAAATCTAATATAAACCGTAGAGTAAGTTTGTTAGATTCATTAGATAATTTTTCATGAAGATAATCGTAACGATGATCTTGAAATCCCAAGGAAAGTACATATTAACAATAGAAATAAAGTTTCTAAAAAATAATTCAATCGAATATAAATCACATATTATAAAACAAAAATCACAAGTTTAAATCTCCCTCTTTCCCATCTTTGTGTAGACATATAAAAGATAAAAACAATGAAACCAAGGTTGGGTGAGACTTTTGGTAGAATCAGCACGAGGTCTTTGTTTATAAATTAATTAGGTCTTTCTTTATATATTTAACATGGTCATAATTATTTGCAGAAAGAGACTTTTGGCAGAAAAAGACAGAAAGTTGAACAGTAAAACTAATCAGCACGTGGTCTTAGTTTATAAATTAATTATGGTCTTTCTGAAAAAATAAAAATAAATAATTTTGGTCTTTCTTTATATATTTATCATGGTCATAATTATTTGCAGAAAGAGACTTTTGGCAGAAAAAGACAGAAAGTTGAACAGTAAAACAAATCAGCACGTGGTCTTAGTTTATAAATTAATTATGGTCTTTCTGAAAAAATAAAAATAAATAATTATGGTCTTTCTTTATATATTTATCATGGTCTTAATTATTTGCAGAAAGAGACTTTTGGCAGAAAAAGACAGAAAGTTGAACAGTAAAACAAATCAGCACGTGGTCTTAGTTTATAAATTAATTATGGTCTTTCTGAAAAAAAAAAAAATTATGGTCTTTCTTTATATATTTATCATGCTCTTTATTATTTGCAAAAAATAAAAAATAAAAAAATCATGTTCTTCATTACTTTATAAACTAATTGTGGTCTTTGTTTATATATTAATAATGGTCCTTGTTCCTTTCAAAAAATAAAAAATAAAAAAATTATGGTCCTTGTTTTATAGCAAAAAAAAAAAAAACAAAAAACAAAAAACAAAATTTATGGTCTTTGTTTATATATTAAATATGGTCTTTGTTCATATATTAATTATGGTCTTTGTTTATAAATTATATCCGCCATTGTTTTCTAATGCAAGTTGATTCCAGCTGTAAGATAGATCTCTTTGTTCTTCATTACCTAACTATCATGCGATTCATGCCTAACCTTTAAAGTTCAAAGCATTTGCCTATATATATATATATATGTATTTGGGAACAACCCTCACTCCACACTTGTAAGTTCGTAACCATCTCACCCGCTCCTTTTTTGCTTTCTCTTCTGCTTGTTTTTTTCATTCTTCCTTTATATTCGTCTCCCCACTGCACTCTTCTCTCTCTTTCTCTCACATAGTCGCTCAATCTGGACATATTGACGGAAGCCACGACTCACGACTTGCTATCATTGCCCCCATTTACACGGTGGATTCAAATTGGTAATTTTGCATTATCTCACAGTTTTTATTCTATTACCCATTCATTATTCCTATTTACTTAAGATATGTTTGAGCTGCTTTTTCTCTCATTTTGTATGTTGTACACGTTGGTGTTTAGCTGTGCAAATTTTGTAAAGGAGTTCATTATGAGTTTTGGATGCATGCAATTGTACGTTAAGATTTATTTTAGGGGTTCCGATTGGGATTTTTGGGATGCATTAGTACAACTTACAAGGAGTTTGATGCCTGATTATTAGGATTATATAGAATGCTGACTTGCTTTTAGTGGCGGTGTTCCTTAAGCCATCCCTTGAATACTCCCTAATATATGCATATATATTTTTTGTCATCACGAGTTGTCATGAGAGTAAGCGAATGGTACTATTTGAAATATGTGTGACACCCGGAGCATTTGGACCAAGAGGAATTAGAATTGGACAAACAAATTAGACGTTATTGAGTAATATGAACAAAACTTATTCTATAGACAGCCAAATGACTAAACCATATTGCAATGCCTAGCTAGAAGGGGATGACATGCTAATTTCCATGCACTTTCCTTTTTAAAATTCCTTTGATTACTATTTTGCATGTGGTCCACATGATTCATATTCGTGAAGTGCTGAACAAAGAGTTTTGTACGTGTGGAGAGATATTTATAGGAATCAATAAAAAGCATGGATCCTCTAATTAGATCATATGATAAACATATTTTGGTTGACCAAATTCATCGATGGTTCTTAGCCCAAATCATATGATCTAATTAAGCAGGAAATATACGAGAGGATGGTTCTTAACACGCTATAGATAATCGTTTCGCACACCACTGTCTTTTGTCTTTGTTTTACATCTTTTCCTTTCTTTGACTTTTCCCCTTCATTTCTTTCGATTTGTTCACACCTGCTCAAATTATTTACCGAGGTAAAACTCTCTCAAACTAGTGCGAAATTCAATTTTATCCTCAAGTTGTTACTGACTTTGCTTCGATCAGTACTCTTCAAGTTTTGTGTTCGTTTTTATTTTTATTTTTTTATTTTTTGTTACAGTTCTTTATTTTCTCAGCACAATGAATGATCACTTGGAAATGTGAAACACGCGGAAAGATAAAAAGGAGTTGGGGGGCCAGGTGTACGTGAAAGAAAGTAGTAGATGATTCAAATTTAATTATTGCATGTGGCACCTACCACGTTGTAGATAATCTTTTCCTACACCACTGTCATCTTATCCTTTCTTTTACTTTCCCCCCTTTTCCTTCAAGCTCAAATTATTTACCGAGGTAACTATCTGAAACTAATGCGAAATTCAATTTGATCTTGCATTTTGCCTATATATATATATATATATATATATTTGGCAACAATGTTGTTGCCTTACTCCGCACTCATAACCATCTCATTTTTTTTTTTTTCTTTTTTTTTTGTTCTTTCTGGTGATCATTTCTTCATTTTTCTTACATAGTTGCTCAATTTGGACATATTGACTTGAAGTAACGTTCTCCATAGAAGCCGCCGCTTACGACTTTGTCATCGCTGCCATTTTCACTGTGGATTCAACTCGGTAATTTTGCCATATCTCCCATTTTTACTCAATTGCTCTTTTGAGTTTCCGATTTTTTTCTATTTTATTGAACTAAATTCAAAATTGCGAATATCAAAGAAAAAAAAGAGTTGAAATTATGTTTGGGTTGTTTGAAGAATATAAGATATAATAATAAAAAATCTAATTAATATATATATTACAAAAGCAAATAACAAAAAAAAAAAAATAATAACAATAATACGCCACCCCTAAAAGGTATTTAGGGTGGCCAATCCACCCGCAGAGTGTGGGTTGGTCACCCTCAAAACTAATGAGCCACCCCCAAGCCGCTAGTTGGGGGTGGCTCCAATTGGTTTCGGGAGTGATCTGGCCACAACCCCTAAATATATATATTTTTAATTTTCTTGATTTTTACAATTTTTATTTAATTTTTTTATTAGTTTTGTTGAAATTTTTTAAACAAAGTCAAAAAAAAATTTTGAGTTGAGTTGAGTGTTAATAATGTCAAATCAACTCACAAGAGAAAAAAGTTGAGAAGAACTGTCTTCCCAAACAAGCCTCTATGTTTGAGCTTTTTCTCCCATTTAATTGGTTGTTGCCATTTAGATGTTAAAATTTCGCAAAAGAATTCATTATGCGAGTTTGATGCCTGATTCAGATAGGTGGCAGTCTGACACTTTTTATACTATCTTGTTTTTTTCGGTTATATTTTTCATTCAAGTATGTCAAAGAAGACTCCCTTATACGTAGTAGGGGTATACAAGTAGGCGGTTATCAACCTCCTAATAACCTCTAACCCCATAATCGTTTTTGTAGATAATTGAATAAAATTGTTAATCACCTAGAGTGGGGTGATTAATAATCACTAACGGCTTATCCACATACCTATTATATATTATACATAAAAATAATAATAATCATATATAAAACGAAGTTTTAGTGCGTTTGATATAATGCTTTCATAATTGCTAAATGCAATTGCTTGCACACTCTTACTAATATGCATATTTTTTGTCATCATGAGTTGTCATTAGAGTAGGGATGAAATAGCGGGCAGGCCAAACGCCCTAATTGCTAACCGATTTTGAAGGCAGTTAGAAAAAACTGCTAATCGCCTAGGGCGGTGTGATTTGCGGTTTTAGAATTTGGAAAACCACTAACCATCTATATATATATACATGAAACAATGTCGTTTTGGTTTTTTTTTTTTTTTTTTCATTTTAAAAAGTGGTTAGCAGAGATGATTATCCAATTTTACTAACCGCGAAGATGGTTGTGATTAGTAGTTTTGGCTAAAAATCACTAATCGTAACCACATTTTTACACCTACATTAGAGTAAGCGGACAAAACTTTTTGGAGTATGTGCTAAACTTGCAACATCTGGACCAAGGGGAATTGAATTGGATGAACAAATTAGACGTTATTAAGTCATATGAACAAAACTTATTATAGCCTATCTATAGACGCCCAAAGAAACATTATTATTTTTTTAAAAAAAAATTCATATGATCAATTTATGCAATGTCTACAAGGGGATGAAATGTTAATTTTCCATGCACTTCTCCTTTTTAAAATTTCTTGAATTACTATTTGCTTTCCACATGACCTTGTGCTTAGTTCATGGTATTTGTGAAGTGCAGGACAGAGAGTGTACGGCGAGGAAGCATAGAAACTAGTAGTAGACGGAGCATCACTTGTGAGGAGAGATATTTATAATACTCTATAAAAAGAATGGATCCTTCCAATTCCTTTGAATCTCAAGCATTTGTTAATGCTAATCAACTCGAGCAAACAGAGACCATCAATTGCATGGATCGTAATTCCTATTATGCTGCAGCAGAAGGCAAAATTGTGGTCTTCAAAGATATCACTAATCAGTCTCTTGACCTCTTACGAACCCCAAATAAAAACACAATCCTCCATATTTACATCACAACTCTCGATTCAGGATCAAAATCAACTCTCAATGCAGGATCAGAATCAACAAAACCCTAAATGCAGGTGCGGAATCAAAAACCCCTAATACAGGATCAAAATCTACAGCCAACTTTGTGAAAGAAATTCTTGAAATGTGTCCCTCATTGTTACTGCAAGCCAATGCCAAAGGTGAAACTCCATTGCACATTGCAGCAAGGTATGGGCATGATGACATAGTGGAAGTTATAATCAAACATTGTGCCCAAACTCTCCATGATCAAGACCTAGAAGAGGGGATTGAACCGGTAAAGGAAATGCTCAGGATGACAAACAAAGAGAAAGACACGGCTTTGCACGAGGCTGTACGTTATAATCACCTTGAGGTGGTAAATTTGTTGATTAGTAAAGACCCAGATTTTTCATATTCTGCTAATGATGCTAATGAGACTCCACTTTACATAGCTGCCGAGAGAGGATTTGCAAGTGTGTTGTTTGAAATTTTAGACAAATGCAAATCTCCAATGCATGGGGGTCCCCTCGGTAGGACGGCTTTGCATGCTGCTATGATATATGAACATGTGACAGATCAAAATGCAGGTACTATCTATTATTTTCTCATTGTTCTATTTACATGCTTAATTTAATAATGAGTAAATTTTTATAATAATAATAAAAAATTATGTACGTGGTGGACTAAAAAATAATAAATTCATGAAATATATATAAGGAGGCTTGATGTCTGGCATAGAAATTCAAGAATCATATAATTAAGTTTCTAAATTGAATTATTTTCATAACAATTTTTTTAATAAACAATATGATTGGACTGGGCTTACCTGCGGCAGGGCAAACTACCGCATATCCGCTGGGATTTCTCTTAGGATAACGTAAATAAAAAAATAAACACCGTCAAAGTCCCTTAATTCTCGTCAATTTCTTTTTCTTTTTCTACCCAAACCCCATGAAAAAAATATAATGGAAGGGAGTTGATACGTACAGGAGATTATTAATGTTAATTTGAATTTTATTAAGAAAGTAGAACGTAGAAAGTATTAAACTTTAATAAATTAATTTGAGTACCTTTTTCAATATCCTGACGAGTCTTGCTTAATTAATTGTGTCATTTAGAAAATTATATATTAAAGTTAACATAGTTAAATTATTTTAGGTATGATGGAAAGAATTATGGAAAAAATTGAGGGTATAAGTAGAGAAGTGGACAATAAGGGTTGGACTCCACTTCACTTGGCTGCATACTTGGGCCTTAGATATGAAGCAGAGAAGTTGTTGGATAAAGATAGAGAAGTAGCATACACGAAAGACACAAAGGGTAGGACACCTCTTCATATTGCAGCTCAACGTGGTAATTATTGGGCAACTAAGGTGATTGTAGAAAGGTGTCCAGATTGTTGCGAACTGGTTGATAACAGAGGTTGGAAGGAGCGACGGGTTCCTAAAGTGTATCATGGAAATTATAACAGAAAATGGGTCCCTCAGCAACCTTTTGAATGAGAAAGATGCGGAAGGGGATACACCTCTTCATCTCTATGTTAAGAATACTTCTTTGCGACTACCACTATTAAAGAGTTTTTTCAATAGTCACCCTCGAGTCGACAAGATGGCCTTCAACAAACAAAACCTCAACGCAAGGGAGATCGCTTCAACCGTAAAATATTCATCTAAAGAGGTAACGCATAATTTCATCTGGCTTAAATTTGAAAAACTAGATATTAATTGCTTTATTTTTCCGTTTTGCGGTTCATGAGGGTGGGGCCGGCCATCTATCAATTTTTCGAAACTCCGGTCCCTTTTTGTCACAACCCACCCCCATCCCACGGGAGTTTCATGGAGATGCAGTTGCGGGTTGGTTTTTTTTAACTCTAAATAATATTTTTCTTCCTTGAATAGCGTGTTTGTCTTTTTTACTAAATTAATTAAGTACCCATTAATTACAAAAATAAAATTAAATTAAATGCCCATTTAGTTTAGTGATTTCAAAAATTGGCATTTGAAAACATAATAATTTCAAAATACAGGTAATAAAAATCATAGTTTTACATTTAAAATTGTGATTTGGCTTTTTACATTGTTTGTTTTCAAAATATACCATTTTGTTTGTGGTAAGAAAATGTTAAAGGCATGTTTGGTGAACTTTTTACTTTTAAATTAAAACCCAAAAATCTCCTCTCAAATACCGTATAAACAAATGAATTTTCAAATGTGTCCCTACTACTAGTAAACTCTTAAAAACACTCTTCTAAACAATAAAACACACAATTTTCTCAAAAAATAACTTAATATTGTTTTTTTTTTTTTTAAGGGTTCAAATTGTCTATTTACAATTATTTTAAAAGGCTACTGATTACAACACTACCACCATGGTACAAAACTTTTTTTTTTTTTTAATTACTTACTTTTTATTTTTAAAAAATATTACTCAATTTTTTAATTTTTAACTCTTTTAATTTTTATTTTTTCTGGAATATAACACCCACCGCACCAATACACTTATTTTATTATTTGTTTTAATTCAAAACACTTCTTAAAACTTTACCAATGCCTTCATTTTTCACCTTTTTAATTTTATTTTTCTAAACGCAGTGCAAAAAAGGACATTTTCTACAATATTATTTAGAAACGCTGCAATTACCTGATCAAACCGTAATTTGTTTTTGTTATTTGGTTCTGAACCCACCACCATCACTAACAAACGGTACCAAATCTTTACTTTGCATGTATTCTCCATTTATTTTAGGGTAAAGTTTATTTCTCAAATTAGCACTTCAATGATAATCTAATCCACAAATTATCAATTGCGACAATTTACTCTCAAACTATTAAAATAATGATAATATACCCTAAATTTTAATTAAATGATGAAATTATCCTTTAAAATAAAAAATACTAAAATTTATTTATTTATTTCAAATTTTTAAGAATATTTTTGTCTTATTGCAAATTCTATATGGGTAATTTTTGTCATTTTACTAACATTGGTTGCAATTGATAGTTTATGAGATAAATTATCATTGAAGTGATAATTTAAAAGAGTTAAGTGCTCTTTACTCATGATCTTTATTTTATTTTGTGTAAGCTATACACTCGCACACACAAATAAGCATGCTGGAAAAAAAAGTTTCGTGGAGATGGTGGTTGGTTCTTTTTAAGACTCCATAAAAATTCTTGTATTTGTCACCAACCAAATCTCTTTAGTTTTTGTTGAAGGACGACCATCCATCTGCTAACTATCAATTCTTGCCTCTCTCTCCCTCTCTCATAATCAGTGTCTTTTTTTTATTATTATTATTATTATTATTATTATTTTTTATCTTTTCTAAATTTAGTATTAAGTGTTAATCAATTACATCTAAAATTATAAAAGGAATAAAATCACTAATTTATATGCCCTCTCAGAAACAGAGTTCAAATTTATTTATTTAGTAAGCATATATTACTATCTGCTTTTGGGGGAAAACTAAAAGATTTGTATGTGTATTCAATATTAATTTTCTCCTTTTCTTACGAATTAAACTTTAGTTGCATATGAATTAGTTAACAAAAAAAAAAAAATCCATAATTAAGTTGATATAGAATTATAATACACGTGAAAATTTTAAATCATGCAAATTAAGTACTGTTAAAAAAGTTTTAATGTATAAAATCTCTAAAAATAATTCTTATGTCCTTGAATAGCATGTTTGTCTTTTCTACTAAATTACGTGCCTATTTAGTTTAGCGGTTTCAAAACATACGAATTGAAAAAAAAAAAAAAAAATTCAAAATGCTGTTAATGAAAATACAAATTTTTAAAATATAATTAAGCGTTTGTTGAAATCATGATTTGACTTTTTAAATTGTGTGCTGTAAAAGTAAGGTTACACATATTTCAAGTTACTTCACACTCATATGTATCTTTTAAAATTATAATCGGATTAAAATTTAATAGAAATTCATCCAAAATTTAATAATGTTTTTAAAAGCCACCAATCTAGGTATGAAAAAATTATAGTAAAAAAATATAGTGTGTAGCAAATTAGCAATAGTTTTTTTAAAATGTACCCTTTTGTTTGCACTTCAAAAATTTAAGGGTATGTTTTATTTAGAAAGGATAATTATGTCATTTGAGAAGTTTAATCGACTGTATCATATAGGGCACATGGTTTCAAGCTCACCTTTAAGAGTAAAAGTGTAAAAAATAAATAAATAATGCCATTGCATATTTTCACCTTCATTTTTCCCTTTTCTTTTTCTTTCAATATCACGCAGCAAATTTTTCTTTTTCTTGTTTTAAATTCCAATTCGTCTTTAAACATTTGAGCGTATGCTTCAATTTGATCACATACTGCATGTATGAATATATGATCACTTTTTCGTATATATGTTCTTATAATTCTTACATTGCATGTTAATTACATGTTGGTTTTAAAAAATCATAATCTATAAAAACAAATGACAATGTAAATTAGGTACTGTAGTATTAGTTTCTTTTATGTATTAAATGATATATGTTTCTACATATTCTCATGTTTTATAATTACATTCATTAGGGGCTACAAAAAAAAATAAAAAATAAAAATATTCACCATGAGGTATATAAAAATCCATAATAAATCATCAACAAAAAATTGACCCAAATAAAAAATTCCATGCTAAATCCCTTTCTAAAATAAAAAAATATTATATGTGCTCTTTTTCTTACAAGCTACATAAAAATCCCTAATAATATCGGTATAAACATTACACAGTGGAATGAAATTATGATTGAATTGGAAGGACTACCTCAACGAGTAATAACTTTGCGAGAAGATACCACAAAACAAGAGGGCGAGGATGGAGACAAGGGTAGTGGAGACAAGGAGGATGAAGGCAACGTATCTTTGCTGCGGAATGCATCCGAAGCCCATTTGGTAGTGGCTACACTAATTACAACCGTGACCTTTGCAGCATGTATTACCATGCCTGGTGGTTTCGCAAGTAGCGGAGAAAGCTCACACCCAGGCTCTACTCTTCTGAGAAAAAATGTTGCTTTCAAAGCATTCATTATCACAGATACCATATCAATGGTGTTGTCGAGTTCTGCTGTCTTTATCCACCTACTGATGCCATTTCTTTTCGAAAAGCGTTTCGATGAAGAACATCGCGAGGAAGTTGTCTTTTTGGCCTTCTTCCTCATTTTGGGGGCCATGATAACAATGGTACTAGCATTTGTCACGGGCACATATGCTGTGTTAATGCCTTCTTTGGGTCTTGCCATTGCCAACTGTATCATTGGCCTAACCTTCTTTGTTGTCATCTTTCTTGTGGTACGAAAATTGATAAAGGATGGGATTTAGGGATAAATAACTAAGATGTAAGAGAAGATTAAGGATATTTTATTCAGATGTGATACCTGACAATCATATTAAGTGAGAAGTCTAGTGTGAATGAGTTTTCTTGTTACTTAATTTGGCATGTTATGAATTGATGATCCATATATAATAACTGACATTTGATGTGTTAATTTGCCTAAGATATATATTGCTGTTGTACTCGAAATACTATGTGTTTTATGATAATTGGATAACCATCCTAAATATAGTTGACCTGGCTACCCATACTACTAATAGGCATGCATACGTGGCAGAACTAGGTCACATTCCCAGTTCATGGTTACAAATATTAACCGCATGGCAGGAGCTTTTTGTGAAGTTGAATGCTCGATTTAGTGTTTGTGAAGTGTGTATATATATATATATATATATATATGGGTTTTCTAGGGGTTCTCCCCGTGTGTTCTCCTGGTGTTCTCTTAGTTTTACATAAAGCTTGATTTAAGAAAAAATAAAACTGTAGGACCATTTTTTTGTCAACGATTAATTTTTATGAGTTAATAATTAGGTTCTAATGCTTTAAAACTTGTTTTTGGACTCAAATTTAAAATCTAAGGGTGCAAGGTTAACCCTTTAGGGATAGTATCATCCAAAATGGATTTGATCATCCTAAATTTAGTGCTAATGCCTCAATTTTGATGCTAATGCCTCAAATTTGATGCTAATGCCTCACATTTGGTGCTAATGCCTCACATTTGGTGCTAATGCTTTAAAAAACCAATAGTGGAGGTCACTACAATTTCATTTTTGGAAAAAATACGTTTTAGCCTCCTCAACTACCACCCAGTTACGTTTTAGCCCCTTAAACTATCAAAAGTTGTTAAATGGCCCCCCAACTACCAAACAGTTACGTTTTAGCCTACTTCGTTAGTTTTTGCCGTCAAAGTGGATGGAAGCATCCAACCTACGTCGTTTTGATGTGATCAAGTTACGAAAATACCCTCCCAGCGTTTAAAAAAAACAATTAAAACTTGTTGTTTCTCTCACCGTGACTTCCACTCCTCTCTACGGTTTTCTGCCTCCGGAGATTGGGTTATTGGACAGGTTGGTGAACATGCATAAATTAGCATCCATATAAAGGCCCCCCTTGAAATTGGCGTAATATACCCACGTCTAAAGCATGTGGATCCTCGTGCTCCTTCATGCATTCAGAGTCACACCCGGCCAACAGCAATCCATAGGTTTGCCAACCAACATCACCAGCGAGCTCGTGATTCCCCTGGCGAACTAACAAGCTCGCTAGCAAGCTTGCTATCCCGCTGGTGAACCAGCACGTCGCGAGTCTAGACCTCGCCTTGAGGCAAGCCAGTGACTTAGCCTCGCCTTGCCCACAAACCAACAACAGTCATGGATCCCGCCAAAGACTCCACGATGAACCAATGCCTCGGGAGCCTTGCTCAATCGCAGACACCCTGACGAACCCAGCTCCATGTTTGCCGAGTTTACCAAGCTCGTCGACTCTACCTCATTGCTCTACTCTCTCCGCAACAACTCAGGTTGCCTGACCATGTCTCGTCACCAAAATCACCAGGGTTTGGGTGGTTGACCTGTTGGAACACAAGGCAAGGGTAAGAGTGAACCGAGACGTCGAGCTGAGCAAGCATGCGTACAAGCTTGGCCATAAAGTAACAACATTGGTCCAGGCCCTTGCGAAGGATATGGGGGTGGACTTGTTTGATTTGGAAGAGGTTGGTGGAGCCATGGAGAAGAGAGATGAGCTGCTCCTCTAGAAGCCTTCGTCGCTGAAGCTGAGAGAAAGGAATGAAAATTTGCATTGAATTTATTTGTAGGTGTCATTGCTTTTGTGGGAAAATGTTTGGAGTAGCGATGGTGGAGAGCTTGCGGCAGAGAGCGACCATCACAAAGGCGAAGTCCTCTTGCCTGTTGCCAAATGATTGTGCAAGGCTCACACTGCAGACGATGAAGATGACATGGCGTCATGCAGTCCTGACAATAGAAATTTCACTTTAAGAAAGCGCACCGTTTTTGGTAATGTGTTTTATTTTATTTTAAAACGCTAGGAGGGTATTTTCGTAACTTGATCACATCAAAACGACGTAGTTTGGATGTTTCCATCCACTTTGACGGCAAAAACTAACGAATGGGGTTAAAACGTGCTTTGGTAGTTGATTTAACAACTTTTGATAGTTTAGGGCCAAACGTTAGTTGAAAATGTATTTTTCTTTATTTTTCTTAAATCATGTTTTATGTAAGAAGAATCCCAAGCATTTTCCATGGATCCGGATCCTCTCCAGTCCATTATGGACCGGAGAATATCCAGTTTGTGGTCTAGATTCTTCTACAGAAATCAAAGGCCAAAAATAAGACACATCATCTCTCAATTAAAAAAAAAAAGAAAAGAAAACAGAAACATCCAGTTAATTTTCCGTTTACTGAACTTCCTTTCTTCCTCCATTACAACACCTGCAGATAAACCTCCCCTCCCTCCCTTTCATCCTCCATTCCCACATCTGCAGAACTCACGGAAGCATCCAGTTAATTTTCCGTTTGCTGAACTCCCTTTCTTCCTCTGATTCATGGGTTTTTTTTTTTAATTTTTCCTGGGTTTTTTTTTTCTGATTTAGACGATGAGGAAGATGGTATGAAAAATAAAGTCAAAATGCATTAAAAAAAAAAAAGTAGAGTAGAGAAGGTTACCTGGATGACAGACGCTTTTCTTCAACTGAATTTTTTTTTTTTTTTTCTTCCTATTGCTGTCTTTGTATTTGTCTTGTTTGTCTTTTTCTATTGTTTGAAAAGTTGCACTTTTCTTTTCTCTCTCGTTTCCTGTTCTCTAACGTGTGCAGGCAGACAAACAGATTTACTTTTTACCCTAACAATTTCTCACTTACCGATAACGTTTACTAACGTGTCTCTCTCTCGTTTTTTTTTTTTATAAGGGAAACGACGTGGACTTTTAATGACCTTAGATTTTTAAGAGGTAATCTCTGTCGCAAACTGGATATTCTCCAGTCTCTTTGGACCGGAGAGGATCCCTTTCCATTTTCCATATATATATATAAACTGCACATTTAATGCCCCAATCAAATGATTAGCAATGCAAATATTTTCTTATTATTTTTATGTATCATATATTATTGAGGATTTTTTTAACTTTAATTTTATCATAGCACGTACGGAGATGAGCATGAGATGAAAACCAGCCAAGCATTTCTCTATCAGACTTTCGATCAAGTTTGTATTAGTAAATAAAAATATCCACCATTCCGCAAACAACATTGTTTGACAAAATATCATAGGTTTTTTCAACTCTTGATCTTGGTGATTTGATAGCAGCAAATTTATACCTTAGTACAAGTAACAATATTGCAAAATAGCACAACGGCAAAAACTAATTAAACTAGTTTGATATGTGTAATATCCCAAGCCAAATACGATCAAAATATGTTTTGGTGGTTTGGTCCCATTACTCATTACCGTCAAATTGGATGGAAAATTCAATACTACATCGTTTTGGCAAGGTTAAATTACTAAAATGCCATTTAGAAAAAAAAAATCATATTTTAAAAAAATTAGGTTATCAAAAAAATTGGAAAAAAATATAATTTAACCCCCAAACTACTAGTCACTCTCATTTTAGTCCCCTAATGTTCTCAAAGTGATAAAGTAGCCCTTAAACTAACGAATAGTTCCAAAAGGGCATTTTAGTAACTTAACCTTGCCCAAATGATGTAGTATTAAATTTTCTATCTAATTTGACGGTAATGACTAACGAGTTGCCAAATTGCAAATGCTTGGTAGTTTAAATGGTTACTTTATCACTTTTTGAATATTAAAGAGCTAAAATAAAAATGGCTAGTAATTTGGGAGGCTAATTTATATATATTTTTTTCCATATATATATTTCCAAATGATGTGGGCTACAGTTTCTTGCGCCTGGCCACAAAAGTGCACAGATCATCAGCTACAACCCCTCTTTTTTCAGGTTATTTTATTGGTATTGATTTTTTTTTTTCTCTTAAATCTCTTGAGCTTTAGGGTATTCGTTTTTGGGATTTGTTTTCCAGGCTAATTGTTAGCTTTTATGCACACCGGTAGGGATTCATCAATTGAGCTTTTGGTTCATTTTTCTCTGAATCTTCTGGATCTTGAGATTTTATTGGTATTGATTTCTGAGTTTTTTTTTTTAAAATATTTTTCTCTTGAATCTCTTGAGCTTTGGGGTATTGGTTTTTGGGATTTGTTCGTCTGGATCTTTTGAGGTTTTTTGGGTTCATTTATCTCTTAAATCTTCTGGATTTTGAGATTTTATTTGTATTGATTTTTGTACTTTTGTATTTTTTTTTTTTTGTTTTTCCTCTTGAATCTCTTGAGCTTTTGGGTATTCCTTTTTGGGATTTGTTTTTCAAGTTAATTTTCAGCTTTTACGCACATTGGTAGGGATTCATCAATTGAGCTTTCGGTTCATTTTTCTCAATTTTCTGGATCTTGAAGTTTTTTTGGTATTGATTTTTAGGATATTTTTGGTTCATTTTTCTCTTATATCTTCTTGTATCTTAAGATTTTGTTTGTATTGATTTTTCGGTTTTTATTTTATTTTTATTTTTTTCTTAATCTTCTGGATCTTTTGAAGTTTTTTTGGTATTGATTTTTCGGGTTATTTATTTATTTATTTCGTTTTTCTCTTAATCTTGCGACTGTTGAGATTTTTTTGGTATTGATTTTCTAATTTTTTTTTTCCATTTTCTCTTAATCGTTTGAATCTTTTGAGGTATTTTTTGGTTCATTTTTCTCTTAAATCTTCTGGATCTTGAGATTTTATTGGTATTGATTTGTGAGTTTTTTTTTTTTTTTAATATTTTTCTCTTGAATCTCTTGAGCTTTTGGGTATTGGTTTTTGGGATTTGTTTTTCCGGTTAATTTTCAGCTTTTATGCACACCGGTAAGGATTCATCAATTGAGCTTTTGGTTCATTTTTCTTTTAATCTTCTTGATCTTGAAGTTTTTTTTTATTGAATTTTGGGTTTTTTTTCTATATTTTTCTCTTAAATCTCGAGCTTTTGGGTATTATTTTTGGGATTTATTTTTCAGGTTAATCTTCAGCTTTTGTGTATTGATTTCTATATTTTTTTGTATATTTTTCTCATAATCTTCTTGATTAGTCTTAAAACTTTTTTTGGGTATTGATTTGTGTTTTTTTGGAATTTTTTCCTCTTAATCTTGAGCTTTTGGTTTTTGTTTTGGATATTTATTTTCTGAGTTTTAGGTAAATCTTGAGCTTTTGGGTATTGAATTGACGTTGTGTTCTGTGTTTCTTGAGTTTGGCCGAATTATAGATGATTATGGGTTAATGTTGAGCTTTTGGCTATTGATTTGTGTGTTTTTTTATCTTAATCTTCTGGGTTTAATCATGAGTTTTTTGAGTAGTGTTTTTTGTTTTTATATTTTTTCCTAATATTTCTGTGTTAATCTTGGTTCATTTTGTGTATTAATTTTTGGGTGTTTTTAATATATATATATATATTTTTTGTATATTTCCCTCTCAACACACCCTTAAACAAGAAAAGAAGAAAAAAAATGAAGAAAAGTGGTGTGTCGGCCAAGTTGGGGAGAAAGTGAAATAAAAATAAATAAATAAATGTGGGTGGAAGAAAATGGAAGGAGAGAGATCACATGTGAAGGCAAAAAATAATTTGAAAGTTTTGTATTGAATTGAAAAAAAAAAAAAAAAAATTGCTTAAATGATGACAAAGATGTGTTGTGAAATATAAACAGGTGGTTTTGATTTAAACTAATATGTACAATATCAATTAAAGATAATATTATATGAGTAGCGCTAAGAACATATATTGTAGAGACAAACAATTTCTAAAAGAGGAAATGTATAGAGTTTTCAATTTATTAGATATGTTGTAATATTATTATGAATATAAACAAATTTTTTAAATTAAGATTATTAAATATCTTAATTTATTAATAAACTCTAATAAATTAATAAACTCTATTACAGGAATTGCACGTGCCTTGCAAGTGCAATCATACTAGTATATATATATATATATATATATATATATATATATATATATTCAATTGACTAATATCCATATTGCAATGCCTAGCTAGAAGGGGATGACAAGTTAATTTCCATGCACTTTCGTTTTTAAAATTCCTTTGATTACTTATTTGTGGTCCACATAATTCATATTCGTGAAGTGCAGAACAAAGAGTTTTGTGTGGAGAGATATATATAGGAATCAGTAAAAAGCATGAATCCCTCTCAAGCATCTGTTAATGCTAATCAGCTCGAGCAAACAGAGACCTTTACTTGCATAGATTGTGATTCCTACAATGCTGCAAAGGAAGGAAATGTCCACTTCTTCAAAGCTATCATCAATCAATCTCTTGACCTCCTAAAAACCCCAAATAAAAACACAATCCTCCATATTTACATCACAACCCTCAAATCTGGATCCAATTCAACAACCCCCAATACTGGATCAGAATCAACAATACGCCCTACTATTAATGAAGGAACGGAATCAACAACAACCAACTTTGTGAAAAAAATTCTTACAATCTGTCCCTCATTTTTACGGCAAGGCAATGCCAAAAATGAAACTCCATTACACATTGCGGTAGGATCAAAATCAACAGCTAACTTTGTGGAAGAAATTCTTGAAATGTGTCCCTCATTGTTACTGCAAGCCAATGCCAAAGGTGAAACTCCATTGCACATCGCAGCAAGGTATGGGCATGATGACATAGTGGAAGTTCTAATCAAATATTGTACCCAAACTCTCCATGATCAAGACTTAGAAGAGGGGATTGAACCGTTAAAGGAAATGCTCAGGATGACAAACAAAGAGAAAGACACAGCTTTGCATGAGGCTGTACGTTATAATCACCTTGAGGTGGTAAAATTGTTGATTAGTAAAGACCCAAATTTTCATATTCTGCTAATGATGCTAATGAGACTCCACTTTACATAGCTGCCGAGAGAGGGTTTGCAAGTGTGCTGTTTGAAATTTTAGACAAATTGTTGCGAACTGGTTGATAACAGAGGTTGGAATCTACTCCATTTTGCTCTCAAAGGACAGGCCCCCGAGTTCTGCCTAGATACAATCATGGAAATTATAAAAGAAAATAGGTCTCTCAGCAACCTTTTGAATGAGAAAAATGCGGAAGGGGATACACCTCTTCATTTCTGTGCCACTTCGGAATTATTATTAAAGCTCAAGGAGTTCATTAGTCACCCTCGAGTCGACAAGCTGGCCTTCAACAAACAAAACCTCAACGCATGGGATATTGCTTCAGCTGTAAAACATTCATTTGAAGAGGTAACACATCATTTCATCCGGCTTAATTTTGAAAAATAAAATTATTACATATTAATTGCTTTATTTTTCCGTTTTGCGGTCCTTGAGGGTAGGGCTATCTAACAATTTTTTGAAACCCCAGACCCTTTTTGTCACAACCCACCCCCATCCCAAGGGAGTTTCATGGAGATGCAGATATTGGTTGGTTTTTTTTCAATACTCCAAAAAAATTTAATGTATTTTAAAATCTCTCTATATATATTTTTTATTTTTATTTTTATTTTATGTAGCGATCTTATTTAAATAAACATTAGTAAATGTCAAACTATTTTTACAAATCTATCTCATTTAACTCTAAATAATCATTTGTTTTACTTGAATAGCTTGTTTGTCTTTTTTACTAAATTAATTAGAGAAAATAAATAAAATTAAGTGTCCATTTAGTTTAGTGGTTTCAAAAATTGGCATTTGAAAAAAATAATAATTTCAAAATGAAAATAATAAAAATAAAAATTTCAAAAATACGATCAAGCAGAGCTTTCACTAAAATCATAGTTCTACATTTAAAATTGTGATTTAGCTTTTTAAATTACGTGTTTTAAAAAATATACCATTTTGTCTGTGGTAAGAAAATGTGAAGGCATGTTTAGTTAAAATAATATTTTTAAAATTGAGGTAGTATTGTGGCTGCAATGGCTGCCACGTTTCTAGCAACCTCGCAATGTTCACATAGACATCGTGGCCCTACAGCCAGATTACCACCATTGTGACAACAACTACCATCATGGTACAATATATATATATATATATATATATATATTAATAACTATTTTACTTTTTTATATTTTATAAATATTTCTCAATTTTTAATATTTACAAAACACTCTTAAAAACTTTACCACCAATTCTCAACTTTTTTTTTTCCTTGAATATAACACCCACCAAACCAATACACTTGTTTTATTATTTGTTTTAAGTCAAAACACTTCTTAAAACTTTACCAAGCATTCCCTCGTTTTTCACCCTTTTTAATTTTTGTTTTTATTTTTATTTTCTACAATATTATTTAGAAACAAGTGCAATTACCAGATCAAATGCACCGTAAAATTTATATAAGTACAAAGTTTGTTTTCCAGCTTCCATGTGACATGGCCTTTATCAATGATTCAATGAGCCCTAAAAGAAATTTGGATTACTTTGGCCCATGGGCTAATCACGATGATGGACTTCCGATTGAGCCATCGCCTAAAAGACTTTGAGCCATGGGCCCCATTTCCAACCCTTTCCAACTCCAAATTGGCAGTCCAGTTCTGCCTGCCATTTTATATTGGATGAAGGGTGGAATTGGTTAAGGGGTAATTTCATAATTTTATTTAGAGAGGGATAATTTTTTTTTTTTTTTGACATGTCCGCACAAGGGTAGGGGAGGGGGATTCAATATAACTCACGCTCATAAACTTTTATTTCAACCATTTGAGATGGTAGCAATGGGAGCCTTCATCCTCATTTTGGGGGCAATGGTAGCAATGGGACTCGCATTTATCACCGGCACATATGCTGTATTAGTGCCTTCCTCTGATCTTGCCATCGCCAACTGTATCGTTGGCTTAACCTTCTTCGCCATCTTCTTTACTGTGTTTGGAAAACTTTTTGCCTCATCCTTCTCCCCAATTATCCTCCTTTTTTTATTTGTATTAAATTGGTTAGAATAAAATATATGTACATATTCATTTTAAGGGACTAAGACAAGGGCGGTGGAAGCCTGTTTAGTTTCTTTCCATTTCTTCATTATTATTTTTTTAATATTTTAGGCCTAACTTTGCATATGTGGCATGATATATCAAATTCATACTGGACTTGCACGAAGAAATGTCGATTGGCATTTATGCTGTTAAAAATTGGACTATATATATATATATAATGCCTTATTTACGCTTCCAACAACACATTTTCTCTCATTGGAATTGTACCAAAATTATTAAAATACTCAAAATATATATAATAAAGTAATAATCATAATTTTTAAATAAAAAATTGAAAAAATTGCTCTGAACATGGTTTTATTATATCAAACTTTCGCAATGTTACCCATTTCGTTAGGGTTTAGAGCAATAAAGAGGATGAAATGACCTTTATATTTTTGTAACAAAATTACCTTAATTACATATTTATTTTCTTAGAAATAAAATAAAATAAAGCACGGTTATTTTAAATTTTTTTAAGGCATTAGTTAAGATTTAATAAAAAATCTTAACATATATGAGAGCTCTACTATTTGGTCTTGGTGTAAAACACCACTTTTACAGCAACCAATATAAGTTCGTCGCTTTGGCTATGTATGACTGTATGTATATGAAATATAATGTGGTATGTGATGTTTTGAATTAAGCCTTATTCAAAAATATTTTTGACCCAAAAAAATAGCATGTTCTTTTCATCTTTTTTGGAATAATTTGACCCAAAATATTTAAAATAAGCCCAAAAAATAGGCCAAGGGCTCAAAACACTTTAAAAATCCAAATAAAAAAAGCGGTTATAAAACCGTCGATTATTGGTTTGAATAACTGCTAACCGCATGTTATAAAATAACCTTTAACCACGTAGGCGGTTGCGGTTATTAAAAATTGATAATAACCCGAGGCGGTTGCAGTTAACGGTTATAACCATTAACCGTAACCACTTGTGCTGCCTTACCTGTCACTTTATTATATCAGTTTGTATGAATTAGCTTCAAACAAGTTTGTAGCAAATTTTTGTCCAATTCTAATGGGTTATCATGACTTTAAAGTGCTTTGTTGTCAAGAATGGCGTAAGTATACATATAAGTACATACTCATTTCCAAGTAATATGAGATGCCACATTTAATGTTATTCTACTAACTTAGGAACCCAAATAATGATTTTTGAGTGACAAAAATTTTCTACAAACTGATATAAAGCTAATTCATATAAATCAATCTAATAAAGTGACACATGTGTTTCTTACATGCTAAGGGATACATGTCATTTTATTAGATTGGTTCATATGAATTAGCTATAAACCATTTTATAGCAAATTTTTGTCCTTTTTTAGGAACCCAAACATGTTAAATGACATTTGTCAGTAGTATAGTAGCTTGAAGAAAATATGTGTCCAAGTCTTAATATATTAGAATTTAATTATTTATATTTATATTTATTGTAATTGGTGCGTACTAACTAACTTTTTTTTGTCATAATATTATTATTTATCATAATCGAAGCTTTAATTATTTTGTTATAAAAAGAAACTCAATTATAATTTATAGTTTTAATGTCTGTATGCACTGTGCTAAAAGTTATCTTGCAATACAGTCTTTCACGTCCATTTGATTCGATCGGATTAGGCACGGCCAACTGGGCAAGACGCCCAAGACAACTCCCTAGAGTTGAGGACTGGAGGATTGTTGAGAATAATGATGGAGGAGAAACAGCAGATCCCACTCCCTAGAGTGAAACTGGGCAGTCAGGGATTGGAGGTCTTTCCCACCATTTATAACTAATTATTTCTAGTTTGTAAATAGCTATCTGATATTTACTTTTACTTCTGAGAGTCTAAAATGATTTTGATCTTAATTAGCTAGATTAATCTCAAAAAATAAGGATCCTTATTTAAATCTCTGAGGATCTTAGATGATTATATCACTAATTACCCTTTTCTTCTAAGCAGGTTTCTAGATTGGGCTTTGGATGTGCTGGACTATCCGGACTATACAACATTCCTCTTTCTCATGAAGCTGGACGTTCAATTATTAAGGAAGCATTCAATAGGGGCATCACCTTCTTTGATACATCAGATCTCTATGGGCATAATAATGACAATGAATTAATGGTTGGCAAGGTATATACTCTTTAATATTTGGTTGGAGTTTTAACCTGGATCATGCAAATAAATGAACCTTTTTTTTTTTGCATTTGGGTGGGATCAAACAAAGACCAAAATGTGTCGTTTGATTCTTCAAATGTTTATTGTTATTGTTAGAAAATTGGTTAATTGATTTTATTCCATTCCTCCTCTCTCTCTCACAAACTCCTGTTTTTGATTTACTGAGGAATATCCAGCTCAATAATATTATTGAAAATCAGTGACTGCTTAAACTTATGCTTCATTTGGGTTAGGATATTTGATTGGAGAGATACACAGTATAATCAATTTTGCTGAGAAATGCATCTTTTGCAGGAAATATCTGGTGGGAAGAAAACTATTTAATTTTTACTCTCGAATAACAATTTAGGAAAGATTAACTAGAATTTAGAAGGAATTTTTGTTTGAAAATCATATATATATATATATATATATGCTGAATCACTCTCAGAAGTACTTTAATATTGCGACATGTGACATGAACCATTTTTTATAATGCTAAACCGGTTTTTTAAGACATAATTTGTGAACCGACTTTTTAAGAGTGAACCAATTTTTACTTAAAAAATTGGTCATTAAATTAGCGTAATTAATGAAATTTAATTATATTTGAAGAGTTTTCCATATATAAATATGTAATAAATTAAGTATTATTAATGTCAAAATCAAATAAGGAAACAAATAATATAAATTAAATTATAATGTATTATTATGTTTAATCACTTTAATATGTATCTAGCATAATATTATATGCTTTGTTTTTAATGTATAATATTATATGTTATAGTTGAATTAGATGAATTAAATAATCGGATGCAGAAATAAAATAGAAAAAAAATTTCATTGCATTATTTTTTATTTTTTAAATATATAATTGTATATTAATGATTAATTGTATAGATTGTCAGATTTTACTCAACATAATGATTAGGTATTTATTTTTTATTTCATTAGCAAAAATAATATATATATATATGATTAGCATTCTATGAACAATTATATATTCGATGTCTAAACCAAAGTGTAAAATCACAATAGTCATCTTTGGGCTTATTTTTGCTTAGTGTCTATTAGTTTATAAAATCGTTAATTGTTCGATATAATATGCTTCTTATTTTATATTTTTTTAAGACATAATTTGTAAACCGGTTCTTACTTAAAAAACTAGTCATTAAATTAATGTAATTAATGACATTTAATTATATTTGAAGAGTTTTCCATATATAAATATGCAATAAATTAAGTATCATTAATGTCAAAATCAAATAAGGAAACAAATAATACAAATTAAATTATAATGTATTATTATGTTTAATCACTTTAATATGTATATAACATAATATTATATTTTTTTAATGTATAATATTATATGTTATAGTTGAATTAGATGAACTATAATGATAGGATGTAGAAATAAAATAGAAAAAAATTTCATTGCATTATTTTTTATTTTATTAGCAAAAATAATTTTTATAATATATATATATATATATATATATATATATATGATTAGCATTCTATGAACAAGTATATATTCAATGTTCAAACCAAAATGTAAAATCATAATGGTCATCTTAGGGCTTATTTTTGCTTAGTGTCCATTAGTTTATAAAATCGCTAATTGGTCGATATAACATGTTTTTTATTTGATATTTTTTCGAAGTCTATTCGCCTATGAGATTTTTTGTTTATTTGTATGATTTACCCGAATTTATATGTTGAGTAATATATTAGTGTATAACCTTTAGTATGTATTTTTTATTTAAAAATGCGTGATATTTTTTTGTTATAACATATAAAGAAAAGCTTGATAGAAATATATTTGAATTTAAAAATTAAATTGTAACAAAGAATCTCATGTGTACTTTTTTCTATAACCCAAGTACTTTTTCGAATGTTCATAATTTTGAGTTTTATTTATATTGAAATTTAATAAGTATTATACTAACAATATTAGAAATTCTTTCTAATTTTATATTAATGTTTTGATTAAGTAAAATTTAAGTTTTCTTCTTATGAAAAATAAATTTCATAAAATTTATAAAAAGTACAATTATAATATAACCCTAAAAGTCCCGCGCAATAAGCTCGTGTCAATAAAAGATGAGTAATACTATTTAATAGACTCTTATACGACTGTTATACAACTATAATAATATGACAGTAAAAATCAACATTTGAATCAACTTGGGCTTGTAAAAAGAAAAAATCAATGATTAATATTCATTGCCATATCATCATATTTGATAGAATTCATTCATTTTTCAACTATCTTTTAATCATTTTCATAATAAATGGATGAATCTACTATAAAATTTGTTTGGGGTTTACATGAGCACACAAAGTTAATGATTGATCTATTGAATTTTTAGGATAAGATGAGAAAAATATATATTGATGTGAATCATTTATCTTGTGTATATGTTTCTGTGTGTCTACAAGCGAATTAACTCAATTAAGCATCCTCTAGCTAGACTGAAAAGAATTCTCTTTTATGTGTTAGAAGATATAGTTTGAGGTGGCCGCGCGCGCGGTGGGACACTGCGCGAAAATATAAGCATAGGAAAGAGAGAGAAAAATGTGTACAAGAGAACTAAATGAGAATTTTTTATTTTAATCTTTTTGGCAAAGCTGATATTATTATTATTATCATTGATGTTATAAATTTATTCTCAGGCTTTGAGACAGCTTCCTCGAGAGAAAGTTGTATTGGCTACAAAATTTGGCGTGGTCAAGTTAGAGGGGGATAGATATGGTCAGTATGGCGTAAGGGGCAGCCCTGATTCCCTGAATATGTACGGGAATGCTGTGAGTCCAGTCTTAAGCGGCTTGATGTCGGCTACATTGATCTTTATTATCCACATCGCATTGACACTAGAGTGCCAATCGAGGATACTGTAAGCATCAAAACACTTTTTTCATGCCACTTCCAGTCCATTACTTTGATCTACAAGACAACATTCAATTAATCCTGATGGCTGTTTTGTTTGGAATTACCCTTTTGTAAGGAAGATGGGGGAGCTTAATTAAGAAGCTGGTGGAGGATGATCTGAAAATTGATAATATGTTAAGATCCCCCAATGTTTGTGTTTCCAGCTTCTAATCACGGCTTGAGTTCTGTCACCAAAACACAACTGTGCATGGTTGGGTCTAAACCTTGCACCCTGCCTATCTAGTCCTTCTAAAGACGGAATATATATATATATCTCTCTTTGAACACAGGAATGTGATTTTGAAAATGATATTCATGTTCTTGCATGTCACAGCCTATGTTTCCAAGGTTCACCGGGGAGAATTTAGAGAAGAACAAAAGTCTTTATGGCAAACTTGCCGACCTGGCTGAAAACCATGGCTGCACTACTTCCTCAACTAGCTTTGGCATGGCTTCTCCATCAGGGAGATCGACGACATTGTCCCGATCCCTGGTCTCTTTAATTATTTAATTTTTTTCCTTCTTTCTCATAGACATGTCATCGGGTTATTTAGTTTCTGCTTGTTAATTGTCTGGTTTGATGTATTTGTGTTCTTAATACATTTACGAGTGAGAAATTAATATTGTTCTTTGTCAACCTCTGCCTATATATATATATATATATAGTATTCTGTTGATCGATAATAAACATGACTTTTAAGCATGTTGTGAGATGTTTTATCAAATGGAGGGTTCTTATTTTTGTTGTTGATATTCTACAGGTACAACGAAAGTTAGGAACCTTGAAGACAACATTGGTTCCTTGACTGTAAAGCTCTTTGAAGATGATCTGAAAGAAATTTGTGATGCCGTGCCGATCGATGAAGTTGTTGGCGAAAGACAAATCGCCATTCTTTCTCAATCCAATTGGAAGTTAGCAACCCCATCAAGGCAATTGCAGACCGAGTGTGATCCATTGAAGTAAACATGTCCTTATCTAATTTTTATTTATTTTTTCTTTCTCTATTTAGGAATCATCATGCTGAAAAAGATAAACAAAGCTCTATTTCAGTTAAGATTGAAGCTTATTTTAGTAGAGTTGAGTTTTTTATTTTTTTTTGCATGTCCGCACAAGAAGGGTGGAGTTGAGTTGAGTTGTTTTTTCATGAATAATGTCCCCATGATAAATTGGCTGCCTCAATTTTATCCTCGCCTTACCAGCAACATGTTGAGAACCTTTGTGCTTTCTTGTGGAACAATTTCTTCTCTGTTTTAAAATGAAATGCGTTTGTATGCTGATTCAGTTGCTAACTTGATGTGCTTAGCATTTTGTGTCATCTAAAAAAAGAAAACTTTTCTGAAGACAAAGAAATATCACATAATTCACATTCTCAAAAAAAAAAAGGGGAAGTCCATATTTCCTTAAATATTGTGGATTCCCGCGATCAAAGAAGAGAATCCTAAAAAACTTCCTCTTACAAAGGCCCGATAGAGACCATTGTGGTTTGCTTTATGGCATGTTTAGAATTGTGTTTGAAATGCTTACATGTGTTTTTAACATTCAAAAAGTCCATTCAAGAAAAAAAATATTCATTTGGTAAAAATATTAATAGCGCTTTTGAGGGTCTATAAAGCCTAAAAATTGCAAAAAAAAAAACACTTTTGACAAAAGTTTAGAAATGAAGTTTTTGCTCAATTTCTTTTTTTTTTTTACTTAAAAGTTCTATTTCTTAAACACAATATCAAACAACTCTTATGTAATGGGTTAAAGTAGTTAGATATTATAGCTCATTTCTGTTATTGGGTTAGTTGTTAGTTAGGCCTAGTAGTTGGCCCAAGTAGTTTGAGATGAGTCTATATAAGACTCATAAGAGAATTGTAAAGAAGAAAAGAAATTGTAGAATGTTCATTGTGAACTTTGGAGGTTTAAGCATCCTCGAAATGCTTAGTTTGTAGGAGATTAGCCATCTTGAATTGGCCATTTGATTCAATAAAGTAGTTTCTTTTTCATTCTTTCCTGTTCTTGGGTAGTATTCTGTTACATCTTAATAAGTTTGTATTCACGTTCACGTGTAGAAACTAGAGATTTTTATTTTTATTTTTATTTTTATTTTTTTGTAGTTTGACTCTTGAAAGAAAAGATGAAAAACTTGTGTAGGCTGAATTTACCCGCTTCTTGCGTGTGTTGGGCGGCGGCTTCTTCCAGATTCTGTGTCCAATTAAAGGCCAAACAATATGTTTTTTTAAAGATGAAAGGTCAGTCAAATTTGGCTAGGCAGCCACCTGATTGACTCGGTTAAAATAAAACAATTGGTTTGGACTTTACTTCCCTTACATGGGAACCTATTTAAGTGTACCAAGGATGCTGGCAGTGGCACGAGCATCTTGAACGGGCTAGCTAGGCAGTGCTTAATTCAGAATGATGGAGAAGAAGCAGCAGAACCAAATCCCAAGAGTGAAATTGGGCAGTCAGGGATTGGAGGTGAGTTTTTTTTTTTTAAATCACTTCCCTCTTTCCTACCATTTAGATACGATCATTTTTGCTAGATGGGTAATTGGGTATTCTTCATTTTAACATCTGTAACTGCAATTTGATTGATGTTTATTTCCATCTTGGGCTTTCTAGTTTCGTTAATAGCTGTTTGATAAACTTTTATCTGGTCATTATTACATTGCACGTTTATATTTGATTGAATAACAATAAGTTTCTACCATATTCTGTAAAATTTGCTTCTTTGTTTTCACTGGGCTGCCAAATTTTGTTTAAAGATTAAAAAAAAAAAAAAAAAAAATTCTAATGGTTTCTCCCCATGGGATCCTGCTGAGCAGGTTTCTAAAGTGGGATTTGGATGCGCGGGACTATCCGGAGCATACAACGCTCCTCTTTCTCATGAAGCTGGATGTTCAGTTATTAAGGAAGCATTCGATAGGGGCACTACTTTCTTTGATACATCAGATTTCTATGGGCATAATCATGATAATGAAATCATGCTTGGCAAGGTAATCTTTTATGTTTATAATGAAGTTTGATCGTGAGTCACGCAAATGACCATGTTGTTTAATCATTTAATTAAATGATTCTCAGGCTTTGAAGCAGCTTCCTCGCGAAAAAATTCAACTGGCTACAAAATTTGGTGTGTTCAGGTTAGAAGGGGGTCAATATGGCGTAAGGGGAACCCCTGAGTATGTACGAGAATGCTGTGAAGCCAGTCTTAAGCGGCTTGATGTGGACTACATTGATCTTTACTACTCACATCGCATTGACGTGAAAGTCCCAATTGAGGATACTGTAAGCATCAAAAGACTTTTTCCTCCTTTTACCTATTTTGCCACTTCCAATCCATTAGCTTAATGTACAAGATAACATTCAATCTTGATTGCTATTTTTGTCTGGATTATGCGAGGAAGATAGGGGAGCTTAAGAAGCTGGTTGATGAAGGAAAGATAAAATATATTGGGTTATCAGAAGCCAGTGTTGACACAATAAGGAGAGCCCATGCAGTTCATCCCATCACTGCCGTACAAATGGAGTATTCCCTTTGGAGCCGTGATATCGAAGATGAGATTATTCCACTTTGCCGGTTTGTAAATATTAGCTAGATCCAGTGTTTACATTATTAAACCAAATTTGTAAGTTTGTATGCATAGGTCAAATTGTTGTCTTCAAGATCTTAATATTGTTCTGGATTAGCTACATGTAGAGTATTACAAAATCTGACTAAAGAAAATGATGATGTTATTTGTTCATCAAGTTGCCCCCGGTTTACTCGCAGAGAGCTTGGTATTGGAATAGTTGCTTACAGCCCTCTTGGTCGTGGGTTCTTTGGTGGGAAGGCTGTTCTTGAGAGCTTGTCCACTGAGAGTATTTTGGTATGTAGCTGCAAATGAATTAATCTTTAACTTCTATTCTTATGGAATCGGTTTGTTGTGTATATAGTATGCCGCAAATGAATAGTAAATTTTCTGCTTTTCATGTACACATAGATACATTAATCATTACGGTGTCAGATTTTGATATTGGGGGAATTGACTTATTAGGTAACTAAAGCGAACGTTAGTTGGTTAACTGATTAATTCATTGATGGTCGGCAAATATGATGGTTCTAATGACAATCTTGCATGTATTTCATGTGTATTTCACCGGTAATTTTAAAAAACCTCATGAATTGACTTGGGTTATAGGTGTGGTTCTATCTCTATTGATTGCATCTTTTGATGTGCCTGGTTATTTCTTGTCTTGAGATCAAATTGGTTACGAGGCAATAAAAATTGTAACAGATGTACTAGAATCTATTCTTGTAATAGGATCGCCTTTGGTAGAGTTATTACATGGAAGTGCTGGTGTAGGGCAATCCACTAAGCCTTGCACTACCTATCTAGCCCCTCTAAGACAGAATATTGTTGAGTAAATCAGTTCTTTGATCACTTGAATGTGCTTTTATAACTCATATTCATGTTCTTGTCACAGCCTATGTTTCCGAGGTTCATGGGGGAGAATTTAGAGAAGAACAAAATTCTTTATTACAAATTTGCCAACCTGGCTGAAAAGCATGCCTGCACTACTCCTCAACTAGCTCTGGCATGGCTTCTCCATCAGGGTGACAATATTGTCCCAATCCCTGGTATAATTGACTCTCTCTTTAATCATTTCCATCTTATTCATTCAATTGGGTTATTTAGTTTCTGCTTGTTTGTTTACCTTAATAGTAATTTTCTTCGTTACCATGCATACTGAAGTTCTAGTCTTAATATATTTATGTCGATCAAGAGAAACTACAATTGCTTTTTTGTCAACCTGTGTCTACATGTTGTATTATCTTGATTGATAAACATGGCTTTTAAGCAGGTTGTGAGATGTTTTATCAGATGCATGGTTCTTATTTTTCTTGTTGATATTATACAGGTACAACGAAAATCAAGAACCTTGATAACAACATTGGTTCCTTGGCTGTAAAGCTCTCTGAAGATGATCTTAAGGAAATTTGTGATGCCGTGCACATTGATGAAGTTGTTGGTGAAAGAGAAAATGCCGCTCGTTCTGAACTTACTTGGAAGTTTGCAAATACCCCATCAAAGTAATTGCAAATTACTATAGAAGCAGACCGAGTGTGATTATTCTAAAACAAAGTATGTCCGTTTCTAATATTGTTCTCTATTTATTTTGTTTGTGCAGGAATAATGCAGAAGTGGATACATAGAGCCCATCCTGATGAGTGAAAAGGAACCATGAAGCCTACTGAAAATTTACTTAAAGGTTTATTATTAGTTTAGTTGAGTTGTTGTTGGGAACTTCAGAGCATCCTTTGTGGAACAATTTATTTTGTGTTCAAAAATAAAATTTGGTGTATTGATTCAGTTGCTATTTTGAAATTAATGCATATTGTTAGCCATTTTAAGCATACAAGTTTAGCTTCAACCGTGCTTAGGAATTAATAGAAATGATACAAAAGGTCAGAGCTTTATGAACGACTTGCTTTACTCACAAGCAATTTCGAAGGAAGCAACTGAAGATAGTCCGATCCAGGGCGGGAACCAGAATTTTTATTAGAGGGTGCCAAAGCATAGATAAGAGACCGACCTTAATTTTAATAGGCCAGTCTAATTGTTAAGCCTATATATAATAGGTGAAAGGGAGCATTGGGATTAACACGTTTATTACGAGGGTCAAGTGAGTTGACTCATTTATAACCCGAATCCGTTAAAGTTAAATTCTAATCCTCTAATTTCGTATAGGGTTTACAGATTGTGTCTAAAATTGTTAGTTCTACTCTCAATAAGAGTTTTTTTTTTTTTCCTAGTCAAATAAGAAAAATTACAAGATGTGGGTCTTTTTCATTCTTGATCCGAATGGAAAAAAGAATGAAATGAAAGACCAGTTGAAAATGTTTCCGAACACAAAGTTAAAAGTAGCTCATCAACTTATGTAAGGTGCACAATGAAATGCACTACATATAAGGCAATTAACGAAGGAAAACGAAAAAGCAAAAATACAGTCTTGAAATGCTAGTAGCACAACATGAATCGAATGTAATAGAAGACGAGAGACACATACTATTTGAGAATCTAATAACCACAACTGCAAAAAGAAGAAATTTTTCTTAACCGTGATAGCAACGCACAGCAGCGGAACAAGCACTGAAGAATACTAAAACAGAGCCAAAAATAGTCTCCACCCAAAGATAGTACATCGCGAAAGCAGGAAGACTAGATTTAAAGCCTACACAAAATAACAAGAAAACAAAGACAATAACAAAAAAACTACAGAAAACCCAAACAGTAGGGACTCTGGAGCAAGGGGACAGAGAAGGTCGGTGGTGGAGTAGCGGACGGACCAGGGCATGAGCTGCTGATGGCGGAGCAAAATGATAATATTTAGCGTAGGTTTAAGTTTCAAACATGGAAAGAGTTCTTTCATTCAAATTAAAAATTGTATTAATCTCTATAGAAAATTTTTCTTGTAATTTCCTATAAATGATAATCATCCCCAAACATTAGAGTTGGGGTAGAGAACACAAAATTACGTGTTTGTAAGTCGTAACTTCGTATAGTCCCTACAAAGAATATATCTTGTTTCTTTGAACAAAGACATCATCTAAATTCTAATGAAAGTGGGTGGGTGGGGACATAAAGAGTGTAAAAGTGAAGTCATCCAACCAAGGTACTATCTAATGAAAGTGGGTAGGGGCATAAGAACGTATGTGAAGTCATCAGTATTGTGAAAAGCAGAAGCTTTCAACTTAGTTGTGGTATCTTGAGAATGGAGAAGAAGACCCATATCCAAATTCCAAAAGTGAGGCTTGGCAGTGAGGGACTGTGATGCAGGGTTAGAACGTAAATAATCAAGAAAACAGTAAACAGAAGGGATAAATATTCCTAAGATTGTGAGACTATCACAAAATCAAAGAAATCTTCTCTAAGCAAAAGATGCTATCTAAAGCTCAAGGAAAAAGAACCAAGAAACTCAACTCGAGTATTCTTATTAAACAAACTCAATAATAATAATAAACTGTTTTTCCAAAGGGTCTAAGCCTCAGATTTATAGGCTTAGAGGCTAAAACATAAAAGAGGTTAACATAAACTAGGATTACATATCCTAGAAGGAAAAGTAATCTAAGATAAACTAGGATTACACATCCTAGAAGGAAAAGTAATCTAAAACCGCGTACTAGAAGGAAAAGTAAACTAAAACAATTAAAAGACTAATAAAGAAACCTAATTTAAATAAAAGACTAAAAGATAAGATAGGTCATCCTAATCTACATCATCCTCCCTGTGTTGGAGAGAATTGCCTCGAATTCGGCCGGTCTCTTCCACGGTCTTTTGATGTCCGGTCAACTCATTCCAATCGTCTCTTCTCAACTTTACAAAGAAGGCCACGCCCATAATAATCATAGTGATCTTCATTAGTGGAGTATCTTGATGGTTGTTGTGAAATCCCCACACACCTCTTTCCGTGTAGACTTGTTATGCTTCTCTGTGCTTTGCTCTTCCCACAAGCCATATGAATCCCCAAAGAACTCACAAAGACCCTTTCAATCTTTGACAAAAAGCCTCTTCCACCATATAGATTTCATCACGCTTTGGCTAGAATAATTTGATAAAATAGCATCTATCCCAATGAAATCAACGTAGTCAATTGGCTCAACACTAAAATCGAAGACTTTATCTTCGAGGCTCTTAACATGCACATAATATGTAGAATTGTTGTCAAAAGTGCAAAACTCTCCATGATTTACCTCGGCCCACTTGTTTGCCTAATTCTTCATGCTCTTCCTCTAGGTGAATGCCAAAGGTTCTTCAATTGGATCTTTCTCATTGATGTCTTCATCATAGGTTGGTGGAGAATCCCAATCTACAAACCCTTGTGAAGGATCTACATCTTCAACACATTCACGCTCGAACTCTTCATCAATGACTTCGGATTCCTGATGCTCTTCATCCACAGATTCTGTATTTCCTTGTGAAGGTTGTGGCTCCGGCCATGGGCTTTGTAACAACGTCAACTTGGTTTTACCCAACAAGAAGCTGTACGTATTCTTGGTTTCATTATAGACGGCGCTTTATCATCTTGCCACGGTTTGCCCAATAACAAGTGACACATAGTCATGTCGACCACGTCACACCACACATGATCCATATATTTAGCCCCAATAGAAAAAGGAACTTGGCAATATTTAGATACCCTTACCTCGTTTCCTTTCGTGAGCCACTCCAATTGATAGGGACTAGGATGACTTTTGGTCTCAAGTCCTAGCTTTCTTACCGCTTCCTCCGAGACGATATTCATACCACCTTGGATCTATGATAAGCTTGGCCACCTTGCCTCCCAAGATGCATGTACGCTGAAATTGTTGGCACGACCTCCAATGTATCGAGACACCGATTGATGCTTTATCTCCGCCTCCTTAGGCACCATCTTTGCCATCTTCCTTGGTACTTTTTTGGTGGAATGTTTTTTTTTTCACCATGAACTTTTGGGTTGCACGCAACTTTGGAATTCGTGTATCGAGTTTGAAACCGGATTCCCACCAATTGGCCCGAACTTGTACAAGGGGTTGATGCCTGCACTCCACGCTCCACAAAAGGGTCTCCGTCTTCATCCTCCACAATTGCGTCATCCTCTTCCGATTCGGTGAGGGTATATGCCGACTGCCCTCGACCACTCTCGATGAACAATAGTTTTGTGAGGGCTGCAATTTGTTCCTCAAGCTCGCAAATTGTACCTTCGATTGTGCTTGATAGGTTGCGGTGGTTCTTCTCTAATCGGTTCTTGGCGATTATTCACGTCTTCCAAGTGTGCAAAGCGTTACCTTCCCTTGTGGATCGGCGCCATGGAAAGAGACTCCATACCAACCGATGCAGGTTAGAACGTAAATAATCAAGAAAAAAAGAAAGAAGGGATAAATATTCCTAAGATTGTGAGACTATCACAAAATCAAAGAAATCTTCTCTAAGCAAAAGATGCTATCTAAAGCTTGAAGGAAAAGAACCAAGAAACTCAACTCGAGTATTCTTATTAAACAAAACCAATAATAATAATAAACTGTTTTTCCAAAGGGTCTAAGCCTGTATTTATAGGCTTAGAGGCTAAAACATAAAAGAGGTTAACATAAACTAGGATTACATATCCTAGAAGGAAAAGTAATCTAAGATAAACTAGGATTACACATCCTAGAAGGAAAAGTAATCTAAAACCGCGTACTAGAAGGAAAAGTAAACTAAAACAATTAAAAGACTAATAAAGAAACCTAATTTAAATAAAAGACTAAAAGATAAGATAGGTCATCCTAATCTACATCAGACTGGAGGTAAGCTTCGTCTTCCCTTCCACCCATTTTGGATTATCAATTGTAGATGGATGGGTGTATACTCAATTTTTATCAACTAGTATTAAAAATTGGACTACCTGCAAAAGTAATATGCACTACCGAATGATTAACACCCACTCTTAATAGATCACTCCCTTGATCACAATTGTCACGGACAAAGATTTCTAGCTTCATCCTTGACTGTTGCTTTTATTTATTTATTTGTTTTTCTTGAATGCATACTTGGTTCAATTGCAGCACACACTATGCAGACTGAAAAAGAGTACTCAATGTTTAGCTATTGGGTGTCTTTGATCAGTGGCTTATATATGATCTTCAATTTCTTACAAACCAATTTTTTTTTTTTATGACGAGGAATTCCCATTCCTGTCGAGTAAACGTCGGACCTATGCAAAGTGCTCCCTCCACATAGATCAAACAATATTCTGGCTTTGCTGGTGGGCTAGCCCCAAGGAATACAAACCATTGTTTATAAGAATTGCTTTTGAGTTTGAGGGGTTAGGATGGATATATATACACCAGAAAAATAGGATATGTGAACTATCTGTAATTGTAGATTTGTAGTACTACCTCAGTTTTAAAATTCCAATTCCTTGAGGTCCTCTACAGAATTCCAAATTTTGGTCCTTAGGACTAATTTTAGACATAGAAAATCATGTCTTCTTTTTCCATCCTGTTGTCCTTCCTGAGCTTCTTTGATCAAGTTCATCCTTTAACTGGTTTTCCGGAAGCTAGAAGGGTCAAGCATTTATATAATTTTGGTTTTCTTTCTTTTTCTTTTTCAAAATTTCATGTCCAATTAAGTCTTGAGCATGAACATTTCAAAATCATTGTTCTGGTATTTGGTGAACCTTTGTTCCGATAAGACTGATTTTGTGGATAAACAAAATAAGAGCTGAATTTCTTTCCAAAGAGAAAGGAAAGAATAGCCTCAAAGATGTATGTTGATTACTGGGCAGTAAACCAAGAATGGTCTTTGTAAGGCGTTTTGTCCAATTAGTCAATAGACCCAAACTTTGATCAAGGAGGCCTCAGTTAGTGTTGGTAGATTTTTATTGAATACATTATCTGAAAAAGTAGATTTTGGTATTACAAGTATGTAAGTCTGACCAGGAATTAAGATTTTGTTGAACATGAATTTTGACAGGGAACATTTATGCAGATTTATATCTAGCAAGACATTGTAATAGTGATTTTTGATTATATGAGCTTCATGATAACATCTTCATCTTTAAGAAGCAGAGAAACCGGCAATGGTATTGTTGCATCGAATGCACCTTGGGGACTACATGGAAACCCAAATCATTGGATTGCTGATTTCCTTCACTAGTTTTACTTGCATGAAACCGCTTCATTTTTCTGGCTGCAGGTTTCTAGATTGGGCTTTGGATGTGGGGACTTTCCGGAATACTTAATGCTCCTTTGTCACATGAAGCTGGATGCTCCGTTATAAAGGAAGCTTTTTATAGGGGTATAACCTTCTTTGATACAGCAGATTTTTATGGACATAATCACGATAACGAGATCATGATTGGCAAGGTACTGTTACTCTCCAAAACTTTTGAAATGTTGATTGTATATGTTTGTTTAGTTGAGATTTGCATCCAATGGACAAAATGGCCTTAGGAACATCTACATTCTGATATTAATGGACAAAGTTAATTAATTATCTTGTCTTTTCAGGCTCTAAAGCAGCTTCCTCGAGAAAGAATTCAATTAGCTACCAAATTCGGTATGACCATTTCGGGGGAGGGTCAATGGGGTGTCAAGGGTACCCCTGAGTATGTACGGCAATGCTGTGAAGCTAGTCTTAAGTATCTCGATGTGGACTACATTGATCTGTACTATCAGCACCGTGTGGACATTTCAGTGCCAATAGAGGATACTGTGAGTGTCATGAGATATTGTCCTTTTAAATTTTTTTCCAAAAGTTTCACATATTTCAATCTACTGCACTGCATAATCTCTGCTTGCTTTATAACCAATTTTGGCATGGTAGATGGAGGAGCTCAAGAAGCTGGTAGAGGAAGGAAAGATCAAATACATAGGGCTATCAGAAGCTAGTGTAGACACAATCAGAAGAGCTCATTCTGTTCATCCCATCACTGCCTTGCAAATGGAGTATTCTCTATGGACCCGTGAAATTGAAGACGAGATAATCCCACTTTGCAGGTTTATTTGATATCTAGCTCTGAAATTTGCATTCCAAAGTCAATCATTGATATGTTAGGATAGCTGAAAATGTTGTCTTCATGGTCTTTGAATTGGTTATGAATCATAGAGCTTGAGAAGAATAGAACATCATGATATTTTCACAGAAACATTTAAAGGTTATTGTTAATCTCAGAGAGCTTGGTATTGGGATAGTGGCATATAGCCCTCTTGGCCACGGCTTCTTTGGTGGGAAAGCAGTCATGGAAAGCTTGCCTAATGAGAGTTACTTGGTATGCGAATACAAATAATTATTTATATTTCATGTTTGACAATGTAGAAATGCCATTAAATCAAATATTTTTACAAGAAGAATTGATAAGTACGCTCATATGATGTTCCTGAGTTGGCATAGGCTATGCATCCAAGGTTTACGGGGGAAAATTTAGAGAAGAACAAACTTCTATATGCCCGACTTGCCAACCTGGCTGCAAAGCATGCCTGCACTCCTCCTCAGATAGCTCTGGCTTGGCTTCTCCATCAGGGGGACGAAATAATCCCTATCCCTGGTATATTAGACTCTTAATCTCTTTAGATATCTTCACATTTACTTGATCAAACTCTTTATGTAGAGCTGCTTTTTCACTTTAGTCGATGCTTTTCTTATTTCCATGAAAAACGAAATTCTACACCAGAATTGTCTGGTTAGACATATTTCAATTCTTACCACATCTACAGCTTGGGAACTTGGATCATTTCTATTCACAGTCCTTCACTGACATTTCCTGTTTCATGAACTTGGAGTAGAGCAGTATGCGAAAAGTTATTGATTGGATGATTTACAGGGACAACTAAGGTTCATAATCTTGATAACAACATCGGTTCCTTGGCATTGAAGCTCACAGAAGAGGATTTGAAAGAAATTTGTGATGCTGTGCCCATCAATGAAGTGGCTGGTGAAAGAGAGCTGGCCTTGTTAGCTCAGTATTCCTGGAAGGTTGCAAATACCCCATCAAAGTAATTGCAAAGTACAGACGTGGAAACTAAAGAGCAAACCTTTGAAGTTGTTGAATTGTCCATGTTGTTTGTTGAGGAATAATAAAGCAATTTATGATATCTTGCTGCTATGTGGTGGGAGAAATATAGCATCGACGTCATATAGTGTTGAGAGCCATAGTTGGTGGTTATTAAATTTTAATTATTAATATATATTCTAGTTCTTTGAAAAATCATGGATAAATGAAGTTAAAAAGTGTTATATATATATATATATACACACACAAATGCTTAGAAAATTACTTGTTAAAATATACCTACCCACTCTTTATTTTCAAGTGAAATAAAAAGTCATTTTGTGTGTTTATTTTGCATTGGGTCTTGTTGTCAAGATTTGGGCTTTCATTTTAAATGATTAAATGAATGACCCATAAAAAGGCGTTGTCTCTGCCAAGTGGAAACTGTCTTTCCTAAATTTTTGAACAAAAGCATTTCTCCTTTAGTATAACGCTGGGTCATAGTTAAAAGAGTAATGTTATATACTACTCTTTCATTTACTTTTATTCTATTATGCTGACATGGTAGAGTTTAGTAGTCATTAGATATATATTTTTTAACAATGGATGATCAAAGGGTTACTATACCCTACCGTGTGAGCAAAATGAAAGTAGGATAAAGGTGTTGTGTATAGTATATTGATATTTTTTTAAGAGAAATGTTATATACCAACTTTTATCCCACTTTACTGATGTAACACGGCCAATCAACCTCTATATTACTTTTCATTAAATAATGGTTAATCAAAAGACAATTTGTCACATTATCAGCAAAATATGGTAAAAGTATTGCATTACTCTTTCTCTATGCTTTTGACCATTTTGAGTTTAAGATCTCAGTTTTCAATTTAATAAATTTAAGATATGAGTTCGAGTCAATTTTAAATTTGAGATATATGTAAGCTTTTGGGAGAATAAATAATAGAACTGCCTATGAGAATATAATTGTGACCCTTAAATAAAAATAATAATAATGGATGGGATGAAATGTGAAGAAATAATAAAAATAAAAAATTTGATCAAAAACAAATTATTGTTTGATTTGCTGCTGAGATTTGGACAGCAAAGCACATATGAGAACTTTTGCCTGATTGATAACAATCCCAACTAATTTTCTTCCGTATTTAGCATTAATCTTAGCATCAATAATATCCATAAAGATTAGGATTAATCATTTTTATTTAGTCTTTCCATATTTAGTTAATTTTATTGCATTTTAAGCTTTAATCTTTTGTAATGTTTTCCTCTTTAGATAATTTACTCACTCTTTTAGGTTTTAGAGTTTAAATAGAGGGATTTTTTTTTTTTTAAGCCATGTTATTCGGATTTAATGGCCAACCTGAGGGGAAAGAGGCTTTTGTTAAGTTTATATAATAGAATTCGTCAAATTTCTTTTCTTTTTTATATCGTTTTCACTACGTCAATATTATCTTGTCTTTTCAACCAAGACATTTATCTTCATCAGTATTGTGAAATTGCAGACAGAGAATTTTGTTTTCCACAGGTAGAAGCTTTCACCTTTAGAATGGAGAAGAAACCCCATATCCAAATTCCAAGAGTGAGACTTGGCAGCGAGGGACTGGAGGTAAGCTTCGTCTTCTCTTCCACCCATTTTTGGATTATCAATTGTAGATGGATGGGTGTATACTCAATTTTTATCAACTAGTATTAAAAACTTGGACTACCTGCAAAAGTAATAGGCACTACCGAATGATTAATACCCATTCTTAATAGATCACTCCCTTGATCAATGATCACTATTGCCATGGATTCGGATTTCTAGGTTCGTCCATGACTCTGTTTATTTTATTTTTATTTTTCTTTAATCAAGTTCATTCTTTAATTGGTTTAATAGACAAGCATTTATAAATTCTTATGATACAAATGGGGCTTTTCAAATAATTTTGTGCTTAAATTTCTATAGAAGAACGCAATCGATACAACCCTCCAGATATCAAACTGGAACTCCAGCTGCAACAACAAGAAGCTAACAACAAGTAACACCATATTGCAAATTACAATCTGCAGTAAAGCAGAACTACACAAAGCCCGCTAAGCTATTTTACATACATGACTCAACAAACATCCTCAAAAAACAAAGACACAAACTGCAATTAGGCTGAACTTAAAAAATTTCCCTTGGCAGATTCCAACTACAGCATAACTCCAAGTTCTCCATACTCCTCTTGAATCGCCCTTTAGCAATCATTCTTGCCCTGATTTCCCAAGTAATTCTTTTAGCAATCTCCTCTTCAGTTTTGGGCTGATTCCCATGTTTAATGTTGGTCCTTTGCATCCACAATTGGTAGACAACATCCCCCAAGCTTAACCGGCATAAGCAGCTCACCTTCATACTTTTCAAATCTTTAACACCCCACTCTATGATATCTTCCCAACTTATACAAGGATCTTTGATCAAAATTTTACTAAAAAAGTCTCTCCAAATTCTCCGACTAAAGCCTCGATGAAAGAACAAACGATCCGTACATTCTATACAACTTCTGCAGAAGAGACCTGCCACATCCCCTGCATGTCCCCAATTTTACAATTTCTCTCTGGTTGTCAACCGATCTCTAGCCACCAGGCACCAACCATAGCATAAACGCATGCCTAGGTATAGCCAATGAAAACCAAACCATCTTCCACCATGAAACAATAGGAAACTCCACTCTCAAAGCCTCCCAAGTGTCTGAACAAACATATCTCCCCTTCTTGGAGCAGGTCCATATTGGCTTATCTAGTTCTCCAAGTTCAAGTTCAGGAAGTTTACTTTGGATTTCCACCACTTCTTTAGATTGAGCAGGAGGCCATTTCCAACTCCTTCAAAAATGCCAGAAGATAATTTTGCTGCCAATGAACTGCCTACATCATAAACAACTCGGTACCCATATCTGCCATATAACGCTTCAATCGGGTGCCACCAATCCAACCACATGAAGATACATAATTTTTAAGAAGCATAGAAACCAGCAATTGTATTGTTGAATTGAACACACTTTGGGGACTACATGGAAACCCAAATCATTGGTTCCTGTCTGACTTCACTAGTTTTACTTGCATGAAACTGCTTCATTTTTCTTCTCACAGCATCCTTTTCTGGCTGCAGGTTTCTAGATTGGGTTTTGGATGCGGGGGACTTTCTGGGATACTTAATGCTCCTTTGTCACATGAAGCTGGATGTTCTGTTGTCAAGGAAGCTTTTTATAGGGGTATAACCTTCTTTGATACAGCAAATGTTTACGGACAGAATCATCATAATGAGATCATGATTGGCAAGGTACTCTAATCCTATTTAAATGTTGATTGTATATGTTTGTTTAGTTGAGATTTACATTCTGATATTAGTGGACAAAATTAATTATCTTGTCCTTTTAGGCTTTGAAGCAGCTTCCTCGAGAAAGAATTCAATTAGCTACAAAATTTGGTATGAGCATTTCAGAGGAGGGTCAATTGGGCGTCAAGGGTACACCTGAGTATGTACGACAATGCTGTGAAGCTAGTCTTAAGTATCTCGATGTGGACTATATTGATCTGTACTATCAGCACCGTGTGGACATTTCAGTGCCAATAGAGGATACTGTGAGTGTCATGAGATATTGTCCATTTAAGTTTATACAAACTTTTTGTTTTCACATATTTCAATCTATTGCACTGCATAATCTCTGCTGCTTTAAAACCTATTTGGCATGGTAGATGGAGGAGCTCAAGAAGCTGGTGGAGGAAAAAAAGATCAAATACATTGGGCTATCAGAAGCTAGTGTAGACACAATAAAAAGAGCTCATGCAGTTCATCCCATCACTGCCTTACAAATGGAGTATTCTCTATGGACTCGTGATATCGAAGACGAGATAATCCCACTTTGCAGGTTTATTTGATATCTAGCTCTGATGTTTGCATTCCAAAGTCGATCATTAATATATTAAGATAGCTGAAAATATTGTCTTCATGGTCTTTGAATTGGTTATGAATCAGAGATTTTAAGAACAATAGAACATTACGACACTTTCACAGCATCATTCAATGCAGGGGCAGAACCACACCTAGCCTTGAAGGGTCCCGAGCCACCACAAAATTTAAAAAGTCATAAAAATTTGAAAATTCCTTCTAAATTTTAGGTATTTTTTTTATGAAATTGACCCCCCTAAATTAACTTTTACCTCAAAAAATTTTATTTTGTGTAGTTTTGTCCCCCTTTCTTAAAATTATGGTTTCGCCCTTGATTCAATGTTACTATTAATCTCACAGAGAGCTTGGTATTGGGATAGTGGCATATAGCCCTCTTGGCCATGGCTTCTTTGGCGGCAAAGCAGTCGTGGAGAGCTTGAATGAGAGTTTCATGGTATGCAAGTACAAATAAATTTATCTCATGTTTCTATACGCAAACATATAAATATCAAGTATTTCCCTCTCTTAACAATGTAGAAATGTTATTAAATCAAATATTTTTACAAAAAGAATTGATAAGTATGCTCATATGATCGATGTTCCTGGCATAGGCTAATCATCCAAGGTTTAATGGGGAGAATTTAGAGAAGAACAAACTTCTATATGCCCGACTTGCCAACCTGGCTTCAAAGCATTCCTGCACTCCTCCTCAGCTAGCTCTGGCTTGGCTTCTTCATCAGGGAGACGATATAATCCCCATTCCTGGTATATTAGACTCTTAAATATCTTTTGATGTCTTCACATTTACTTGATCAAACTCTTTATGTAGAGCTGCTTGTTCACTTTAATCAATGCTCTTCTTATTTCCATGAAAAACGAAATTCTACTCCTGAATTGTCTGGTTAGACATATTTCAATTCTAACCACATCTACAGCTTGGGAACTTAGACCATTTCTGGTCACAGTCCTTCACTGACATTTCCTGTTTCATGAGCTTGGAGTAGAGCATAATGTGAAAGTTATTGATTGGATGATTTACAGGGACAACTAGGGTTCAGAATCTTGACAACAACATCGGTTCCTTGGCATTGAAACTTATACCAGAGGATTTGAAAGAAATTTGTGATGCTGTGCCCATCAATGAAGTGGCTGGTGAAAGAGAGATGGCCTTGTTAGCTCAATATTCCTGGAAGGTTGCAAATACCCCATCAAAGTAATTGCAAAGTACAGACATGGAAAGTAAGGGCCTGTTTGGGATTGTGTTTAGGAGGCCTAGAAGTGCTTTTAATACTCAAATAGTCCGTTTGAAAAAAAAGTAGTCGTTGGTAAAAAAATTAAAAGGGCTTTTAAGGGTAAAAAAAAAACCTAAAAATGACCCAAAAACACTTTTGGCAAAAGCTTAAAGATGAAGCTTTTGCCCAAAAGCTCTTTTTGACTTAAAAGATCTATTTCTCAAACTCAATCCCAAACATGCTCTAAAGAGCAAACCTTTGAAGTTGTTGAATTGTCCATGTTATAAGGAATAATAAAGCAATTTATGATATCCATCTTGCTGATATGTGGTGGGAGAAATATTGTAGCATCGTCATATAATGATAAGTTCTAGTAATAAAGCCATATGTAGTTGTTGGTTATTAAATTTTGATTATATATATTTCTAGTTCTTTGAAAAAAAAAGTCATGGATGCGTGAAGCTAAAAAGTGTTATATATGTACTTGGTAACTCTTAAGAATAAATATGTTAAATGTGATGCATACAAATGCTTAGAAAATTACATGTTTTATATAACTTATAAATATACCAGTCTACTCTTTATTTTAAAGTAAAATTAAAAGTCATTTTGTGTGTTTATTTTGTCAAGATTTGGGCGGTATTGTCTTTGCCAAATGGGAACTATCTCATCTTTCTCTTTCCTATATTTTTGGGGTAATTACACTGCTTTATGCATCTCTCGTTAGTGTTAACATCATGTATAGTTATAAGAGCAATATTTTACTCCACAGTTTTGTCACACTTTTATTTTAGGGTTAATTTAGGGTTTGATTTTATCACTTTTGATAAAGGACCAAGTTGGTCCTTCCATCCATAAAATAATTAAATAGTGTCATGTAATTTATTTTATTTTAAACAAAAATTAAAAATATATATTTAAAATTGTAGGTGGCCAAAACTACCCCAATTTGGTTTGAACTGAAGAAAATCCACCAAAATTTTCTTTCTTTTTTTTTAAAAAAATTCTAAAAAAAATAAAAAAACTACCCCAAATTATTTGTTTCTTTTTAAAAAAAAAAAATTATTTTTTAATTTTTTTAAAAATAAAAAAAAATTAATTACATGACACATGGCAAGATTTAATTAGTCTAAGTATCATTTTCGTTAAGTTAACTAACGGTCAACGGATTGAAGGACTAATTTGGTCCTTTATCAAAATCATAAGGACCTTTTGTGATAAAAACCAAACCCTAAGGAGAAAAAAATAAAAAAGTGAAACCCTAAGGAGTAATTAGGTATTTAACCCTTTATTTTATTATGTTGATGTTTCAAGCTCTAGTAGTCATTAAAAATATATATATATATTTAACAATGGCTAATTTAAGGACTATTACAACCCTATTGCATTAAGATAAAAGTGAGATAAATTAAGTTGTTAGATATTTTATTTTTATTAAACAATGGTTGATAAAAAATTGATTGTGAGTACCACATCATTAATAAATTAAGATATTTCTTTAGTAATAATCATGTACGCTTCAAATCTAATCTTTTATACATATATATATGTAAAGATATTTCTTTAGTAATAATCTAGTATGCTTCAAATCTAATATCTAATCTAATCTTATATATATATATAGAGAGAGAGAGAGAGTAGTGACAAACATACAAGGCGTGCATGACCAACATGCCAATTGTACGGAAAAATATTAAATTTTTCAAAAGTTACTGTTCATCATATTTTTTAATATTATTTTATATTAAATTTAAATGTTTATTACTACTCATATATATATATATATATATATATATATGAATAGGCTAGGAGATGCTAAAATTGCAACATGTGGCTTTTTAAAATGTTGCCATTGGGGAAAGTACATATCACCCCCCCTGAAGTTGGGGGTTATTTTCAATTCAGCTACTGATATTTAAAAAATCGCAATATCCCCCCCCCAAAGTTTCAAAATTTCTCAATGTAGGCACTTTTTTCCAAAATGCCCTCAATAGTAACTTTTTTGTTCCCAACATGTCCTTAACAGTGATTCTGGCGAAAATCTCACCGGATTCCGGCGATATTTCGCCGGATTCCAGCAAAATCTGAAAAATTCGCCGGAATCCCATGAATTCATTAGAATCCAGCGAAATCCGATGACCCACTTCTCGATACCATGTTCCCGGCCAGATTTGCTCTTTTCCGACAATTTTAGGCCCTAAAAAGATCAGAAAAGAGAGGAAAAAAAAAAAACCGGTTAGATTCGCCGGATTCCGGCAAGTTTTCGCCGGAATCACTGTTCATGGTTCGCCGGAATCACTATTGAGGGCATTTTGGGAAAAAAAAAATTTGAAAGTGCCTACATCGAGAGAAATTAAAACTTCGGGGGGCACATTGCGATTTTTTAAATATCGGTGGCCGAATTAAAAATCGTCCTAAACTTCAGGGGATGATATATTTTTCCGTCATTTTAAGTTAAACTATGCGTTTAAAATCAAAAGACACGTGTTTACAAAAAAAAATCAAAAGACACGTACGTTTTGATAACTGAACTGGTTTAAGTAGAATAAGACAAAACATCACACCCTACTTCTCCCAAATCTCTCTCGGGTACGCTTCTTGCTTCTTCTTCTATAGTGTTCTGGATTTCAGATATTTGTTTCACATTCAGTTTATTTGAAATGTTCCACTGACTTCTGATAGTTTAAGAGGGAGACAGACAGACAGACAGAGAGAGAGTATTAACGTAATAGGTAGGTGGTAAAATTTGGCTAAACAACAGAAAACTGCGACACACAATCTGTGAGGGGAGGGGTAAAAATAAAATTTGGAATGTACTAGCTACTACTAGCCCGTTGAAAAGAGAAAGGCTGGAACCATTTTGGCCGCAAACTCAGCTGTGGAATGTAGCGGTGCTTGTGAGGGCCACGCGGCTTACACCATCATGTGTGGACAAACGAACCCACGTGAACCAATGAGCTTTTATAAATATATATAGGAAGACGTGGGTCCTAAATATCCACCCGTCTGCCTCCCCCTCGTACACTATATATACGCACCCATACTCTCGTAGAAGTGCAATACATATCCACACCCACAAACATTACAAATACGCAGGCATTCGAAGCTCACATTTGTTCAAACCTTTGTTCCAGTAAGCATTCATGATGACTATTTCGGCTACAATGCAATCCTACTTGGCCACCCCTGCTGTGACTCGTTTGGCCACTGGGTCTAGGTCTAGGGCGGTGAACCAATTTCTTCCCAGCACTTATGTGCCACGTTTGCCTAGGAATGCTACCGTGCGTGTGCGGTCCATGGCAAAGGTACGTAGAGTCTCAGGCTTTTTTTTTTTTTTTCTTTTTTTTCTCAGGTTATAGCTTAATTAAGTAACGATCACATGCCGATTGATTGTGCTAGAAATGATCCTAACCGTCTGTTTCCTTGGCTTACAGGAAGACAAGCAAGAGCTGTCTACTCCACCACTTAAAGCTAAGGTAGAAATAGTACTACTGCTAGCTGTAGGAGATAACCATTTGTACACCGTTGTTACATTACATGCATGCATTTTGATTTGACAACGTACGTGTTATATATGCTATGAGCAGGTGAGCACGAAGTTCTCTGACGTGTTTGCATTCAGTGGGCCCGCACCGGAGAGGATCAACGGCAGGCTAGCCATGGTTGGCTTCGTTGCTGCGATGGCGGTGGAGCTATACAGGGGCCAGGACGTGTTTGCTCAGATATCCGACGGCGGGATCCCATGGTTCCTAGGAACCACCGTTGTGCTATCACTTGCATCTCTGATTCCTTTGTTCAAAGGGGTGAGCGTGGAGTCCAAGTCCGAAGGGTTTATGACTTCAGATGCTGAGATGTGGAATGGGAGGTTTGCCATGTTGGGTTTGGTTGCACTCGCCTTCACCGAGTACATGAAGGGTGGAACCCTTGTAGAGTAGACTCTCATCGATTTTGCTACTTATTACAAGTTATAGAACCGATGAATAAAACAATGTAGTTCCATGTAATTCTGAAGCAAATATAGTGTAAACCAATTTCAGTGAATCAAAGCATACGAATTTATCAATTCAAATAGGACCTCCCTACATGCGCCATTACATCTTAAAAACATGGAGAAATTTTCAAAGCCTTTGATTGTCTCGACAGTAAAACAAGCTAATTAATACTATAACGTCTCTCTCATGCTGACTACAAAATGGAAATAACTAAATGAGCTCCAACAACCGTTTTACTTCCACAAACCCATTTTAGATGTTGATCTGGATGAGTTAGTTTCCCTGTTATTACTGATTTGGATAATCTCATGCTCTTCAAAATCCTGAGGATAGAGAAATATATCAGGCCATTTCCCAACTTGGCCCTAACAAATCCCCAGGTCCGATGACATGACAGAATTGTTTTATAAAACCTATTGGCCTATTGTCAAGGTTAGTGTGATTACTTTTGTTCAATCTATTTTTCGAGATGGTTTCCTCTTAAAAGAGATTAATCACTTTAATAGTGCTCTCATTCCCAAAATTGACAATCTTTCTAAGGTCAATCAATTCTGTTCCATTAACCTCACAAATTTCAATTACAAAATCATATCAAAAATTTTGGCCAACCATTTCAAAACCCTGGTCCATAAGTTTGTTTCCCCCTACCAATTAGCTTTCATCAAATGTCGGTTTATTTAGGATAACAATGTGGTGGCCCATGAAATTTTTCACTCTTTAATTAAAAAATAAGAAAGGCAATTAATGGAGGATTTATGGCCTTAAAACTTGATATGGAAAAGGTATTCGACTTCATGGAATGGCCTTATCTAATCAAAATTTTGAAATTTCTGGGTTTTAACACTATTTGGGTACATTGGATCCATTAATGTCTATCCACAGCGTCTTTTTTTGTTTTGTTGGATGGATCCCCTTTTGGAAAAAATAATTCCACTCGTGACTAAGGTAAGGTGATCCTTTATCACCTTTCCTTTTTATCATGGTGTCGGAAATTCTCTTTAGGCTCATCCTTAGAGAAGAAAACCGGGGTCACATTCATGATATCAAAATTTTGAGGCTCAATCCTCCCATTTCCCATCTCCTTTTTGCGGACAATCTGACGATCTTCTCCAAAAAAAAAAATTTTGAAGCTTCCTCCATCAAGAGCTGTCTTGATTCATACTCTTCTTGGTCTGGGCAAAAGGTAAATTTTGGTAAATCTGCAATTTTTTTCAGCAATAATACCCTCCCCTCTCTTCAAGCTTCCATCTATTCCTCACTTAACCTTTGCCAAAGGATCACCAAATCTAGATATCTTGGCATTCCTCTTTTTTTACATCAGAAAAAAAAGTACAGTTTTTGAAGATCTAAAGTCCAAAATCTATATATAAAGTTGTAAAAATAAAAACTCCCTCAAAGCTTAGTTCTCTCTCCTCGAAAGAACTCCCTTTAAGGAAAACTCTTTCCTTTCCCCTGCTACTGCTCTTCTGTCCTAGATTACTTTTTCCTCATTCCATCTGCTGCTCTACCTTAGTTTCTTCTTCACTCTTTCTGCTCTTAACTTGCTCTTCCCTTTTTCTTTTGTGTTTTTTTTCTTGCTGTTTTTTTTCTGTTCTGCTTCCTCCCCTCCTGTCTTTGCTCCTTGTCATGGATATTGACAGTCTAATAGCTCAGATTGAGGCTCTTTCCTGGGATGATCCCTCATCTCAGATTGAAAAACTCACTACAACTGTCCAAGATGAATGTTTGCCTCTAGTAGGATTAGTCATCTCCCAAAAAACACAAAACAACCAATATGTGTATGTAGCTCTTTCTAAAGCATGGGAATTTGTAGTTCCTTTCTCATTTGCTGTTATAGGACCAAACAAATTTCTTCTTAAACTGACCAAGCCAAAATGTTAATGGCTTCCTTTAACAAATTTCTTCTTTAACTTGTCACTTGGAATGTTAATGGCTTCCTGATCCTTCTCCAACCATGGCATCCTCTTGCTACCCTCAATGAACTACCCTTTCACTCAGCCCCTTTTTGGAAATATGACCACCAAGATAGCCATTTCCATTGGGAAAGGTCTGGGAAACCTCATCACAGTTGAAGATAGCAGCAGTGAGAAAAAAACTTTCAAAAGTTTCCTTAAGCTGCTAGTGGAAATAAAAGTCTGCAACCCCTTGAAGCTAGGTTCCACTTTTCAAAGTGAAAGAGGTGAGCCTCTATGGATTTTCCTAAACGAAAGATTAGACATCTATTGCACCTCTTGTGGTAGGATTGGCCACAAGCTCATCCACTGCATGGCGCCCCCTGAAGAAAAATTCTCCAAGAAATATTCAATCTCCCTGCATGTTAATATTTTCTCTAATCTGCTCCAAACCTCTCCCCTCACCATTCCCAACACCTCAACTCTACCTTCATCTTCTCAGTTCAGGTCACCTGAACCCTTCCAGTTCCATGAAGCAAATCTAACCCCTAACCCCAAAAGTCAAACCCAACCAGCTGCCACTCGTCCCCTACAACAAAAAATATCTTTAAACTTAGTCACTTCACCTCACCCCTCTGCTGCATTAAATGACTGCAAGCTTATCTCCTCCACCACCCCATCACTCACCACTCTAGCCACTATAACAGCTCCACCTCAACCTCTCCTGCTTCCCATTACCCAACCAAAACCCCATGTTACTTCTTAACCCAATAGCTTGTTAGATTTGAACCAAAATCTGACCAAGTCTACTACTCCAAATATACCTTCATTTTTCATTATTTGACCTTTTATTACTTCTCCCCTTTCTCTCTCCTCCACATCAACATGCACTTTCTCATAATTAGCCATTTCCAGCTCCTCAAAATCACCCGCCAAAAAACCTTCAAACAGTTCCAAAAAAACCTCCTCCCCAAAGAACACCATGTTTCCTCCTCGCCTTCACAAGCCTGTGAAACCTCCCCCTGGCTATGATCCCTCTTTGATTAAGAAGAAGAAGAGAGAAAGGTTGTCAGGTGAACTACTCCCCTATAAAAAAGACTCTAACAGCTCCCTACAGCCTGCAGCTGATCCTGCTAAACTGGAGTCTCCTATTCCTATGGATGCCACTCCTTGTTAAGCTTAGATGCAAGCAGCCAAATTTTTCTTCAAAGCCTCAAGGAAAAAGAATCAGGTTTCTCCTTTGTTTCCATTACTGTTTCTACTGAAACAGATTGCATTGATGCCACCAATTCAGGGGACTAGTTGGTGTCCCCTAGAAACACATGAAAATTCTATCCTGGAACTGCAGAGGTATCTCTAGACCTACTACAGTTCGTGGTCTTAAGGCTTTGATCAGATCAAATAACCCTGACATCCTCTTTCTTTCTGAAACCAAATCCCCCCATTCTCTCACCTCTTCCATTCTCAATCGTCTTGGCTTCTATTCTATGACTCATATTGCTCCTATTGATTCATGTGGTGGTTTGGTCCTTACCTGGAGACTAGGTGTGGAACTTGAGAGTTTTCTCACAAACAAAAACAACATCACTGCATGGTGCTTCTTTGACCCCCCAAACCATCCTTGGATCCTTTCTTGTATTTATGGCCCCCTTGAAAAAATAAACAAACTTGCCTTTTGGGACTCTTCCACTGCTATTGGTGAGGATTTTGTCAGTCCTTGGCTCTGCATTGGGGACTTCAATTTTGTTTTAGATCAATCTGAAAAGCTAGGTGGCAAACCTATGGCTAGTTCTTCTCACTGCCCTTTTAGAGGTTTCATTGATCAGCTTGGTTTGGTGGACCTTGGTTTTGTTGGAAACCCCTTTACTTAGTGTAACAATAGGCAGGGTTTTGATACCATTAAAGAAAGGCTTGATAGGGGTGTGGCTTCTCTTGATTGGATTCATCTTCATCCGGAATTCTTCCTCACTCACCTTCCTGCATCCATCTCTGATCATAACCCTATTTCCTTAAACACTAACACCTCTTTAGCTTTCCTACCTAGACCTTTCAAATTTGAAGAATTTTGGACCCTTGATCCCTCTTGTGGTCTTGTTATAGTTGTAGCTTGGAAACATTTTGTTGTTAGTTCTCCAACTGTCTGCTTAGTGAAAAAGCTGAATCAAACCAAAGTGGTCTCTCAAAAGATGGAATGCCATTCATTTTGGAAACATCCAAACAAAGATCAAATCCTCTCTACTCAAGTTAGATCAGTTGCAGCATTCCCCTCCTAGCTCTCAGGCCAGGTTGTAAGAATCTTTGCCTAAGAAAGAACTTGATGATCTCTTGATCAAAGAAGAAATTTTGTGGAGAAAAAAATCCAGAGACACCTGATTGAAGTGTAAGGACCTCAACACAAAGTACTTTCACTCTTCCACTTTGATTAGGAGGAGATCAAATGCTGTTAATTTTCTGAAAACTTAAGAAGGTGCTTGGGTTTCTGACAAACCTGAAATTGGAGGAAATTTTGTGTCTCATTTCTCCAAGTTGTTCTCCTCCTCTAATCCCCCCATTGATGATGAGATGCTCAACCTTTTTGCTTCTGTTATCATTGCTGAAGACAACCTTTTCCTGTGTGCTTTTCCACTAGAAGAAGAGGTGGTTCAAGCCCTCTCCAGTTTGGGTTCCTCTAAAGCTCCTGGGCCAGATGGCTTTACTGCACTCTTCTATAAAAAGTACTGGTCTATTGTCAAAGTTGAGGTTCTTGGTTGCACCAACAACTTCTTCCAGAATCACTTTCTGTTACAAGAGCAAAACCACACTCATATTGCCTTGATCCCCAAACAAGTTGGTTCTCACACTGTCCACCATTTTAGGCCCATAAGCTTGTGCAACATTGTCTATAAAATCATCACCAAGATTCTGGCCAACAGATTGAAGACCATGCTCCCAAAAATCATTTCCCCTTTGCAATCAGCCTTTGTCCCTTCTAGAAATATCCAAGACAACACCATCTTAGCCCATGAATTGTTGCACTCCTTTAAAAACAAAAAAGGGAAAGAGGTTTCATGTTCCTCAACTTAGACATGGAGAAAGCTTTTGACAAAATGGAATGGGGTTTCATTCTTTCTGTTATGATCAAGCTGGGTTTTCACTCTTCTTGGATCAATTGGATCAGAATCTGCATCTCCTCCTCCTCTTTCTCCATTCTTATAAATGGCAGCCCTTTTGGCCTTTTTTTCCCCAACAGAGGCCTCAAGCAGGGAGATCATCTCTATCCATTTTTGTTCATCTTGGGTGCTGAAGTCCTGTCTAGGCTTTTGTTCAAAGAAGAAGCTGCAGGTAACCTCAAGGGCCTGAAAATCTCCAGAACCTCTCCAGTTATCCACCATCTCCTTTTTGCTGATGATCTCTTGATCTTTGGCAAAGTTACTCCCAAAGAAGCCACTGCATTCACACTTGCCTTAAAAAATACTGCCTTTGGTCTAGCCAATCTATTAACAATGGCAAATCCTCCATAAAATTCTCTAGAAACATCAATCATGTCACTGCAGATTTGATCCTGGCCATCTTACCTTTCTCTTCTTTCCCCTTTAGGTCTATTTACCTAGGGCTCCCTATTCTGTTTGGAAACTCAAAAGATTGCTTTCCTTAATATTATTGATAAGGTGAAGTCAAAGGTGGAAGGGTGGCGTGCAAAAACCCTTTCCCAAGCTGACAGGTTGGTTCTCATCAAGTCTATGGCTGCTGCTATACCCTCTTATGCCATGAGTTCCTTCCTCCTTACTAACAGCATCTGCAGCCAGCTTGATAAGGTCTTCAAAAATTTTTGGTGGGGGTTTCTTGCCTCCAAAACCAGAAATCTCTCTCAAGTCTTGGAACTCCATTTGTACTCCTAATGTTCTTAGTAGTCTGGGAATCAGAAAATGAAAGAGGTCAACCTTGCTCTCATCTCAAAGCTGGGTTAGAAGCTGCTATCTGGTTCAGACTCTCCTTGGGTTTCACAACTTTCAGGTAAGTATCTTCAAACTGGTTCTTTTCTTTCCCCCTCTTCCCTTTCTTCTTCTTCTTGGCTTTGAAGGCATCCTCAAGTCAAAACCCATCATATCTCTAGGTGCTTGCCATAAGATTCATAGTTCCTCTACCCTCTCTGTTTGGAATTCCTCTTGGATCTCCACCATGCCTTTCTTTTCTCCTGCCTCTCTCCCCTTGAGCAGGACCTCATTTCCAGAGTTAATGGTCTCTGATTTAAACTCAAATGACTCTTGGAATCTCTCTCTTCTCATTTCTTTGTTCACCCCCTCATGTGTCAAAGAAATCCTAAAGATTCCTATCAATCATTCCTTATCCTCTCCATTCCTTTGGACCCCATCCCCTAATGGCTCTTTTTCCACCAGTTCTGCCTATAGGTTGATCAACAGCCAAAGAACTAACTCCATCATCTCTCCTCTCGATTCTAGTACTTGGAAAGCCCCGTGGAAGTTTAAACTCAATGCTAGACTCATTTTGTTCCTCTGAAAAATAGCATAGAATCTGCTTCCCTCAAAAGCTAGACTCAAAGCCATTTTCCAAATTCCTCCATTTGATTCATTATGCCCTCTTCGTAAAACTGAAGAAGACTCCATTTCCCATCTATTTTTCAGCTACATTTTTGCTAGAGTGGCATGGAGATCCTCTTTTTGGCCTCTAGATTCCACAGCTTGATCCTCTCTTCCCCTTTTGAACTGGATCAAAAGCCTCATACACCTCCATTCCTCTTTTGGCATTCCTCTGGCTGATTGTCATTTGTTTCAGATTTTTGCATCTGTTTTGTGTGATCTTTTATGGTTTGCTAGGAACAAAGCTATCCATGAAGGCTTGATCCCTGGTATCACTACCCTGGCTAGTTCAATCAGAAAGACTACCCTGGATCATGCTGCAGCATGGCAGTTTACTTCCTCTATTTTTAAGGAGTTTTGGTTTTCTTCTCATGCAGGCTCCTTCAAGGTCAACTTTGACACAGCAATCCGAGACAACTTCTCAGTACAGGCTATTGTTTGTAGGGACTCTACAAGGAAGATTATCAAGGTTCTTTCTCAAATCAACCCTCATTGTGATCTTAACTTTGGTAAGGCTTTGGCAGGTTGGCAGCCTCTTTGGCAGCTTCTTTGCATCTGAATCACTTCAGTCTTGAGGGGGATTCAGCAGTGGTCATCACTGCTCTCAACAATCCCTCTATCACTTTAGATTGGCACATTGAATCTATTATTGCTAATACATTGTCCACGTTACCAACTTCCTCCTTATGGATAGCTAAAAAAATTCACCAAGTGCAAACTTCTACGCTCATCATGTAGCGTTTTGGGCCGTTGCAAGAATCTTCTCGGGCTGCATTCTCACTTATTTTCCCCTCCATCTTATCTCATTTGTAGTGAAAAAGATCCACCCCTCTTTCTCTCTTTGGCTTGTAAGGCTTTGTGCCCTCTTCTTGGTTGAATGAATGGTTTGTTATACAAAAAAAAAAAGGTCCAAAATCTCTTCTCGTATTTTTGGTTGGAAATCAAAGTTACTCTCTCAAGCAGGTAGAACAACTTTGATCAAAACTGTGGCAAATGCAATCCCTACTTATACTATATATGTCCCTATTTCTTTTTCCAAAATCCTTTTGCCTTGACTTAGACTCTATACTGAGAAAATTTTGGTGGGATTTTCCCTAAGAAAAGAAAAAAAAAAATCTCACTCTTTTGTCATAGAAAAGTATTTGCACCCTAAAATATGTGGGGGGTCTGGGTATTAGAACTATGGAATTGCAGAATAGGGCTCTCCTCTCCAAATTGGGTTGGCAAATCCATTCTAATCAAGACCTTTTGTGGGTCCGAGCTCTTAAGGCAAAATACTTGAGCATTAATAACTTTATGGACGCTCCCATTAAAAGCAATGCATCTTACCATTGGAAAGGTACTCTCAAGAAAAGGCTTGTGATTGAAAAATGTGCTTGTTGGGCCGTTTCAAAGGGCATTGGCCTTAACATTTGGTCTTCACCTTGGATTCCCTCCATATCCTTTCCCATCTCCTCCCTCTCTAATCTCAGTGTCTCTGACCTTATCGATGGGAACACCAACTCTTGGAATGCTTCTCTCATTCACACCATTTTTTATGCTCATTCAGCCTCCCAAATCCTTAATATACATATCCCTCTCAACCCTAGAAATGACAAGTTAGTTTGGAGCCCTTCTCCTTCTGCAAAATTCTCAGTCAAATCTACCCATGAACTTCTCATTCAATCCCAAACATATAGAGATCCTCCTCTTGAACCTTTGGACCGAACCATTTATGGAGCTTAAAACTTCAACATAGACATAAGCTTCTCCTTTGGAAAATCAAAATCATTAAATTTCTCTTCTATGTTGGATTAGATCAAATTAATCATTTCTCCATGTAGTTCTCTTGGTATCCCTTTGGTGGATCGTCATAAATTTTTAATCTTTGCCTCTATGGCATGTGATATCTTATGATTTAACAGAATAAAGCTTTTCATAATAGTCACTTTTGATGCTTGTAATGTATTTGCACATATTAATAAAATTTCCCTTGACCATTTCTAAGCCTGGCATTCCTTATCATTTGTCCCGGTGGAAAAATGGACTCCTCACCGCTCAACTAGGTTAAGATTAACTTTGATACTACCATTCGGGACTCTTTCTCAATTCAGGCAACTATTTGTTGCAATTCTGAAGGCCAAATTATTCATATTACTTCCCATATTAGTTCCTCTTGTTCCTCTAATATGGGAGAAGCTTTGGCAGCCTAGTTAGCTATCTCTTTAGCTCGCTCTTTATTGTTAGATCGATTTGTTCTTGAAGGTGATTCTGTAATGGTGACTCAAGCTCTCAAACATCCAAATCCAGCTTTCGATTAAAGGATCTCTCTCATTAATTTGGAGTCTTTAGATGCTATTCATTTTGCTTCATCCTAGGAAGTTAGGAAGATTAATAGAAGTGTAAACTTTTGTGTTCACTCAGTGGCACATTGGGCCATAGCCAGATTTTTTTCTGGCAGCATTCCCTTTTCCTCCTCCTCTTTCCTTTCTTCCTCTCTAGTTAGTGGGAATGATCATTCCCTTTCTCTTTGTTACTTGTAGTTTGGTTTCTTTGTTGCTTGTCTTTTTCCAATGTACTTATAAAAATTTATATATATATATATATATATATTAATTGGTAGATTTACTGCTCATGCTGACCAGATCATTGGAATTGTCCTATTTGTCAAAATCAAGTGGAATCCCAGCATCATCTTTTTTTGGAGTGCCCTTTTGCAAAGATTATTTGGAGCAGCCAAAAATGGCCTTTAGACACTTCAGTTTTTACTGACATTACCATTTCTTCATGGATCAGAATTTTGCTTAGGCCAAATGCTCTTCTTGGCATTCCTTTGAATGAAGTGTTTGAATTTCAATTAACTGATGTCATTGTCCTTGATCAGATTTGGTTTGCCCCTGTAATCAACTTATTCACAATAACACGGTTCCAGTGATCTCCAATACTTTGAAGACTATAGCTAATGTGGTCCAGACTCACTTTACAGCTTAGACGTCCTCTCCTTTTGGTCTTTCCATTTGGCAGCCCCTTCCTCCAGGCTCATTGAAGATCAATTTTGATGTGGCTGTAAAAAATTCCTTCTCTGTTTTAGCGACAGTGTTGAGCAATGACTAGGGTGATATTCTTCTGGATTTTACTAAGGAATTGCACTCCACTAATGTGAACAAAGTGGAAGCTACGGTTGCTCTCATGGGTATAGATCTTGCCCTCTCTTTTGACTATTCTGAGCTGCTGATTGAAAGTGATTCATTGGTAACTATTTTGGCAATCAACATGCTCTCCCTCTTTCCAAATTGGACCTTATCTCTCATCATCTCCGACATTCTATTGAAGGTTCATTATTTTCAAGTTTGGAATGCTTCTAAAGTTTCTAACAGTGCAAACTTACGTGCGCACTATCTCGCTAAGTGGGCCACTACTAACCTTGTGTTTGAAAACATTCCCAATTCCTCCCCCATCATGTCTTCTACTTAATAACCATTTGCTTTTGTTGTATTTTCTAAGTTAAAAAAGAAGAAGGATGAAATATTGAGCATCGTCTATAATTCTATTATTATTATTTTTTCTCGGTTAATAAGCATCATCTCTTATTCATTACATATAGATTATCTCAAATTTCTATGGAAAAGGGCCTCCACAATGTAGCAAACATATAAATAGAAAGAATGAGAAGAATACATATTCTACTATTTCAGATACTTACTTCTACAGGTGGATCAATTGGAAACAAATTTATGGCTTCTGAATTGAAGACGAATCCACTAAAGAAAGGGTGTAGGACAGAACAAAGGAATCAATGATCAATATAAGAACCGCATATAGCAGACAAATGAAAAAACTAAAAATCAATAACAAGATTCATTAAAATGGATGTGACCACCAGTTTATTAGAAATTAGAAATGAACCTTTATAATAATTATGAAAATGAGCTTATAACCCGCGCAATGCGCGGGATTGTTAGAGTTATATTATAATCGTACTTTTCATAAGTATTATGAAATTTACTTTTCATAATTGTAAGAGGAAAACTTGAATTTTGCTTAATTAAAATATTAATATAAAATTAGATAGAATTTCTAATATTATTGGTGTAATACTTATTAGACTTTAATATAAATAAAACTCAAAATTATGAATATTCGAAAAAGTACTTTGGTTGTAGAAAAAAGAATGCACGAGATTTTTTGTTATAGTTTAATTTCAAAATTTAAACACATTTCTATCGAACTTTTCTTTACAAGTTGTAAAAAAAAAATATCTCGTCCTTTTTGAAAAAAAGACATACTAAAGATTATATACCAATATATTACTTAACATATAAATCTAAGTAAATCATACAAATAAATAAAAAATTTCATACGCGAATAGGCCTCGAAAAAATATCAAATAAGAAGCATGTTATATCAAACAATTAATGATTTTATAAACTAATGGACATTAAGCAAAAATAAACCTCAAAATGACGTTGTTATTTTACACTTTGGTTTGGACATCAAATATATATATAATTGCTCGTAGGATGCTAATCATATATATATATATATATATATACACACACACACATAAAGGGATCTGGCTTACATGTTGTTATTGAAATAACAACATATGCTGTAATATAAGCAACGATTGAGATTAAATCTCAGTATTGACTTACTTTTAAAAGCTTTTAATAGGAGAAAGAAAATAAAATAAAAATTGAGAAATTTAATTTCAACCGTTACTTTTACTATAGCATGTAAACCTGATCCCACATAAAGATTATTTTTGCTAATGAAATAAAAAATACATACATAATCATTATGAGTAAAAATATGACAATCTATACAATTAATAATTAATATACGATCATATACTTTTTTAAAAAAAATAATGCAATGAAATTTTTGGTTAATAATCTTTATGTCTCTTAAAAAACCGATTTTTTATTATTTTTTATTAATAATGTAATAATTTTTTTTTTTTAATTTCTACATCCTGTCATTTACTTTATCTAATTCAACTATAACATATAATATGATGTTATATACATATTAATTAAAGTGATTAAACATAATAATACATAATAATTTGATTTGTATTATTTGTTTTCTTATTTGATTTTGACATTAATAATACTTAATTTATTGCATAATTTATATATGAAAACTCTTCAAATATAATTAAATGTCATTAATTACACTAATTTAATGACCGATTTTTTAAGTAAAAGCCAGTTTATTCTTAAACAACCGGTTTAGCATTAGAATAAAAAGAGTTTACGCCACATGTCCCAATATTAAGGCACTTCTAAAAGTGATTTGGCTTATATATATATATATATATATGATGAGGTTAAGAAATTTAAAAACCAACAACGATCATGCAGCGTAGTTGGATCATGGCTTAGTTAAGTAGAACAATACCAACGGGATAAAACTAGCTGCCACACATAAGGAATAAAGAACTCTTCCGGATGACTCTCTTGTTCATAAGTGAAGCGTAATTGCGTGAACATCTGTGAGAACGACGACATGTTAATCCTTTGGATAATATTCCCAGTTTAGACTGGACCACTAATTCTACCATCTTTTTTCCATTTCCTTTACCTTCATTCCCTCACCCGCCAAGATCGGCAGTTAATAATTATGAGTTGTAGTACTTAATTTCTCTACTGACTATTCACCATCTGTCCTTTGGGCATCCATGCGACTATTAAAAAAATCTAATACCTAAAGAGCCAAAAGAGAAAATGAATTTCAAAATGCACTCAGGAAAGCATAGCACAAAATCAAACATTGTTGGGTAAGTAACCTACAACCTAAGCTTGCCATGTAACAAAATGCAAGATTGCCAAGACAAAGAATAAACAAAAATATTTCAAATAAATAGGCGGGAGCATACAGTATAAATGTTTTCAAGCAGCTCGTTGAAGCGTGTATGATTCTTGAATGGCTGAAACACCTCCTGCCTGTGCATTATCGCATATACAACCTGTCTCATTTCATACAGTGAGAAATTCAAAAAATATGAAAGGTGTTAATGTGAAATTAAAGAATATTTATCTCACTTAAATCCTTAACCAAAAGATGATACCTCAGGATTCCTTCGCAGGGCAAATGTCAAAATTGCATTTAAAATTTCAAGAACAAGTCTCAGGAAGTCTGTATATATATGTAACTCTGTCGACAGAAACAAAAATCATCTCGCTTAGCCAAACAAAATAAAGTATAAGGAGGGGCAACATCCAAATAGCATCAAATTTGCAATTGTAACTGTTACAGACCATATCATCTGAAAGATAGTTTATTGAGTCGCCTTTGGCTATATGCACCTTATTATCTCGTAGCTCTGCTAATTTGTTATACCTAAATTCAGCATTACATCAAAGGAAACAATCATAAGATCACGACATATGAACATATATAAGTGTGAAGTTTGGCAAAATTAAAAATGAACAAAAGTAACCTACTTGCGCGAGAGCATAAAGAAAAGGCTGACCAGCCTCTGTGATGCTTCAATCGGGTGCTACCAATACTCCAACCAGATGAAGATACATAATTTTTAAGAAGCAAAGAAACCGGCAATTAATGTATTGTTGAATTGAACACACTTTGGGGACTACATGGAAATCCAAATCATTGGATCCTGTCTGACTTCACTGGTTTTACTTGCATGAAACTGCTTCATTTTTCTTCTCACGACATTCTTTTCTGGCTGCAGGTTTCTAGATTGGGCTTTGGATGCGGGGAACTTTCTGGGATACTTAATGCTCTTTTGTCACATGAAGCTGGATGTTCCGTTGTAAAGGAAGCTTTTTATAGTGGTATAACCTTCTTTGATACAGCAAATGTTTACGGACAGAATCATCATAATGAGATCATGATTGGCAAGGTACTCTAATCCTATTGAAATGTTGATTGTATATGTTTGTTTAGTTGAGATTTACATTCTGATATTAGTGGACAAAGTTAATTATCTTGTCCTTTTAGGCTCTGAAGCAGCTTCCTCAAGAAAGAATTCAATTAGCTACAAAATTTGGTATGAGCATTTCAGAGGAGGGTCAATTGGGCGTCAAGGGTACACCTAAGTATGTACGACAATGCTGTGAAGCTAGTCTTAAGTATCTCGATGTGGACTATATTGATCTCTACTATCAGCACCGTGTGGACATTTCAGTGCCAATAGAGGATACTGTGAGTGTCATGAGATATTGTCCATTTAAGTTTATAAGTCAACAGTTGATACATCAAATTCTCCTTCCTCCAGTAGATGTCTATCTGCAAGAAGACTTCTTGGTATAACCGATAACACATCTTCAATTCAAATGTCAGATGATGATTATCACTTGGATAAGTCATCCTCTGCTATTCAAACATCTCCATTGATAAGATAGATATTATTTGATTTATAGTATTTGAATTTTGTAATTTAGTTGCATGTAATCTTATCTTCAATTGTAAAGCTAAGGAACTATTCTATAAATGAAAGAATGGTCAGCAACATTAAGTAAGCTGCCATTTCCAAATATTCTTTGTTTACGCACAGTTTTCACATATTTCAATCTATTGCACGGCATAATCTCTGCTGCTTTAAAACCTATTTGGCATGGTAGATGGAGGAGCTCAAGAAGCTGGTGGAGGAAGGAAAGATCAAATACACTGGGCTATCAGAAGCTAGTGTAGACACAATAAAAAGAGCTCATGCAGTTCATCCCATCACTGCCTTACAAATGGAGTATTCTCTATGGACTCGTGATATCGAAGACGAGATAATCCCACTTTGCAGGTTTATTTGATATCTAGCTCTGATGTTTGCATTCCAAAGTCGATCATTAATATATTAAGATAGCTGAAAATATTGTCTTCATGGTCTTTGAATTGGTTATGAATCAGAGATTTTAAGAACAATAGAACATTACGACACTTTCACAGCATCATTCAATGCAGGGGCAGAACCACACCTAGCCTTGAAGGGTCCCGAGCCACCACAAAATTTAAAAAGTCATAAAAATTTGAAAATTCCTTCTAAATTTTAGGTATTTTTTTATGAAATTGACCCCCCTAAATTAACTTTTACCTCCAAAAATTTTATTTTGTGTAGTTTTGTCCCCCTTTCTTAAAATTATGGTTTCGCCCCTGATTCAATGTTACTATTAATCTCACAGAGAGCTTGGTATTGGGATAGTGGCATATAGCCCTCTTGGCCATGGCTTCTTTGGCGGCAAAGCAGTCGTGGAGAGCTTGAATGAGAGTTTCATGGTATGCAAGTACAAATAAATTTATCTCATGTTTCTATACACAAACATATAAATATCAAGATTTCCCTCTCTTAACAATGTAGAAATGTTATTAAATCAAATATTTTTACAAAAAGAATTGATAAGTATGCTCATATGATCGATGTTCCTGGCATAGGCTAATCATTCAAGGTTTAATGGGGAGAATTTAGAGAAGAACAAACTGTTGGGGAAAATTGGTAATTTAATTGGCAACCAATTTCCCACCAGTCCTTTATGCGAAAAAACAAGTTTGAAAGAAAGCACAAGAGAACATACACCAATCACATACGACACAAATAGTTTACGTGGTTCGATTAAAATGCCTACGCCCACGGGCGTGATCCGTCTTCTTCTTTACTATTGAGAAATATTGAGTACAATGGTACAAGCTTAAACCGCCAAGTTTAATATCCCAAACCCAAGCCCTTTAACCCCTTGTACACCCCACTCAACTGCCCCTCTCAAATACCCAAGAAGAACAACTCTACACTTTGTAAATACCACAAAGTGCTCTCACCAATTTAGATTTCGATTCCTCAACCAAGGACTACATGTCCTTTTATAGAGGCTTAATCACAAAAATAGGAGAACAATTTAAATCCAATTGGGAAAACAAAACCATCATGAATACTAACTCTTATCCATGAAGAAGATAAACATGTAACCCACATGTTTATCCACACATGTTTTCTCCAAAACCAATTCCAAGTTGTTCTTGGACTTTTTAAAACTAACATTATCCTCTTATAGATAAATATAACTTGAGTCCACCAACTTGAATATTTATATTATCCAGCAATTATCTTCACACTTGTTGACAATTTGAGTCAATTCCCAACAAACTCCACCTTGACGAAAAACTTGGCAACTCCATCCGAGACCTCAAGTTCAGATCTTGACCGATGCCCATCCCCACCCGGATGTGGTACAAAACATTGTCTACACCGACAATCATAATTCCACAAGAATTATCATGCTCCACCATAAAGAGCACATACACTTAGAACTAAACCATTCTAAGAATTTTCCAAAACACTTTACACCAACAAATCATAATTCTACAAGAATTATCATGCTCCACCATAAAGAGCACATACACTTAGAACTAAACCATTCTAAGAATTTTTATTTTTGGCACATGTCAAAAAAAAATCCTACTGAAAAATATGGTGCAACTTCCATGTTTGATTCCCCTAGAAGTTCATCAGCCATCGACACCCTTTTCCACCACATACCTGACATTATAAAACCAAACCAATGTCCCGTATGCAAATGTGGACCCGCTAATATAACACATCCATTATCCTGACAATTTTAGCGGTCATGCCAGAGGATGTACATGCCCTTATCAAAGAGCATCATCATATCCCTCATTAACGAGAGAAACAATATTAGCGTTTTTGGAGCACTCTGCCGAACCTGCTCCTCTTTTTGGGCAATTTCTTTTAAGGTGTCCAGATTGCCCACACCCCCAGCATATAAGATTTCCCTTCATAGGTTTCTTTTTCTTCCAGTTTGCAACTACCAACGCCGAGTTCTCAAGTGTAGAATTCTGTCCACCACTCAGCCTTCTTTCCTCTGACAGAAGCTTGCTGGTAACTTCTGAGAATAAAATCTTCTCCTTCCCATGAATCAAAATTGGCTTCATATGTTCATAGGAAGACGGAAGAGACAAGATAAGCCTCAAGGCCTTATCTTCATCATCCATTTTAACTCCGAGTTTGAAGTTCGAGACGATTCCATTGAGAACACTCAAATGATGAAATAGTCGCACTCACCATTCGCAGGTATGAAACTGCCTTCAGTACACCCGGTTAGAGATTCCCTTCGTCTGATACATCTCCTCAAGCTTCTCCCAAAGCTCCTTTGCCGTTGACGTCCCTTGCACATTAGCAAGAACGTTCTTAGCCAGACACAACCGAATGGAACTCGCCGCTCTGGATCCAAATCCTCCCAATCTCGTCGCTAGTACCGGATTTTCGGCACCATCATCGGAACCAGAGGTGGGTATACCTCTCAACGTTTTGTGTAGCCCAGATTAAATTAGGATGTCTTTGACTTGTATTTGCCACAAGCCAAAGTTCATTCTCCCGTCAAACCTTTCAATCCCAAACTTCAAGCACTCCATTTCTTCTTAACAAGTAGAAATCTCAACCAAGCTCGATACCAGGTTGTTGGGAAAATTGGTAATTTAATTGGCAACCAATTTCCCACCAGTCCTTTATGCGAAAAAACAAGTTTGAAAGAAAGCACAAGAGAACATACACCAATCACATACGACACAAATAGTTTACGTGGTTCGGCAATATGCCTACGCCCACGGCGTGATCCGTCTTCTTCTTTACTATTGAGAAATATTGAGTACAATGGTACAAGCTTAAACCGCTCAAGTTTAATATCCCAAACCCAAGCCCTTTAACCCCTTGTACACCCCACTCAACTGTCCCTCTCAAATACCCAGTAAAGAACAACTCTACACTTTGTAAATACCACAAAGTGCTCTCACCAATTTGGATTTCCCAGATTCCCTCAACCAAGGACTACATGTCCTTTTATAGAGGCTTAATCACAAAAATAGGAGAACAACTTAAATCCAATTGCTGCAGGGAAAACAAAACCATCATGAATACTAACTCTTATCCATGAAGAAGATAAACATGTAACCCACATGTTTATCCACACATGTTTTCACCAAAAAACCAATTCCAAGTTGTTCTTGGACTCCTTTTAAAACTAACATTATCCTCTTATAGATAAATATAGCTTGAGTCCACCAACTTGAATATTTATATTATCCAGCAATTATCTTCACACTTGTTGACAATTTGAGTCAATTCCCAACACAAACTTCTATATGCCCGACTTGCCAACCTGGCTTCAAAGCATTCCTGCACTCCTCAGCTAGCTCTGGCTTGGCTTCTTCATCAGGGAGACGATATAATCCCTATTCCTGGTATATTAGACTCTTAAATCTCTTTTGATGTCTTCACATTTACTTGATCAAACTCTTTACGTAGAGCTGCTTGTTCACTTTAATCAATGCTCTTCTTATTTCCATGAAAAACGAAATTCTACTCCTGAATTGTCTGGTTAGACATATTTCAGTTCTAACCACATCTACAGCTTGGGAACTTGGACCATTTCTGGTCACAGGTCCTTCACTGACATTTCCTGTTTCATGAGCTTGGAGTAGAGCATAATGTGAAAGTTATTGATTGGATGATTTGCAGGGACAACTAAGATTCAGAATCTTGACAACAACATCGGTTCCTTGGCATTGAAACTTACACCAGAGGATTTGAAAGAAATTTGTGATGCTGTGCCCATCAATGAAGTGGCTGGTGAAAGAGAGATGGCCTTGTTAGCTCAATATTCCTGGAAGGTTGCAAATACCCCATCAAAGTAATTGCAAAGTACAGACGTGGAAAGTAAAGAGCAAACCTTTGAAGTTGTTGAATTGTCCACGTTATAAGGAATAATAAAGCAATTTATGATATCCATCTTGCTGATATGTGGTGGGAGAAATATTGTAGCATCGTCATATAATGATAAGTTTTAGTGATAAAGCCATATGTAGTTGTTGGTTATTAAATTTGATATTATATATATATATATATATATATATATTTCTAGTTCTTTGAAAAAAAAGTCATGCATGGATGCGTGAAGCTAAAAAGTGTTATATATATGTACTTGGTAAACTCTAAGAATAAATATGTTAAATTTGATGCATACAAATGCTTAGAAAATTACATGTTTTATATAACTTATAAATATACCAGTCTACTCTTTATTTTAAAATAAAATTAAAAGTCATTTTGTGTGTTTATTTTGTCAAGATTTGGGTGTACGTTCATTTAAATGATAAAATGAACGGCCCAAAAAAGAGTTATTATCTTTGCCAAAGGGGAACTATCCCATCTTTCTCTTTCCTATATTTTCAAGATAATTACACTTTTTTATGCATCTCTAGATAGTGTTTGTGGGAAGACAAAATCTAATCAGATCAAGCATATCTAGACAAGGCAACATTGCAATAATCCCATGATTTCCTTCTCCCTGTTTCATGGGATTGTTTATTGATGTCAAGAATATTATGTTGTAGTTATTTATTATTCTATGGTTATTTATTTCTTTATTGATTCAAGGGTTTCCTTAGCCTACTAGGTTTACCTTTCCTTAGTCTATTATATTACTTGCCTATCACTCATAGCATTTCTATAAATAGAGGCATCTATAATACTCTTCAATTATTCAGTTTTATTACAATGTAATCCATTACATACTTTTGCTCTCTCTCTTTTCTCTCTCTCCTTCTTTTGGTTTATAATATATTTTATATATTTATATATTTCAACATGGTATCTGAGCCTAGCCTAATTGGTTGTGGCCCACCATCTCCCATTTGCTGCATGTGTTGGCTTAGATGTCCTCCCACAACATGTGAAGGGGCGTGTTGAAAGTTCCACATTGATTGAGTATTAAAGAGATAGGCTACTTATAAAGGTGAGGGGAAACCTCAACTCTTGAGCTACCTTTTGAGTTGAATCTAACCCAAGACCCATTTATAACAGTGTTAACACCATGTATAGTTATAAGAGCAATATTTTACTCCACACTTTTGTCACACTTTTATTTTATTATGTTGATGTTTCAAGCTCTAGTAGTCACTAAAATATATATATATAACAATGGCTAAGTTAAGGACTATTACAACCCTATTTTATTATTATTATATTATTATTTTGAAATTCTATTACAACACTATTGCATTAAGATAAAAGTGAGATAAAGTTGTTAGATATTTTACTTTCATTAAACAATAATTGATAAAAAATTGATTGAGTACCACATCATGAATAAATTAAGATTTTTCTTTAGTAATAATCTTGTACGCTTCAAATCTAATATCTAATCTAATCTTATATATATATAAAATAGGGGAGTTTTTAAGCAGGCTAGATGCTAAAATTGCAACATGTGACTTTTTAAAATGTTGCCAAATGTCATTTTAAGTTAAACTATGCGTTTAAAATCAAAAGACACGTACGTTTTGATAACTGAAATGGTTTTAGTAGAATAAGACAAAACATCACACTCTACTTCTCCCAAATCTCTCTCGGGTATGCTTCTTGCTTCTTCTTCTATAGTGTTCTGGATTTCAGATATTTGTTTCACATTCAGTTTATTTGAAATGTTCCACTGACTTCTGATAGTTTAAGAGGGAGACAGACAGACAGAGAGAGAGAGTAGTAGGTGGTAAAATTTGGCTAAACAACAGAAAACTGCGACACACAATCTGTGGGGGGAGGGGTAAAAATAAAATTTGGAATGTACTAGCTACTACTAGCCCGTTGAAAAGAGAAAGGCTGGAACCATTTTGGCCGCAAACTCAGCAGTGGAATGCAGCGGTGCTTGTGAGGGCCACGCGGCTTACACCATCATGTGTGGACAAACGAACCCACGTGAACCAATGAGCTTTTATAAATATATATAGGAAAACGTGGGTCCTAAATATCCACCCGTCTGCCTCCCCCTCGTACACTATATATACGCACCCATACTCTCGTAGAAGTGCAAAACATATCCACACTCACAAACATTACAAATACGCAGGCATTCGAAGCTCACATTTGTTCAAACCTTTGTTCCAGTAAGCATTCATGATGACTATTTCGGCTACAATGCAATCCTACTTGGCCACCCCTGCTGTGACTCGTTTGGCCACTGGGTCTAGGTCTAGGGCGGTGAACCAATTTCTTCCCAGCACTTATGTGCCACGTTTGCCTAGGAATGCTACCGTGCGTGTGCGGTCCATGGCAAAGGTACGTAGAGTCTCAGGCTTTTTTTTTTTTTTTTTTTTTCTCAGGTTATAGCTTAATTAAGTAACGATCACATGCCGATTGATTGTGCTAGAAATGATCCTAACCGTCTGTTTCCTTGGCTTACAGGAAGACAAGCAAGAGCTGTCTACTCCACCACTTAAAGCTAAGGTAGAAATAGTACTACTGCTAGCTGTAGGAGATAACCATTTGTACACCGTTGTTACATTACATGCATGCATTTTGATTTGACAACGTACGTGTTATATATGCTATGAGCAGGTGAGCACGAAGTTCTCTGACGTGTTTGCATTCAGTGGGCCCGCACCGGAGAGGATCAACGGCAGGCTAGCCATGGTTGGCTTCGTTGCTGCGATGGCGGTGGAGCTATACAGGGGCCAGGACGTGTTTGCTCAGATATCCGACGGCGGGATCCCATGGTTCCTAGGAACCACCGTTGTGCTATCACTTGCATCTCTGATTCCTTTGTTCAAAGGGGTGAGCGTGGAGTCCAAGTCCGAAGGGTTTATGACTTCAGATGCTGAGATGTGGAATGGGAGGTTTGCCATGTTGGGTTTGGTTGCACTCGCCTTCACCGAGTACATGAAGGGTGGAACCCTTGTGTAGAGTAGACTCTCATCGATTTTGCTACTTATTACAAGTTATAGAACCGATGAATAAAACAATGTAGTTCCATGTAATTCTGAAGCAAATATAGTGTAAACCAATTTCAGTGAATCAAAGCATACGAATTTATCAATTCAAATAGGACCTCCCTACATGCGCCATTACATCTTAAAAAACATGGAGAAATTTTCAAAGCCTTTGATTGTCTCGACAGTAAAACAAGCTAATTAATACTATAACGTCTCTCTCTCATGCTGACTACAAAATGGAAATAACTAAATGAGCTCCAACAACCGTTTTACTTCCACAAACCCATTTTAGATGTTGATCTGGATGAGTTAGTTTCCCCTGTTATTACTGATTTGGATAATCTCATGCTCTTCAAAAATCCTGAGGATAGAGAAATATATCAGGCCATTTCCCAACTTGGCCCTAACAAATCCCCAGGTCCGATGACATGACAGAATTGTTTTATAAAACCTATTGGCCTATTGTCAAGGTTAGTGTGATTACTTTTGTTCAATCTATTTTTCGAGATGGTTTCCTCTTAAAAGAGATTAATCACTTTAATAGTGCTCTCATTCCCAAAATTGACAATCTTTCTAAGGTCAATCAATTCCGTTCTATTAACCTCACAAATTTCAATTACAAAATCATATCAAAAATTTTGGCCAACCATTTCAAAACCCTGGTCCATAAGTTTGTTTCCCCCTACCAATTAGCTTTCAACAAATGTCGGTTTATTTAGGATAACAATGTGGTGGCCCATGAAATTTTTCACTCTTTAATTAAAAAATAAGAAAGGCAATTAATGGAGGATTTATGGCCTTAAAACTTGATATGGAAAAGGTATTCGACTTCATGGAATGGCCTTATCTAATCAAAATTTTGAAATTTCTGGGTTTTAACACTATTTGGATACATTGGATCCATTAATGTCTATCCACGGCTTCTTTTTCTGTTTTGTTGGATGGATCCCCTTTTGGAAAAAATAATTCCACTCATGACTAAGGTAAGGTGATCCTTTATCACCTTTCCTTTTTATCATGGTGTCGGAAATTCTCTTTAGGCTCATCCTTAGAGAAGAAAACCGGGGTCACATTCATGATGTCAAAATTTTAAGGCTCAATCCTCCCATTTCCCATCTCCTTTTTGCGGACAATCTGACGATCTTCTCCAAAAACAAAAATTTGGAAGCGTCCTCCATCAAGAGCTGTCTTCATTCATACTCTTCTTGGTCTGGGCAAAAGGTAAATTTTGATAAATTTGCAATTTTTTTCAGCAATAATACCCTCCCCTCTCTTCAAGCTTCCATCTATTCCTCACTTAACCTTTGCCAAAGGACCACCAAATCTAGATATCTTGGCATTCCTCTTTTTTTACACCGGAAAAAAAAAGTACAGTTTTTGAAGATCTAAAGTCCAAAATCTATATATAAAGTTGTAAAAATAAAAACTCCCTCAAAGCTTAGTTCTCTCTCCTCGAAAGAACTCCCTTTAAGGAAAACTCTTTCCTTTCCCCTACTATATATTGCTCTTCTGTCCTAGATTACTTCTTTCCTCATTCCATCTGCTGCTCTACCTTAGTTTCTTCACTCTTTCTGCTCTTAACTTGCTCTTCCCTTTTTCTTTTGTGTTTTTTTTCTAGCTGTTTTTTTTTTCTGTTCTGCTTCCTCCCCTCCGGTCTTTGCTCCTTGTCATGGATATTGACAGTCTAATAGCTCAGACTGAGGCTCTTTCCTGGGATGATCCCTCATCTCGATTGAAAAACTCACTACAACAAGTGTCCAAGATGAATGTTTGCCTCTAGTAGGATTAGTCATCTCCCAAAAAACACAAAACAACCAATCTGTGTATGCAACTCTTTCTAAAGCATGAGAATTTGCAGTTCCTCTCTCATTTGCTATTATAGGACCAAAAACAAATTTCTTCTTAAACTAACCAAGCCAGAACACCTAACCAAAATCCAAAAACTTGTCACTTGGAATGTTAATGGCTTCCTGATCCTTCTCCAACCATGGCATCCTCATGCTACCCTCAATGAACTACCCTTTCACTCAGCCACTTTCTGGATCCAAATTCACAGTCTTCCCCTAATCAATATGACCACCAAGATAGCCATTTCCATTGGGAAATGTTTGGGAAACCTCATCACAATTGAAGATAGCAGCAATGAGAAAAAAAAACTTTCAAAAGTTTCCTTAGGCTGCTAGTGGAAATAAAAGTCTGCAACCCCTTGAAGCTAGGTTCCACTTTTCAAAGAGAAGGAGGTGAGCCTCTATTGATTTTCCCAAAATACGAAAGATTGGACATCTACTGCATCTCTTGTGGTAGGATTGGCCACAAGCTCATCCACTGCATGGCGCCCCCTGAAGAAAAATTCTCCAAGAAATATTCAGTCTCCCTGCATGTTAATATTTTCTCTAATCTGCTCCAAATCTCTCCCTCACCATTTCCAGCACCTCAACTCTACCTTCATCTTCTCAGTTCAAGTCACCTGAACCCTTCCAGTTCCATGAAGCAAACCTAACCCAACCCCAAAAATCAAACCCAACCAGCTGCCACTCGTCCTTTGCAATAGAAAATATCTTTAAACTTAGTCACTTCACCTCACCCTTCTACTACATTAAATGACTGCAAGCTTATCTCCTCCACCACCCCATCACTCACCACTCTAGCCACCTCAACCTCTCCTGCTTCCCACTACCACTACCCAACCAAAACCCTCTGTTACTTCTCAACCCAACAGCTTGTTAGATTTGAACCAAAATTTGACCAAGTCTACTACTCCAAATATACCTTCATTTTCCATTATTTTACGTTTTATTACTTCTCCCCTTTCTCTCTCCTCCACATCAGCATGCACTTTCTCACAGTCAGCCACTTCCAGCTCCTCAAAATCACCCGCCAAAAAACCTTCAAACAGTTCCAAAAAAACCTCCTCCCCAAAGAACAGCCTGTTTCCTCCTGCCTTCACAAGCCTATGAAACCTCTCCCTCCTGGCTATGATCCCTCTTTGATTAAGAAGAAGAAGAGAGAAAGGTTGTCAGGTGAACTACTCCCCTATAAAAAAGATTCTAATAGCTCCCTACAGCCTGCAGCGGATCCTGCTGAACTGGAGGCCCCTATTCCTATGGATGCCACTCCTTGTTAAGCTCAGATGCAAGCAGCCAGATTTTTCTTCAAAGCCTCAAGGAAAAAGAATCAGGTTTCTCCTTCTGTTTCTGCTAAAACAGATTGCATTGATGCCACCAATTTAGGGGACTAGTTGGTGTCACCCAGAAACACATGAAAATTCTATCCTAGAACTACATAGGTATCTCTAGACCTACTGTAGTTCGTGGTCTTAACTTTGGTCAGATCAAATAACCCTGACATCCTCTTTCTTTCTGAAACCAAATCCCCCCATTCTCTCACCTCTTCCATTCTCAATCGTCTTGGCTTCTATTCTATGACTCATGTTGCTCCTATTGATTCATGTGGTGGTCTGGTCCTTACCTGGAGACTAGGTATGGAACTTGAGAGTTTTCTCACAAACAAAAACAACATCACTGCATGGTGCTTCTCTGACCCCCCAAACCATCCCTGGATCCTTTCTTGTATTTATGGCCCCTTGAAAAACTAAACAAACCTGCCTTTTGGAACTCTCCCACTGCTGTTGGTGAGGATTTTGTCAATCCTTGGCTCTGCATTGGGGACTTCTATTTTGTTTTAGATCAATCTGAAAAGCTGGGTGGCAAAGCTGTGGCTAGTTCTTCTCACTGCCCTTTTAGAGGTTTCATTGATCAGCTTGGTTTGGTGGACCTTGGTTTTGTTGGAAACCCCTTTACTTGGTGTAACAATAGGCAGGGATTTGATACCATTAAAGAAAGGCTTGATAGGGGTGTGGCTTCTCTTGATTGGATTCATCTTCACCCGGAATTCTTCCTTACTCACCTTCCTGCATCCATCTCTGATCATAACCTCATTTCCTTAAACACTAACACCTCTTCAGCTTTCCTACCTAGACCTTTCAAATTTGAAGAATTTCGGACCCTTGATCCCTCTTGTGGTCTTGTTATAGCTATAGCTTGGAAACATTTTGTTGTTGGTTCTCCAGCTGTCTGCTTAGTGAAAAACTTGAATCAAACCAAAGCTGCTCTCAAAAGATGGAATGCCATTCATTTTGGAAACATCCAAGCAAAGATAAAAGTATTCTCCTAACGTTCTCTCAGTCTTATATAGAACATGATTTAAGAAAAAATAAAATTGTAGTACCATTTTTTTGCTAACAAAATAATTTTTATGAGTTAGTTGTTAGGTTCTAATACTTTAAAACTTTTGGATTCAAAACTAAAACCTAAGGGTGGAAGGTTAATCCATTTAGGGATGATATCACCAAAAATGGATTTGATCATCCTAAATTTGATGGTAATGCCTCAATTTTGGTGCTAATGCCTAAAAAAACCGGTGATAGACGCTACTACAATTTTATTTTTTCTTAAATCATGATTTACGTAAAACTGAGAGAATGTTAGGAGAACTTATGGGGAGAACCCCTAACATTTTTCATAAACAAATTAACTACAAAAAATGACAAATGTTCATAAGATCATTTTAAACCATAGTTTTACTTAATAGTATAAACCCACTTATCCAATAAATTTAAAAATTCATAAATTTTAGTTCTTATAAACTGAAATGTGTTAAATATTTGTTCCCATATATGTAGTTTAAAATGAAATGTATATAAAGGAAAAAATTCTAGATTAATCAATTATAGAAAATGATTGATTAATCATTATATTTCAACAATGATACCACTTTTTCTCCACTACACAATCCATTATGGTAAACTTTTGTCTTTTAGGAGTTGAACTTCTTCCTCATAAACAATTTTTTTGAGAAATTTTACTATTACATTGACAAAAATAAATAAATGTTCTAAAATATATGAACATGTTGATATTTGATTACAGTTATGTTTACTAATTTTGTAAAAAAAGATTGTTGGCAGTTTAATTTTTCTTTTAAAATAGAAAAAAATAAAAACAGTGGCATGAATATAGGAATACCCAAAAGCAAAAATAAACTACAAAAGTCAATTAACTTTACAAAAGAAAATTTGAATGAAAAATAATATATAAATTAGAATAGAAATTAAGGACAAAAAAAAAAAGTAAACAAATGAAAAATACTAATATAATAAAGAAGAACTAACTTTTTTGTATATTTTTCTTTGTTCCAACAAAATCCACAAATATAAGAAAAGGTTTTGTCAAATAGATTTTTTTGTTTTTTCAACCATCCTTCACAAATATAAAAGTAAAAAAAACTAATTTTAAGACATACAGGAAAACAAAGACAAAAAAAACTCTATGGATTGAAAAATTGAGTGAAATATATTGAAAAATTGAGTTTCTACGATAAGAAACTCACTATTATTTCTTGAATTCAATGTAAAATTTACAAAAGAAAAGTAATCATTTAAATAAAAAATAATATATAAATTAGAAAGAAAAAAGTAAGGGTCAAAAACAAAAAATTGAAGAACATAATCACCAAAAATAAAGATAAAAAAATGAAAAATTAATATGATTGAAAATAACTATTACAGCAAAAAAAAAAAAAAAAAACTAAAAACTAAACAAAACTAAGAAAAAAAAATTTAGTATAATTTTCATTGAGAAACAACGAATAAAAACTCTCTAAAATATAAGAGACAAAAACATAAGTACCGAAAATAAAGATAAAAAATAATAATATAAAATGATAATACTAATATAATGGAAAATAAATGTTTTTTTTTTTCAACCATCCTTCACATATATAAAAGTAAAGGAAACTAATTTTAAGACATACAGGAAAACAAAGACAAAAATAAAAAAAATAAAAAATCTATAATTGGAAAATTAAGTGTGAAATATATTGAAAAATTAAGTTTATATGAAAAGAAACTCTCTCACAATTATTTTCTGAATTCAATGTAAAATTTACAAAAGAAAAATAATCATTTAAATTAAAAAAATATATAAAAATTTAAAAAAAAATGATCAAAAAAAAATGGAAGAACATAAGCACCGGAAATAAAGATTAAAAAAATGAAAAAATATATATAAATATTAATATAATTGAAAATAACTATTCTAGCAAAAAAAAAACAAAAAGACAAACAACAATTAGAAAATTGAAAAGAACTATTATAGGAAAACTAAATAAATAAAGAATGAAAATAACTATAATATAATTTTTTTTTTAGAAACAATGAATAGAAACTCTCTCCCTCTTGTATTTTTTGGGAATTGATTGATATAAATAGAAAGTAAAAGAAGAAAAAATAGAAAATAGAAAGAAAAACATATAAGGGACAAAAACAAAAATGGAAGAACATGAACACCAAAAAAAAAAACACATATAAAAAGACAATACTAATATAATGGAAAATAAATGTTCTAGCACAAAAAAATAAATAAAAATAAAAGAAAGAAAATAACTATAGTATAATTTTCATTGAGAAACAAAGATTAGAAACTCTCTCTCTCCCTCTCTCTTGTCTTTTTCCTTAATTGGGAGTGAAATTTACAAAAGAACATTGAGATATAAATAGAAAGTAAGAGAAGAGAAAAATAAAAAATAAACAGAGAGAAAGAGAGAATTTTGGAGCCTTTTGTTTTCTTTATTAAGATATCAATTAAATGCATTCAAAATAAAACCCATATGTTTTAATTGTCTCACATTGAGATATAAAGAGAAAGCAAGAGAAGATAAAAAGAAAAATAAAGAGAGAGAATTTGTGAACCTTTTGTTTTCTTCATTTAAACAATTCAATGCATTACAAATAAAACCTTATATTTTAATTGTCTCACTAAAAGGCTAACATCTAAAACCCACGTGTCACAATTGTAGTTACTTTTTAATAGGACCAGTTAAGGACACATGTCGCAATTCTACGCACTCTCTAAGCCAAAACTTGGCTTTATATATATATATATATATATATATATATATATATATATATATATGAATTAAACTTTGGGGGATGTGCTACAAAAGACCACTTTGCAAAGACTCAATCCCTAACTGACATTTCAAGAAACCCTAAAAATTACACCAAAATATCATAAGCCCACATACACTAGATTTCTTTCTCTCTTTTTTTTTTCTTTTCTTTTTCCTTCTTTTCCTTTGTCTTCATGCCCACGACACCATCATGATTTCATCACTTCTCTCTTTTTTCTTTTTATTCTTTTGTCTCTTTCTTCCTTTTCTCGACACAACACCTTCTTCTTCTTCCCTCTCTTTTTTCTTTTCTTCTTCAAGCAACAATGGAGGTTCCTTCTTTTTCTTTTCTTCTTCATTTTCTCAAGCTATTTTTCGATGCTAGAGCCATTTTTTCTAGTTTTTAGGGTGATTAAATCCTAAAGGGTTAACTTTTTCCCTCTAGGTTTTAGATTTGAATTCAAAAACGAGTTTTGAGGCATTAGAAATGAGGTGTGAGGCTTTAAAAACGGTTTTTGAGGCATTAGAAATGGATTTTAGGCATTAGAATCGAGTTTTGAGGTGGATTTCGACGAGTTACGGCTCATTCGTTGGGTCCTTCGGTGAGGCCAGCCCATCGCCGTGAGAGCCAAATCCATCGTTGGCGTGGGTCCGAGACCACCGCCGGGCGTGGGTCACGGCTGGTGAGTCTGGCTGGATCGTTCATGTTGCGTGGTTTTTCTTTGTTTGGGTATTTCTCATTTTGATTTGGTGTGGTTGGGCTCTTTTTCAATTTTTGCATTTGATGAGGTGTCATGTGAGAATTGGATGCTGTAAAATGGGAGGTTTGCAGCACGACCTAACCATAGGGGCTCTATATATATATATATATGATAACGTCTCTCTCTGTCTCTCATGCTGACTACAAAAGGGAAATAACTAAATGAGTTCTAACAACCGTTTTACTTCCATAAACCTTATTTTAGATGTTGATCTAGATGAGTTAGTTTCCCCTATTATTATTGATTTGGATAATCTCTTGCTCTTCAAAATTCCTGAGGAAAGAGAAATATATCTGGCCATTTCCCAACTTGGCCCTAACAAAGCCTCAAGTCCTGATGGCATGACAAGATTGTTTTACAAAACCTATTGGCCTATTGTCAAGGGTAGTGTGGTTACTTTCATTCAATCTTGTTTTCGAGGTGGTTTCCTCTTAAAAGAGATTAATCACACTAATATTGCTCTCATTCCCAAAATTGACAATCCTTCTGGGGTCAATCAATTCCGCTCCATTAGCCTCACAAATTTCAATTACAAAATCATATCAAAATTTTGGCCAATCATTTCAAAACCTTGGTCCATAAGTTTGTTTCCCCTACCAATTGGCTTTCATCAAAGGTTAGTTTATTTAGGATAACAATGTGATGGCCCATGAAATTTTTCACTCTTTAATTAAAAAATAAGAAAGGCAACGGGGGATCTATGGCCTTAAAACTTGATATGGAAAAGACATTCAACTTCATGGAATGGCCTTATCTAATCAAAATTTTGAAATTGCTAGGTTTTAATGCTATTTGGATACATTGGATCCATTAATGTAATGCTATTTGGATACATTGGATCCATTAATGTCTATCAACGACTTCTTTTTCTGTTTTGTTGGATGGATCCCCTTTTGGAAAAAAAAAAAATCCACTCGTGACTCAGGCAAGGTGATCCATTATCACCTTTCCTTTTTATCATGGGGTCGGAAATTCTCTCTAGGCTCATCCTTAGAGAAGAAAACCAGGGTCACATTCATGGTATCAAAATTTCAAGGCTCAGTCCTCCCATTTCTCATCTCCTTTTTGTGGACGATCTCACGATCTTCTCCAAAACCAAAATTTGGAAGCTTCCTCCATCAAAAGCTATCTTGATTCATACTCTCTTGGTCTGGGCAAAAGGTAAATTTTGATAGATCTGCAATTTTTTTTAGCAATAATACCTGCCCATCTCTTCAAGCTTCCATCTGTTCCTCACTTAACCTTTGCCAAAGGACCACCAAATCTAGATATCTTGGCATTCCTCTTTTTTTACACCGGAAAAAAAAAAAAAAAAAGTTTTTGAAGATCTAAAGTCCAAAATCTCTTCTCGTCTCTTCTCGTATTTCTGGTTGGAAATCAAAGTTACTCTCCCAAGCAAGTAAAACAACTTTGATCAAAATTGTGGCAAATGCAATTCCTACTTATACCATGTCCCTATTTCTTTTTCCAAAATCCTTTTGCCTTGACTTATACTCTATGCTGAGAAACTTTTGGTGGGGTTTTCCCCAAGAAAAGAAAAGAAAAATCTCACTCTTTTGTCATGGAAAAGTATTTGCACCCCGAAATCTGTGGGAGTTCTTGGTATTAGAACTATGGAATTTCATAATAGGGCTCTCCTCTCCAAATTGGGTTGGCAAATCCATTCTAATCAAGACCTTTTGTGGGTCCGGGCTCTTAAGGCAAAATACTTTATCATTGATAACTTTATGGGGGCTCCCATTACAAACAATGCATCTTACCTTTGGAAAGGTACAATCAAGAATAGGCTTATGATTGAAAAATGTGCTTGTTGGATTGTTTCAAAGGGCATTGGCCTTAACATTTGGTTTTCACCTTGGATTCCCTCCGTATCAAGTTACAAACCCTTTCCCAACCCTTCCATCTCCTCTCTCCCTAATCTCAATGTCTCTGACCTTATTGATGGGAACACCAACTCTTGGAATGCTTCTCTCATTCACACCATTTTTTATGCTCATTTAGCCTCCCAAATCCTCAATATACATATCCCTCTCAACCCTAGAAATGACAAGTTAGTTTGGAGCCCTTCTCCTTCCGTAAAATTCTCAGTCAAATCTACCCATGAACTTCTCATTCAATCCCAAACATACAGAGATCCTCCTCTTGAACCTTTGGACTAGAACATTTTATGGAGCTTAAAACTTCAACATAGACATAAGCTTTTCCTTTGGAAAATCAACAGCATTAAATTTCTCTTCTATGTTGGATTGGATCCAATTAATCATTTCTCCGGGTAGTTCTCTTGGTATCCCTTTGGTGGATTGTCATAAATTTCAAATTTTAGCCTCTGTGGCATGTGATATCTTGTGGTTTTACAAGAATAAAGTTTTTCATGATGGAATCACTTTTGATGCTCGTAGTGTATCTACGCATATTAATAAAATTTCCCTTGAGCATTTCTAAGCCTGGCATTCCTTATCATCTGTCCTAGTGGAAAAATGGACTCCTCCCCGCTCAACTGGGTTAAGATTAACTTTGATACTGTCATTTGAGACTCTTTCTTAGCTCAGGCAGCTATTTGTTGCAATTCTGAAGGCCAAATTATTCATATTACTTCCCAGATTAGTTCTTCTTGTTCCCCTAATATGGGAGAAGCTTTGGAAGTGTAGTTAGCTATCTCTTTAGCTCGCTCTTTATCGTTAGATCGATTTATTCTTGAAGGTGATTCTGTAGTGGTGATTCAAGCTCTCAAACATCCAAATTCAGTTTTCAATTGGAGGATCTCTCCCATTATTTTGGAGTCTTTAGATGCTATTCATTTTGCTTCATACTAGGAAGGTAAGAAGATTAATAGAAGTGCAAATTTTTGTATCCACTTAGCGGCTCGTTGGACCGTAGCTAGATCTTTTTCTGGCAGCATTCCTTATCCTCCTTCTCTTTCCTTTCTTCCTCTCTTGGTAATGGGAATGATCCTTCCCTTTCTCTTTGTTTCTTGTAGTTTGGTTTCTTTGTTGCTTGTCTTTTTCCAATGTACTTATAAAATAAAAAAATAATAATAATAATAATAAAATATTGGTAGATTTACTGCTCATGCTGACCCGGATCATTGGAATTGTCCTATTTGTCAAAATCTAGTGGAATCCCTGCGTCATCTTTTTTTTGGGGTGCCCTTTTGCAAAGATTATTTGGAGGATCCAAAAATAGCCTTTAGACACTTCAGTTTTTACTGATATTACCATTTCTTCATGGATCAGAATTTTGCTTAGGCCAAATGCTCTTCTTGGCATTCCTTTTAATGAAGTGTTTGAATTTCAATTAACTGCTATTATTGTCCTTGATCAGATTTGGTTTGCCCATAATCAACTTATTCACAATAACATGGTTCCAGTGATCTTCAATACTTTGAAGACTATTGCTAATGTGGTCTGGACTCACCTTACAGCCTGGAAGTCCTCTCCTTCTGGTCTTTCCATTTGGCAGCCCCCTCCTCCAGGCTCATTGAAGATCAATTTTGATGTGGCTTAAAAAATTCCTTCTCTGCTTCAACGGCAGTGGTGATATTCTTATGGATTTCACTAAGGAATTGCACTCCACTAATGTGAACAAAGGGGAGCTACGGCTGCTCTCAGGGGTTTAGATCTTGCCCTCTCTTTTGACAAGAGACTGTTTTGAGCTACTGATTGAAAGTGATTTATTGGTAACTGTTAGAATATATGGAAGATATATATAATATTTTCTGTATATTCTATAATTATGTTGATATCAAATATTCTCTATTTTAGCAATCAACCATCTCTCCCTCTTTCCAGATTGGACCTTAATATCTCCTATCATCTCTATTGATGAAGCTTCAGCATTTTCAAGTTTGGAATGCTTCTAAAGTTTCTATCTGTGCAAACTTAGGTGCGCACCATCTCGTTAAGTGGGCCGCTACCAACCTTGTATTTGGAAAACATTCACAATTTTTCCCCATCATGTCTTCTATTGGGATCAATAGTGGGAAGGAGCCCCCTATATAACCCTTCCCTTTTGTTGTATTTGCTAAGGAAAAAAAAAAAGTAGAATTGAGCATCGTCTATAATTCTCTTGTTATTATTTTTTTTTTCTTGGTTAATAAGCGTCATCTCTTATTCATTACATAGATTATATATCTCAAATTTCTGAGGAAAAGGGCCTCTACAGTGTAGCAAACATATGAACAGAAAGAATGAGAAGAATAAATATTATACTATTTCATATATATATATATACATATGCAACAATTAACATGGATCTTTCTGGTGGTGACATTATATATATTGCACCGCCTACGGATCAAGGAGAAGTCCGTGCATGCTCAGCTCTCCATTTTGGTACTTCGTACTTACCACTTCATCATTTTCTTGCTTCTGCATCCAACAATTAGTGTGTCATTCAAAATGACAATCAAACGAAATGTGAAGGAACTGCTAGGTGCTAGCATACATTAAAGAGAAAGAAGATTATAATATTACAGGACTAAATTTCCTTGCACCTAGCCATCTATCTGCTTCAATATTGTTAAGAGATATTTCATACTAGGAAAAAACTAGAGTCAAAGTTCTGATTCTGGGGTAAAATAAAAAATAAAAAATTCATATATAACACTTTCCTGCTTATAAACTAATAGAAATGATACTATATATCAAAAGCTCCTTACTACTTCCTAAGGCTATCTCTCACTCTTATTTATATTTTGATATAAATGTACATATGTATATATTCAACCCACATGTTTAAAAGTAAAAGGAACATAATTATTATACTTCTATTAGAAAAGATATCTAACTACACTATTAGACTATATTTTGAGAATGACTTCACTTATCAAAAAAGAAGAAAAAAAAAATGTATCCAGATACTTCTACTGGTGGATCAACTGGAAACAAATTTATGGCTTCTGAATTGAAGCCGAATCCACTGAAGAAAAGGTGTAGGACAGAACAAAGGAATCAGTGATCAATATAAGAACTGCATATAGAAGACAAATGAAAAAACTAAAAATCAATAACAAGATTCATTAAAATGGCATGTGACCTCCAGTTTATTAGAAATGAAAAATGAATGTCTGTGATAATTATGAAAATGAGGTTAAGAAATTCAAAAACCAACAATGATCATGCAGCGTAGTTGGATCATGGCTTAGTCAAGTAGAATTTTATAAAATAATACTTGGAGAGGATGGAGGAACAATACCAACGGGATAAAACAATACCAACCGGATGACTCTCTTGTTCATAAGTGAAGCGTAATTGCATCTGTGAGAACAACGGCATGTTAATCCTCTGGATACCATTCCCAGTTTAGACTGGACCACTAATTCTACCTCTTTTTTCCACTTCCTTTACCATCATTCCCTCATCTGATTCATCTGAAAGAGAGTTTATTGAGTCGCCTTTGGCCATATGCACCTTATTATCTCGTAGCTCTCTAATTTGTTATACCTAAATTCAGCATTACATTAAAGGAAACAATCATAAGATCATGACATATGAACATAAGTATGAAGTTTGGCAAAATTAAAAATGAACAAAAGTAACCTACTTGCGCGAGAGCATAAAGAAAAGGCTGACCAGCCTCTGTGATGCATATGAACTCAAACGGTGGACATGAGGTGCCAGGTTTGCCAATGTTGCTAGACAAGTTGTATGGAGATAAACATCCTGTACAATAGAACATTTTTAAAAATGATAATGGCAAGAATTTCGCTAAAAGTTAGATGTCCAGCTACTTATCAACAAAATCTTTGATGTGAAATGCGTATAAGAAAACAATAATGGAAACTGTTTTTAAAATGCTGTTGTAGATGGATGGGTGTATATATACTCAATTTTTATCAACTAGTATTAAAAACTTGGACTAACTGCAAAAGTTATAGGCACTACCGAATGATTGATACCCATTCTTAATAGATCACTTCCTTGATCAATGATCACTATTGCCATGGATACAGATTTCTAGGTTCGTCCATGACTGTTTCTTTTATTTTTATTCTTCTTTAATCAAGTTCATTCTTTAATTGGTTTAATAGACAAGCATTTATCCATTCTTATGATACAAATGGGGCTTTTCAAATAATTTTTGTGCTTAAATTTCTATAGAAGAACGCAATCGATACAACCCTCCAGATATCAAACTGGAACTCCAGCTGCAACAACAGCAAGTAACACCATATTGCAAATACCTCAACCTATAAATGGCCCATCTCATTACCCAAGCAATGTGGGACTTAAACACAATGTAGAAAGGTGATAATTGTTTAGAAATAGAAATGCACTGAGTAATCACTGCTATTACTCTTCATACATCTCATGCCTTTTACTTCACAGTGTTTGCACGCCAGGTGGACCAATTCAATTGAAGAAATTTTCACAGGATTGAGTTGTATTAAATGATATGGAATCGATCGAAGAGGGTAGTCTAATTTGAATTGAAAATGCGGGGAAGATAAATCGAGTCCCCGAAACCGCCGTGGGAAGCAATGATGTGGATCGTATAATTGAATTACCTGAGATTTGTAGTCAATCTCTTTCACAAAGAGCTTCACTGAAATCGGCAAATCGAGTACAGTATCTTTTCTATCATTGCAGGATAGGGTAAACCCAGGATACCCACAGTGCTCTGGCTGGGTGTTAAGTCGAAAGGGAAATCGGATGGCTGGGCCATGATCTCCACACCGTGATTCATCAGCACACACATTTTGGCCTGCTCCAAGGTCTATGAAGAAAGCCAGAAACAAGAACAAGTATGCGATCACCATTTCTAAGCAAATATCCATCTCTGTGCTCTTGAAGCGTAAACTTTTTCTTTCACATATTTCAATCTACTGCACTGCATAATCTCTGCTTGCTTTATAACCAATTTTGGCATGGTAGATGGAGGAGCTCAAGAAGCTGGTGGAGGAAGGAAAGATCAAATACATAGGGCTATCAGAAGCTAGTGTAGACACAATCAGAAGAGCTCATGCTGTTCATCCCATCACTGCCTTACAAATGGAGTATTCTCTATGGACTCGTGATATCGAAGACGAGATAATCCCACTTTGCAGGTTTATTTGATATCTAGCTCTGATGTTTGCATTCCAAAGTCAATCATTAATATATATTGAGATAGCTGAAAATGTTGTCTTCATGGTCTTTGAATTGGTTATGAATCGGAGATTTTAAGAACAATAGAACATTACGATACTTTCACAGCATCATTCAATGCAGGGACAGAACCACACCTAGCCTTGAAGGGTCCCAAGCCACCCCAAAATTTTTTTAAAAAAAAATGTCATAAAAATTTGAAAATTTCTTCTAAATTTTAGGTATTTTTTATGAAATTGACCCCCCTAAATTAACTTTTACCCCCAAAAATTTTATTTTGTGTAGTTTTGTCCCCCTCTCCTAAAATTCTGGTTTGGCCCCTGATTCAATGTTACTATTATTCTCACAGAAAGCTTGGTATTGGGATAGTGGCAGATACCCCTCTTGGCCATGGCTTCTTTGGCGGCAAAGCAGTCGTGGAGAGCTTGAATGAGAGTTTCCTGGTATGCGAGTACAAATAAATTTATCTCATGTTTCTATACACAAACACATAAATATCAAGTATTTCCCTCTCTTAACAATGTAGAAATGTTATTAAATCAAATATTTTTAGAAGAAGAATTGATAAGTACGCTCATATGATCGATGTTCCTGGCATAGGCTAATCATCCAAGGTTTAATGGGGAGAATTTAGAGAAGAGCAAACTTCTATATGCCCGACTTGCCTACCTGGCTTCAAAGCATTGCTGCACTCCTCCTCAGCTAGCTCTGGCTTGGCTTCTCCATCAGGGAGACGATATAATCCCTATTCCTGGTATATTAGACTCTTAAATCTCTTTTGATGTCTTCACATTTACTTGATCAAACTCTTTATGTAGAGCTGCTTGTTCACTTTAATCAATGCTCTACTTATTTCCATGAAAAACGAAATTCTACTCCTGAATTGTCTGGTTAGACATATTTCAATTCTAACCACATCTACAGCTTGGGAACTTGGACCATTTCTTGTCACAGTCCTTCACTGACATTTCCTGTTTCATGAGCTTGGAATAGAGCATTAAGTGAAAGTTATTGATTGGATAATTTACAGGGACAACTAAGGTTCAGAATCTTGAGAACAACATCGGTTCCTTGGCATTGAAACTTACACCAGAGGATTTGAAAGAAATTTGTGATGCTTTGCCCATCAATGAAGTGGCTGGCGAGAGAGAGATGGCCTTGTTAGCTCAGTATTCCTGGAAGGTTGCAAATACCCCATCAAAGTAATTGCAAAGTACAGACGTGGAAACTAAAGAGCAAACATTTGAAGTTGCTGAATTGTCCATGTTGTTTGTTGAGGAATAATAAAGCAATTTATGATATCTTGCTGCTATGTGGTTGGAGAAATGTAGCATCGTCATATAACGATAAATTTTAGTAATAAAGCCATATATAGTTGTTGCTTATTAAATTTTAATTATTAATATATATATTTCTAGTTGTTTGAAAAAAGTCATGGACGCATGAAGTTAAAAAGTGTTATATATGTAGTTGGTAACTCTAAAAGTTATGAGTAATCCAAAAATCATCTCGAAGAATAAATATGTTAAATGTGATGCATACAAATGCTTAGAAAATTACATGTTTTATATAACTTATAAATATACCAATCTAGTTATTTTAAAGTAAAGTTAAAAGTCATTTGTGTGTTTATTGTGTCAAGATTTGGGGAGTTATTTAAATGATAAAATGAATGACCCCAAAAAAAAAGGTATTGTCTCTACCAAGTGGGAACTATCACATCTTTCTCTTTCCTATATTTTCAAGGTAATTACAGTTCTTTATGCATCTCTCGTTACTCCACACTTTTATCACTCTTTTATTTTATTATGTTGATGTGTCAAAAGCTTTAGTAGTCATTAAAATGTCCTCAAAATATAGTTCAATTGAGTGAAAAATAGAGATAACGCCTCATAAAGTGGAAGTCACTTAGACATGTCAAAAAAGAATAGTAGTCATTATTTTATTTTACTTTTTTTAACAATGACTAATTTAATGACTATTAAAACCCTATTGCATCAACATAATGAGATAAAGTTGTTAGATATTTTATTTTCATTAAATAATTGTTGATAAAAAAAAACTGATAATTGTTAGTACCACATCATGAATAAATTAAATAAGATATTTATTTAGTAATAATCTTGCACGCTTCAAATCTAATATTTAATCTAATATATATATATATATATATATATATAAAAGATAGATAATAAGAGAGTTTTAAGCTGGAGATAATAAAATGTTGTCAAATGTCATTTTAAGTAAAACTATGTATTTAAAATCGAAAGACACGTACGTTTTAATAACTGAGCTGGTTTAAGTAGACTAAGTCAAAACATACATTCTACTTCTCCCAAATCTCTCTAGATCGATCTCTCTCGGGTACGCTTCTAGGCTTCTAGCTTCTTCTTCTATGGTGTTTTGGATTTCAGATATTTGTTTCACATTCAATTTATTTGAAATTTTCCACTGACTTCTGATAGTTTAAGAGGGAGAGAGAGAGAGAGAGAGTATTAACGTAATAGACGGTAAAATTTGGCCAACAACAGAAAACTGCGCCACACAATCGATCTGTGAGGGGAGGGGTAAAAATAAAATTTGGAATGTACTACGCACTACTAGTCCGTTGAAAAGAGAAAGGCTGGAACCATTTTGGCCACAAACTCAGCAGTGGAATGCAGCGGTGCTTGTGAGGGCCACGCGGCTTACACCATCATGTGTGGACAAACGAACCCACGTGAACCAATGAGCTTTTCAAAATATATAGGAAGACGTGGATCCTAAATATCCACTCCTCTGCCTCCCCTCGCACATTATATATACGCACCCATACTCTCGTAGAAGTGCAATATATATCCACACTCCATCACAAATCCGCAGGCATTCAGTTCGAACCTCACATTATTTTGTTCAAAGCTTTGTTAACGTTCCAGTAATAAGCTAAGCTAGCATTCATGATGACTACTTCGGCTGCAATGCAATCCTACTTGGTCAGTACCCCTGTGACTCGTTTGGCCACTGGGTCGTCTAGGGTGAACCAGTTTCTTCCCAGCACTTATGTGCCGCGTTTGCCTAGGAATGCCACCGTGCGTGTGCGGTCCATGGCAGAGGTACGTAGAGTCTCACGCGCGCTTCTCTTTTTCTTGCTCTTTTTTTTATTTTATAATTTTTCTCAGGTTATAGCTTAACTAAGTAAGTAACGATCACATGCATGCCGATTGATTGTGCAAGAAATGATATATATTCCTAACCGTCTGTTTCCTTGGCTTACAGGAAGACAAGCAAGAGCAGCCAACACCTGTTGTGTCTACTCCACCACCGACACCACAGCCACTTAAACCTAAGGTAGAAATACTACTATTTCTGTAGGCTGTAGGAGATAACCATTTGTGTATACATTACATATATGCACGCATTTTGATTTGACAACGTACGTACGTGTTATGCTATGAGCAGGTGAGCACCAAGTTCTCTGACGTGTTGGCATTCAGTGGGCCCGCACCGGAGAGGATCAACGGCAGGCTAGCCATGGTTGGCTTCGTTGCTGCGATGGCGGTGGAGCTATCCAGGGGCCAGGACGTGTTTGCTCAGATATCCAACGGCGGGATCCCATGGTTTGTAGGAACCACCGTTGTGCTATCACTTGCATCTCTGATTCCTTTGTTCAAAGGGGTGAGCGTGGAGTCCAAGTCAGAAGGGTTTATGACTTCAGATGCTGAGCTGTGGAATGGGAGGTTTGCAATGTTGGGTTTGGTTGCACTCGCCTTCACCGAGTATGTCAAGGGTGGAACCCTTGTGTAGATCAGTAGACTCTCATCGATTTTGCTACTTATTACGTGTATAGAACCGATGAATGAACCAACGTATTGTAGTTCCATGTAATTCTGAAGCAAATTAAATATTAGTGTAAACCAATTTCAGTGAATCAAAGCATACGAATTTATCAATTCAAATTGGGACCTCGATCCCTACATGCGCCATTACATCTTAAAAACAATGGAGAAATTTTAAAAAGCCTTTGATTGTCTAGACAGTAAAACAAGCCAACTAAGCCAATTTCAAAAAAAAACACACACAATAATATAGAAACTATTTTCTCAGAAAATAAAAATAATAATATAGAAACGGAAATGAGCCCTAACAGCCGTATTAAAGAAGAAATTGAGAATCGTTTATAATTCTCTTTTTATTATTTTTTTCTCGGTTAATAAGCATCGCATCATCTCTTATTCAATACATAGATTATCTCAAATTTCTGTGGGGGAAAGGGCCTCTACAGTGAAGCAAACATATGAACAGAAAGAATGAGAAGAATACATATTCTACTATTTCATATATATATTTACATATGCAACAATTAACATGGATCTTTCTGGTGGTGACATTATATATGATTGCACCGCCTACGGATCAAGGAGAAGTCCGTGCATGCTCAGCTCTCCATTTTGGTACTTACTACTTACCACTTCATCATTTTCTTGCTTCTGCATCCAAAAATTAGTGTCATTCAAAATGACAATCAAACGAAATGTGAAGGAAACCGCTAGCATACATTAAAGAGAAACAAGATTATAATATTACAGAACTAAATTTCCTTGCCCCTAGCCATCTATCTGCTTCAATATTGTTAAGAGATATTTCATACTAGGACAAAACTAGAGCCAAAGTTATGTTTCTGGAAAAAAAATAGAACAATAAAATTCATATATAACACTCCTCTGCTTATAAACTAACAGAAATGATACTATGTATCAAAAGCTCCTTACTACTTCCTAAGGCTATCTCTCTCTTATTTATTTTTTTGATATAAATGTACATATGTATATATTCAACCCACATGTTTAAAAGTAAAAGGAACATAATTATTATACTTCTATTAGAAAAGATATCTAACTACACTATTAGACTATATTTTGAGAATGACTTTACTTATCAAAAAAATATATATATATATATATTTACCCGGATACTTACTTCTACAGGTGGATCAACTGGAAACAAATTTATGGCTTCTGCATTGAAGCCAAATCCACTGAAGAAAAAGTGTAGGACAGAACAAAGGAATCAGTGATCAATATAAGACCCGCATATAGCAGACAAATGAAAAAACTAAAAATCAATAACAAGGTTCATTAAAATGGGCATGTAATCTCCAGTTTATTAGAAATGAGGAATGTACCTCTGTTATAATTATGAAAATGAGGTTAAGAAATTCAAAAACCAACAATGATCATTCAGCGTAGTTGGATCATGGCTTAGTTAAGAAGAATTTTATAAAATAATACTTGGAGAGGATGCAGGAACAATACCAACGGGATAAAACTAGCTGCCACACGTAAGGAATAAAGAACTCTTCCGGATGACTCTCTTGTTCATAAGTGAAGCGTAATTGCGTGAACATCTGTGAGAACAACAACATGTTAATCCTTTGTATGACATTCCCAGTTTAGACTGGACCACTAATTCTACCATCTTTTTTCCATTTCCTTTACCTTCATTCCCTCACCCCGCCAAGATCGGCAGTTAATAATGATGAGTTGTAGTACTTTCTCTACTGACCATTCACCATCTGTCCTTTGGGCATCCATGCGACTATTAAAAAAATCTAATACCTAAAGAGCCAAAAGAGAAAATGAATTTCAAATGCACTCAGGAAAGCATAGCACAAAATCAAACATTGTTGGGTAAGTAACCCACAACCTAAGCTTGCCATGTAACAAAATGCAAGATTGCCAAGACAAAGAATAAACAAAAATATTTCAAATAAATAGGCGGGAGCATACAGTATAAATGTTTTCAAGCAGCTCGTTGAAGCGTGGATGATTCTTGAATGGCTGAAAGACCTCCTGCCTGTGCATTATTGCATATACAACCTGTCTCATTTCATACATTGAGAAATTCAGAAAATATGAAAGGTGTTAATGCGAAATTAAAGAAGATTTATCTCACTTAAATCCTTAACCAAAAGATGATACCTCAGGATTCCTTGGCAGGGCATAAGTCAAAATTGCATTTAAAATTTCAAGAACAAGTCTCAGGAAGTCTGTATATATATGTAACTCTGTCGACTGCAACAAAAATCATCTCGCTTAGCCAAACAAAATAAAGTATAAGGAGGGGCAACATCCAAATAACATCAAATTTGCAATTGTAACTGTTACAGACCATATCATCTGAAAGAGAGTTTATTGAGTCGCCTTTGGCTATATGCACCTTATTATCTCGTAGCTCTGCTAATTTGTTATACCTAAATTCAGCATTACATTAAAGGAAACAATCATAAGATCATGACATATGAACATAAGTATGAAGTTTGGCAAAATTAAAAATGAACAAAAGTAACCTACTTGCGCGAGAGCATAAAGAAAAGGCTGACCAGCCTCTGTGATGCATATGAACTCAAACGGTGGACATGAGGTGCCAAGTTTGCCAATGTTGCTAGACAAGTTGTATGGAGATAAACATCCTGTACAATAGAACATTTTAAAAAATGATAATGGGAAGAATTTCCCTAAAAGTTAGATGTCCAGCTACATATCAACAAAATCTTTGATGTGAAATGCGTATAAGAAAACAATAATGGAAACTGTTTTTAAAATGCTGTTGTGAAACATCAAATTTTTAAATAACTATTCAATCTATCAGAGGGCTTTTTTTTTTCAGAAGAGGTAAATACAACCAAACACACCTGTAAGGGCTCTAAACCCCTGAACTCACCCTCCATACACACCTGTGGAAGGGTATGCTATTTTGTCCAAAGTACCATGGCCAATAAGGGTCAAAGGTGGTATGGACAGGATTCACTTATAAGAAGAAAAAAAAAACTGACTGAATTTTATGGTGTAGGATTGGTTTCAGAATTAAGATTACAAACCTATTTCAGGTTGGGATGGGCAGTTGATATATTGCCCTAGTATCTTCTATATATAATTAGCATGCATTGATGCATATATGCACTAATTATTTAATGAACCCAAAGAACGCAGTTAATTGCATAACTCATCTAGTCTCAGCCCTCTAGGATGGGTTTTGGATAGACCTAACCTGGTTAGGGGCAGGTATGGGTGAAGTACAAATATCCAGCCAAGGTTTGGGGCTTTTTGTTTGAGGATTTTCTAGGGGATTAGATTAAGGAAGACGCCCCATTGTCATCCTTAGCAACAAGGTCAGATTGATATATCCATCAATAAATTTGTACATCGACAGCCTTCAGATCAAACATCGGAAGGAGGGTAAGGTCACAAGTTCAATCTCATATAGGTGCTTGACTCATAAGTACCCATCAAAACGAACACTTGTACAGGACATTGGAAAATTGAATAAATTATATCATCAAATCTCAGGCCTTAGATGGTGGAATATTTCCAAAAAGATTCACATAATTGAATTCAATTCAAGTTACAGATGCAGCCTGCTACACAGCACACCCTGTATTCAATAAAGTCGCCATAAAATAGAACATAAGCATATCGGCAATATGGATCATTAAAGACTTACCCGCAACTTAGACAGATTATATTGCACAGTCCTTATGAGAATAATGACCATCAGGGAACCAAGAGATGTCTGCTGAAGGAGGCGTTCTTTGTACCATGGGACACCAGGCAGAATCTGTCCGCACAATCTAAATTAAATTCAATCCTTATCTAAAAGCCAAAAGGCAAATAGATGCAATCCTTACCAGCTTATGAATGCTTGCATTAAATGAAGAATCCTGGCTTAGTATCAGAAGTATAATCAGCAACATGTAGATTTGATTAGCTGTCCTCCTAGGTGCATCATATAGAGCTTCCAAAATGGGCATCAACTGTTAATTTCATCATGAAAACATAGACCAGAATCAGGCTTTGCTGCAGCTATGCCACATCAGTAGTAAACACAATACACCAGATTGCTTGATTAAATATAATCTAAGAACTTAATTGAGCACAAGGGTGAGCAAATTACTTATATAGCCTCATCATCAAAACCCTAAATTATTACAATCTTTTTTGGATAAGTAATGATTTATTAAAAGCCTAAGAGGGCTAGAGAAGAGATAAAGAAACAGAAAAGTAATCACAGAGGGGCTAGCGGCTGCCCATGTGAAGAGAGTATTAAAGAAGAAATGTAAAAGATCTTCTGGGCTTCTTTCGGAGTCCTCAAAAAATCTCTCATTCCTTTCCACCCATAGGCACCACATAATGCAAAGCGGAACCATCTTCCAAGCCACAGCACTGCGCGGACGCCCTAAATTATTACAATCTTATAATCTGATTTTTGTACAAGATAGAGAAACTAGTACCATACATATACTTTCAGTTTCAAATACTATTATAGCTCCAAGGGGAAAAAAAACTACATAAAAAATGCAATGAAATTCAAAACCCTGACAAAGCACATAATAAAATTCGTATCCTTACTAGTTAGAAACATTTTCCTTAAAATAATACAAGAAAAATAGCAGCAAGTACAAAGAGCTCCAACCTTCATTGTCCTGGCCACAAGAATCTAGGTACACCTAGCAATAAAAGCAGCCAAATAATTATACATATTTTACTGTTCTTCCTGTTGAAAATTAAATAAGAATAATCCTATCTTTATCAGGATAAGGTTCAGCAAAGCTTCTTCAAGTTTCTTTAGCACCAGCCAATGAGCTCTATCTCAAACGACACTTCCTTTCCCCATAAGAGATGGGGTGAAAGGTGAAGATGTGAGTTCAAAACCCACCAGGTGCATATCAGACATGCCAATTAAAAAAATATTTTCGAACCCTATTCCTCTGTTGTCTGATGTGAGATTTAGCTTCTCATATTTTCAGAATAAAAAGACTACAGCTGTCACTTGAACCATATCAGGTTCTTACGCACACAAATTTTGGATTGCAAAATATTAATGTATTCAACAATGAAACTTCCATGTCACTAGTGGCAACTATAGAATCTGAAAAAGAACCCTGGATTTCAAATGCTAGGGTTTTGACGCTATAAAAATGACTCATAGAACTAGGGTTTCAATCCTCTGAACCCAGGCTAAGAAGGAAAGTAGTCTAAACACTATTAACATATGCATGATAATCTGACACAAGATTGGTGAACTAAGTTGCTGACTACCAAGCATAAAAGACAAATCATGGTAGACATTGCATGAGGTAAAAAGTAATTAAAATTTTTTTTTTTGTTTTGATAAGTAGTAAAAAGTAATTAAAATTCATTTGGTAGTAATCAAGAAAGCTAATGAAATTGGTCTATTTTAACCAAATATGGTCAGCTGATGAATGAAAATGGTAGGTGCAACATAGTACACTTCATTCAAAGGTCATTGAAGTCATTATCATACTGAATGTTGTATCACCTAGATAACATACAGAAAACAAGTGAAATCTATATACTGAAAAGTGTAAATCCAATTTCAACCCAAAGATAAATTCTAGCACAGATAAAATCAGAGTAATCTCACGTGATATAACTCAAGTAATAAGTCTAAACTCTCAAACACTGATACAGAAGGAATAATACACACTCACATGCCCAGAGTATCGAACATAGCAGCAAAAGGTAACCTCACAACTGGACCAATATGTGCATTCCCCTCAACATCTATACGGTCAACTGCAAAGCAGGGCACTGATTTACCAAAGACAGCCTCGACAATTTAAAAAGAAAAGAAAAAAGAAAAATGCGGTTTAGTATCTTACATTCAAAATCCGTGGCAATTTCCAAAGCCTTGCAGTAAGGGTTGTCCGAAAAATGTGTACTTTCTTTCAGAAGAGAGTCTGAAGTAGCACTATCAACAATTCTCTCTGTCACAGACTCATTGCTCACAACACATTTATGATAATGAATGAGAACAAGAAGCACAAGGAGACTGCAGTCCGCCAATGGACTTCTTGAGCCTTCACCTCTTGAACTGCCCAAATAACTCAATGGCAATAAGACAAAATTTGCTGCAATGAAAAAAAGTACAATGTCCACAGAAGCTTCTGTTAGTGATGTAAGCCTTGAACATTTTTCTCAAAAAAATCATCTTGCATTGGTGAAAAGGATGTGAAAATATTCTAAAGAAACATTAAGGTGCAAAAGCTTGGGACAATTGATGGAGGACAAAGCATAAGATAATGCTATTTAATCTGTTATCAGTAGCACTCCCAGTTAAAGCTCGTAGGAGAAAAATAGAAAGAATATGAGAATCAAAGAAACCAGCATACCAGCTGCAGAACCAACTCTTTGAAGAACACTAGGCTGACTTCCTTCATAAAATATAGAATAAGTTGCACTTTTGAAGGGAGGTTGAGAGATGTAATTGAGCAGAAGTTTTCGCACAACCAAACTAACCAAAGAGCTATCCTGAAAATAGCAGTAACAATCTAAGACACCAGCAATATATTCAAAATATCCGAAGATTTGGAGCTAACTAATAAAGCTGAAAATATTGTAACCTGAACCATTGCTGCATCAATAAATGGGTTCACATCTTTTGGTCCTGGAGATGGCCCACAAAGAAGCTGAGTCGACATTGCAATCAGCATGAAATTAAGCAGCTCCAAGTGTAGGAAATACGTGTTGGGACTTGTGAAGACACAAACAAATAATCAGGGGAACAAAATATATAATTTTCAACCATCAAAAACCAATAGAATAGTCTCACAAGTACCTCACATCTACTGAGCTGATAAAGCTAAGCACACTACGCACAACAAGATTCTCGATGTTTTCATCTGCATATAAAAAACATTAATTTGAGGCCCACAATGCTTCTTTTTTTTTGCCAAGAAATAGAAAACATAGCCATCAAACAAGCAGCTAAAATACACAAGACAAGGCTCAAAACAAAACACTAAAGCTGTGCCGCCTCTAAGATCACTACATATTTTAATCTTTTTCATTAATAATCGTACCATTTCAAACCAAAGAAGTAACCAATATATAGAAGTTATGCCCAATTACAAATCAATTACCTCGAATAAAATCCTTTGGAATAGGTTCTTTTTCATCCAGGGACAGATATAACTCCTCAATGTCATCGCTTTTGGCATTTTCAATCAAGTGCTTCAAGAAAACAGATGAGATGTAGACGGCATGAACAGCCTTTTCGTAAACATTGGACGGAGCACCGGAAGCCGAAACACACTCTTGCAAACACCATGAAAGGTGGATCAAAATCTTTGCAAGATGCCTAGTGTATTGGTTGTTTTGTGCTGCAAAGAGGTAGAGAACCCAAAAAAAAAAACAAAACAAAACAAAACAGCACCCAAAGTCAAAATATGAACAATTAAGAAATTTATAAAGCTAAGGAATAGCACAAAAATAAGTCATCCTTCTTATTTTTTTCCTGAGAAAAAAATCAGTATATGCACTTATAGATCCACAACGCGAATATTTCACTCACATTGACACCTAAAATCCTTTAATCAAGCACAAGAAACTTCGAATTACACATACAGTTCGGGCGCGTTCGAATTCTAAACAACCGTATTCATACACTGTAAAACGCCATGAAATGGAAATTATTAACAATTACGAGAAAAAAGAATAGGAAATTTGTTTACCAAAGAGCTCGCAGGCCCCACGAACACGGTGCGGGGGCCAGTTAAGGTTGAGAGGGAGCTCGAGGAGTTTGTGCCAGAAATCGGAGGAGATAGGGAAGGATTTCTCGCCGACGAAGGTCCCAATCAGGTACTCCGCCGTGTCCTGCGGCCGCGCGCTGCCACTCCTTCTAGGCGTTGAAGGGACGGTTCCCATTCGAACTCAAAATGTCGATTGTGACAGAGTCCCCCCCGATCAGAAGCCGAGCCAGGTGATCTCCAACTCGTGATTGATCGGCTTCAATGACATTATACAGAGAGAGAGAGATGAGGTTCAGAGGGCTGGATCGGTTGGGTTTTACGGTGATTGAAAACGAATTGTTTGTATGTGCGTGAGAGAGAGAGAGAGAGAGAGAAAGCTTGGAAACGAAGGTTTTGGAGACTGGACTTTGGAGCAATTTTTGGGTCCGGAGTCATTAATTGACGAACTTGGCTTTGGATTTTGCGTAGAAATTCTGGATTATAATATATTATAAAATTGGAAGTTTTTTTTGTTACTACTGTTGCGTTCTGTTCTGTGTTCAAATATATAATTTCATGGATAATAATATAATATTGCCATATTGGTCTGATTTTTATTTATTTGTAAGTTTTTTTTACTTAAAATGTAATTGCAAATATAAAATTTATATTTCCAATAGATAGCTCAACGTTAATAAAGCGGAGATCACTAATTCGAATTTTTTTTTTATATTTTTTTATGTGAATATGTCAATAAATATATATATTCAATCTATCAAAAATAAAAATAAAATTTTCTGTACAATATTTAATGTGAAAATTGAAAATTGAAATAACTTTTTTTATAGTGAAGTAGAATATAATAAATTAGGGATCGTCCATCATTGTTAAACCCTTACCCACGCCGCACGCGCTTGAGAGTTGAATTTGTATGGATGATTTTGAAAGCATTCCTGTCATTAAATAAAATTTTGGTTTAAATTATTATATCATAAAAATATTTTAATCGATTTTCAATGTAAAATTAATCGGTAGCATTTCTCTAGGTGCTACCAAATTATTGTGTGCCATGGGTTTCACCAACATTGACTACGGAGCTTCAAGGGACTATAAAGAACATAAATTCTAAATTATTATTATTGCATCGAGGACAAACATAGGATTGTAAATGAGTCAAGTTGAACCGAGTTTATCTTGTTTAGGCTCAACTCATTTACATTTTACTTGAACTTGAGAGCTCGAGTCAAGCCAAGGTTAAACAAAAAAATCGAGCTCAAGCATGAGCTCTTAAGAAGTCAAGTTAAGCTGAGCTAGCTCACGAGCTTACTTTTATATTTAATTTATTTTTTATTATAAATTTAAACTTCAAACATTATTAAACGACTTAAAAAGACAATATATGAGCATTTAATTAACTTGATTAGCCAAGTATGAAGTTTGAGTCAATACAGTAGTAAATCACTTGATTTTGGAAAAAAAAAAGATATATATATCCTTTTATAATAAAAGGATGCTATTAGAAAAAAAAAAAAATCATCAATTTTTAATATTAATATGAGTAACTATGTAAATAACTACCAATTCAAATTTTATACAAACTGCTACAAACTTAATTAAGTCAAGCAGAATATATTTACAAAACGCCTTATTTAATAATCCACGAATGCTCACTTAACACCCTGGGGAACACAAAATGTCATTCTTTTAGATCTTGGCCCGCACCCTCCGGCAATAAAGAAGAAATGGGTGGGATTAAAAGACGAAGAAAAGCCATCTTTGTATTTTTCTTGGGAATTAATTTCGTGTATCGCAGTTTTTGAGTGAGGTGCTGTCGGATGTTTGGATCAACGGCAGAGAGAGATGCAAAACCATCGGATACCCAACAGGACAGAGTAGTCTTTGTGCGTGGATTAAGACGGGGGGAGTTGGGCTGTCGGTGGCTCAAGGATAAGCCTTACAGGCTGAGAATGAGAGGTCCCATTTGGCGCTTTATGGGCTGTTTCATGCTTACCATCAAACCATCCCATTGTTTTTTTTTTTAAACAAAATTTTCTCTAAATTGAATTGAATAAATTTTTTGTTTTTAATTTATTTTTCAATTTTGTTAGTAAAATTTTCATGTATTTTTTAACATGTAGAAATACTTAATTTTTTTAATAATTATATTAAAAAATTATGTATGTTCATATCCTACCCATTTTTTTTAAAAAAAAAAATTATGTGCTTTTGATTAATGATATTGTACGTAACCAAGGGGGAGAAAAGGGCGAATATGCTGATGAAAGGTAGCAGAATACAAAGAAGATAGAGACACTTTAATGAGCATATGGGACAATCATTTTGACCTTTTGTACAAACAAAGACAATTTTTTATTTTATTTAGATAATGCTAAATTTACTAATCCTTAATTTTTGTCAAAATTGGTATTATTAGGTTTTTAGTTGGGGAGGACTTGGGCTGGGAAGGTAGCTAGGGAGAAGGGTTCAAAAGTCGACTTAATTACATGACTCATTGGTCATTAATAATTCTCTCTCTTTCTCTTTTTCTAGGCAAATACAAGAAACTAAAGGGGTATTGCTCAGAAAATATATCTATATATATATATATACAAGAAAAGGGGAAATGGGGGTGTCATGGGTGAAGAAAATATATCCAAGAGGAGAAAGATCAAATGAAAATGATTCATCAAAAAACAATTAATTAAGGTTATTGTTTTTTTGTAGGGTTTAGTGGCATGTCCACACAAGAAGGAAAAGGAGGATTCAAACTAGTGACCTCCACTTCATTAGGCGTGATTCCAACTAATTAAGCTACCTATTAAGGACAAGATCATTGTTATTTGGAGCCTTATTAGGATTAGGGTTATTTATTATTAGAAGTTTTAAGGATAAGCACGTTGTCATTTTTAGAGTTGTATAAATTTTCATTTCAATTTTTCTTGTATACCTACATATTTATAAGGCATCCTATGTTCATTAATAAAAGAGAGATCAAAAGTATAATTTGCTTAACTGTTTGTCCTTAGATTAGAAGGTTTATAAGGCTTTCTCAAATTACCCTACAACCCTAAAAATATCTTAATTACTTCTCTCTCTTTTATTATTACGTTCCTAATTTAATTTTAGGTAAAGTCCATATTCCCCCCTTAAACTACTATCCAATTGACAATATCTCCCCAAAACTTTCAATTGTGACAATGTTCCTCCCAAACTATTAAAACATTGTCAATGTCTCCCCTAAGACTAGTAAAACAATTAAAATGCTCCTATATATTTCTCAATAAGACAAAAATACCCCTATAAACTCAAAAAAAATTAAAAACGAAAAATTTTAATTAAAAAAGAATGATTTTTTACTAAAATATATATATATATATATATATAGTAAACAATTTAAACAATTTTTTTAATGGAAATTCTTATATAAAAAATCATTTTTTTTAAGAAAAAAAATTTTTCATTTTTTTTAAGAAAAAAAAAAAATATTTTCTTACACAGAAATTGTTGTTTAAAAAAAAAAACAGAATTTTTAATTTAAAAAAGTTATAAAACCAAAAAAAAAAAATCAACTTTTATAAAAAAAAAATTGAAATTTTTCATTTTTTTCTTATACAAAGGATTTTTTTTTTAATTTTTAATTTTCCACCCTTTAGATTTTTTTTAATTTTATTTTTTTTAGTTTTATGTTTTTTTTCTAGAAGTTTTAGTATTTTTTTTTATTTTTCGTCACTGGGGGAAATATTGACAATGTTTTGATAGTTTTTGGGAGACATTGTCAATTTAGTAGTAGTTTGAAGGGGTTTATAGATTTTCCCCTTTAATTTTTCATTACTCATATTGTAACACCCTCACATTCTAGTACATATTTGAGAATTAGCCTAAAATCTTGGAGTTAGGTAGGTAAACCATTGATATTGACCTAGTGAGCTTTGTAAGAAATTGGATCAAAGCCCCTAAAAGGAGATCATAATTAAGGGCTAATGAATATCATAATTAATGATACATTGCACATATATATATATATAAGATAATAGGGTATTTCTTAACCTTCATTTTTTTTTTCTTTTTTTGAAAAATTAACCTTTATTAATTAAGTCAACCATTTCAACTTCTTCCAACACTTTCACATCGAGAAGCTCAAATCCCACTTCCTATACACTTTACCAACTCATAAGACTCCGCACTCTTTGGCAAATAGTAGCTTATTAAATTCTCCTATGTTTTCAACCACACCATTACAAGTAATCCATCCTCCCTCTTTCGAAGTTATTATTTATGTTATATTTGAACGTGTTAATTATGTTATACTTAAATCTATAGGTGAAAGTTTTGCTTAAGTAGTGATATATATATATATATATATATTACATTTATAGTTATGATTTTTTTTGTCAAAGTTTAAAAGTGACATCTAAAGTTTCAATTGTGGCAATTTCATTTCTTTATTATTCCCAAAATGCCCCTATCACATTTTTCCTTAAAACAAAAAAAAATCATAAAAATAAGAAAAGCCAAAAAAATATATAAATATATGCTAGTGGCCAAACCACCCCATAGGTGGTCACCATTAGTTTATTTTTTTTTTTAAAAAAAATGTGATGAGGGCATTTTGGGAATAAAAGGAAATAGGAATTACAATTTGAAACTTTGGGGGTTATGTCACTTTTAAACTTTGGAGGCAAAAGTGAAAATCATGGATACTTTAAAGGTAATTTCATATATATATATATATATGAAAATATTGTGGCTATGTTGCTTTAATTGATGACTTTTTTTTTACATGTCCGCACAAAAGGTGAGGAGATTCGAACTAGTGATATGCTTCATTAAACGTGGTCCTAGCCGATTGAATTACCTCTTGGAGACACTTTAATTGATAACTAAGTACATATAGTAGTGTTAAATCTTTTTATAACCAAGGAAAACATAATTTAAGTGATTCTTCAAAACTCACTTTATCTACTTTAACTAATGCATTTTTACATGTCTCATATATCCGATTAGTTATATTTTTATTTATATCATTTAAATATTATTATTTTTTATATTTTTATAAGGATTGTATTTTTCCTAAATATCTTATTTTTCAACTTTTGAAATAGTAGGAAATTTTTTGGCAAGAAAATAGGTGAAAGAAACAATAAAAAAATAAATAGCTCTTTAAATAGTGCCATTACATATAGCTTTTTTTTTTAGCTCATTCAATAAAATATCAATTCTACTCTTTTTTTTTTCTTTTTTTTTTTTTCCTCTAATGCAGGGGATATTTTACAAATTTAAGGAGTCATTTAGCTCCTCCATTGGAAATGCTCTAACATAGTATATGCATCAGCCTCTTAAACCAATCTTATCTAGATAAGATAGCCATGGGTTTTGTAAATAGCCAAGCTAGCTAGCGTATGAATACAGGAACATCACTATGCTTTAATGAAAAAGTTACAAAAAATTCATGATTTTGTAAGATGGTAGTTTCATAACCTAAAAATCATTTTTAAGTCTATGTTCACAAGATCATATATTTCATTTTGTAGAAAAATATTTGTCCTCTAAAAATGAGAACTCTATAATGTCTTTAATAATGATCTTTTATGAAAATGACTAAAGACCTCAAACCTAAAGCCCATAGTTATAAAATGATGTGAAAAAATAATTTTAAAATGATTCATGAATATGGATTTTGGGCTGTCATAAAACTTTTATAGCCAAAAACTTCACAATTTATTTATTTTTCTCTTTTGACTGTTAAAGCATTTCTAATCAATAGCCATTTATATGGTGTTAAAGCTATTCCAAGGAATTAAATGATATCTCACAAATTGTATCATGAACAAGTTTTGATTAAACTTGAAAAGTTTCTGTCAAAGTCATGTTTGGGAAGTGGTTTGATCCAAATTTCATTTAAGTGATAAGTATTAGATGTGTCCAGGGTCAATGGCCAAGTTGGCTAAGTCATGTGGTGCACTATAGTTTAGGATCATTTAGTGAGTTGTGAACCTTAGTTGGTTAACTCACTTTAGGAGGAGGTCTAAATGAGCTATTTCTGACCTAAAGCCCCATAAACAAATAAAAGTTAAATAAATATTTTTTGTCCCTTATTTTATAACAATTTTATTTTTTGTCCTATCAGTTTCATTTTGTATCAAAGATACTACCTCGATAATGACTAAAAAGGAGATGGGACTTTTGTCATTCTACCGTTCAAAAATTTAACGAAATCTACACCAATCCAATGAAAAACTGACATGTGGCAATTAAATAAATAACTCATTATAATTAATATATATATACACATATATATAAAAACAAATAATTACAAAACTAAAAATATGAAAATAATAATATTTTTTTTTTAAAAAAAAGTGGCTGGAGCCACCCAAGTGAGACCATTGGAATGACGTTGGCCGATGGCCAATATGGAGCTTCCGATATGCCGAAGTCAATAATAAATAGTTACGAGATGAAAAGAAAACTGAATGAAAAGAGTGGAAAAAAAAAAAAAAAGAGAACCTATGATAATCCCTTGGGTGCTTGCAACGTGGCAGGCTTAGGGCCGTATGATATTTTCTATATGGCATAGAGTTTGAGTGGGCCTTTTATGTAGAACAGGATTACGTACGTACTTAGGCTTTAGGCATATTTATAAATATATAGTCAATCAGCAAAAGATATGTAGTAAATTATATATGTTAAGACAACTACATTAATGCATGTGTTCTAAAACTTTTAAGTGAACTCGATCACGATATGTCACTCTTGCATGAAAAATAACGTTTCCCAGAGAAAATTTTATCGTAAGAAATTTTTTGACAAATTAGCATTTGAAAATTAACATTTATAATTTGACAAATTATATATGAAAACCATATTTTTCAAATTAGCATTTGTTCAAAACTTTATAGGTAGATAATTTTCATATTTATATGTTAATTTGTCATAAAGTTTTGACAAATGCTAATTTGAAAAATATGGTTTTCATATAAAGTTTTGACAAATTATATATGTTAAGACAACTAAATTAATAGAACATTGACAAGTTTCCCAGGAAAATTTCAAAGAATATATCAATCTCACAAGGTGATCAAATAGTACTAGGAATATATAGCAAGGAAAGAGACTTCCTACTTCTCCATGTATGACCTGTTCAAGCATACAGTAGGATTTGTTTCCCATATATGAGGTATATGTACTGGATACGAGAAATAATAAGGTAATATTTTCTTCATATTTGGCCTATTTTATTTTATAAATTAACTATTAGATTTATATACTTATATGGACTATACATAAATTAATTATGGACCTCACAAATTTAATGATTGATCTATTAAATTTTAAAGAGAATGTGAACAGATATTGAGAACATATTGACCCTCAACATTTTTCGGCTCACTTCCTACACATTGGCATGCACATCATGTGAAACATACACAATGGTCATGCCCAGCATGTGAAACTTTATCGCTTCAGCAGACACTGCAACATGCTTTGTGATCTAACTCAATCTCTGAGGTGGCACCATAAAAGCTTCTGTGCCTTAAAAAGGAAGCTGATGTTCCAGCTTTTTCCTTTTTGCCCATAAGAAGATGAAGCAGGTTATAAGTCAAACATTAAAAACCAAATCTGCTTGAAAGAGTTTTTTGTTAACCCTTGACTGTAGAATGGACGGGTTGATATCCAAATTTCCAATACCCAGCTAGGTATTGCACCGTATACGGCACTTTCTTTTTTCTCAAGTAAACGACCAACCATGATCAATGGTGGTGGTGATTTAGTAGCTTCAAGGAAATCCTCAAAGTAATTGGGGACATGTATTAATATATATGAAAGTTAGACTCCCGAAATGAGAATTTTCTCAATCCTATTAATATTAATATTAGCCGTCTTGGATCCAGCTGGTGTATTGATGAAACTGAGTCAAGCTATCTCTCACTTAGATTTAAAATAACGTTTGTGGTTCTTACCGTCTAGACTTCTCTTATACGATTCCCAGTAGACAAGTGTGTTACTATAGTTATACCAAGATAGGATAGAGAGCTACTATTGGAGCATCTCAACTACTTTTTTGTTCCATTGCATCCCGTTCATTGCCCCGGATCTCAATCCAATTTTTAGCGTTTTCCAGCTTAATGATCATAGCACTTTTATGTACATGCATAGAATGATCCGTCACATTGTCATTGGGACATATTAAAGTAAATACATTGCCGCAACCCTAGCCTTTCGAGTACATGTTTCACTCTTTTTTTTTTGGGACATGTATACATCAGGGGAAGGAGAGATTCGAATTAGTAACTTCCGCTTCATAAGGCTTGATTTCTAGCCGATTGACTATCTTTTGAGACGGTACATGTTTCACTTGATTGTAAAAGAACGAGATTTTGTTTTAAAAACACAAATTAAGGATCAACACGTACAGTTGATCACGGGAACAATGGTTGTATAATGTGCCAATTAAGCAATCAATAAGATTTCAAACTTTTAATCATTATAATCCACAACCTCCAGGCCGGACACTTATCAAATGCCAAATTATATATACTGCAGAAAAACGTAGAGAGCAAAAATATATTTAGTGTTACCGAAAACAGTCAGAGACAAAGTGTAGTATTCATGATCTGAAATGTGTTGTCCGCATATGGGTTTTAATGTTTGGAGCTAACCCTCCTCATCAAGTCCAGCTGCATATCACTAAATTTACTTCCGGCCATTCCTTGCATAAGAAGCAATTACGATCTGTTAAAGTGTACATGGAGTTTTCTATATATATATTTTGAGAACAAGAATGAAAAATCAATATTATTATAGCAATTCAAACGTACTAAGGATATATATGAGGCAATATACACCACTAAGGATCAATGGGAGACAATTAATCATATAAATTAAACAAGAGATAGACTTAATTGCTGAGTAATTCCATAAAACAAGCAATGTTTGCAATGTCGTGCATTGCCGTCTGCTTAGCCCTTTGAAGTAGTACATTCTTGAGCGTTCATGTATTGCATGTCCATTCCCAGAAACCCAAGGAGACCTAAATAAATAGGAAAACAAACATTAGATTAATTAGGTAGTCAGATAACAAGTACTCTCCAATCCAGCTCATAATTGAAGCAAAATAGTAGTGCTTCTGATCTATTTAGGACTAGAGGCCAAGTAACCGAGCTGCTCAACCAAAACATCCACATTTTCCTCTTCATCATCTTCTTGGTCAAGACCCAATAGGTCAATTTCTTCTTCGATATTCTCATTTAACAAATTTTCCCAGAATCCTTCATCATGTTCCTGATCTCCTTTCTCTATATGTTCTTCCAATGGGTTCTTTTGGCTTCCATTTATTCCTTGCATGTTAATACCAAGTGATCTGTCCAGCTCTGAAACGTCAAACTCGGGCATGCCACAGGTATCCTGAGGCTCAACTTTAACAAAGGTTAGGCCTCCTCTTCCACCTTGATCAATAGGTCGCCTTCTCTTCTTACTCATTGCTTCCTCGAGTTCTTTTCTTCCGTTCTTCTGCTGAACTAATTGCTGCAAAAAGTTGGGATTCTGCATTGCTCTTGCCAAGAAATTCACCATCTGATGCTGTTTCCGTTCTGTCTTTCTAAGTCTATCCTCCATTGATTGAAGGTAAGTTCTAGTATTCTGCTGTTCCTGTCTAAGCTTCACCAGTTCCGCCATTAGAACCTGCTTGTCACGCCTCAACCAATCAACTTCTCCGTCTAATCCAAACCGCCCCACCTCAACACAAGCGTCCACAGGCTGCTGTGAAGCCTGAGGTTGAGTCGCCTTCCTCCTGATATTCTTGAGAAGATGCTTCCTTCCTCTAAGAAACCCTTCATTGGCAAACTCCCACTTCTCTGGATCAACCTTCCTAAAGCCCTAACATTAATCAAATTCCTTCCTCATGATCACATTCATAAAGAATCTCAAGAGTAACATTGATTAATATTATTTAAAAGTCATAACAACTCTAAAATTAATCTTTGCACTATCTTTTTCAATTAAACAAACAAAATGTCCGCATTAAGTAACGTACCCATTAAATTAAGAAAGAGAAAAAGAGAGACCAACCAAAATCTATTAAACAAAGACAACATATTGAAAGAAGATGAAAGATCACCAATCATTTAAAAGATGGAAATGTCTAAATAACGCTTACATAAGTGTTGAGCTGCCTGACAAAGCTCGAGAAATTGTTGTGCTTGAAGTATCTGGGGAGAAGACTCGTTGCAAAGATCTGGGGATCCCAAACGATGAAGCTGTTGCTCCCTATACTCCAAGAAACAATATCGTTTGTTGTGGGGTCGTCGACGAAGTCATAGGTTTTGGTTAGGAAGGGTGGAGGGCCTGCGTCATGGAGTCCCACCATTGGCTGAGGAGGAAGAATATCCATAGACGGCGAAAAAGACGAACTTGCTCCCTGGAAACTCCTCCTTTATGATTCCTGGTTGGAAAAAAAGGCACAAAAAGATTAATTGTGATCTGGGTTGGTCACAGAAATAACTCTTGGATTTGATTTGGGTTTTTGAGCAAATAAAACGGCTTTATATATATATATGCTGGCCTAACCCCAGAAGAATGCAGTTGAAACTTCTACACTTTCAATGAGAGTATAGTAGGCTAGCTGTACATAATATATAGAAGCTAGGTTTCTTCAAATGGGTTCTACCGGAACGAAAGTAAAGAAAACAAAACAAACAAACAAAAAAAAAAAAAACAAGGTAGGGAAAGAAAGATCAAACGTAAGTGCTGGCAACAGAAATATATATATAAAATCAAACACCAATACCATGATAAAACTGACCTTAGGCGGCTGTGAAGGTCGGTAAAGGGAGAGGAACTCGGGAAGAAGTAAGAACTAAGGTCAATGTGAAAAGGATATCTTCAATTTATAAATCTGCTCTTTTTCTTTTTGGTTGGTTGGGTGGTGTGGGCTGTGGGGGTAGGTTCTCTTTCTCTTTATACTTTTTATGGAGATATGAAATGTTAGAGAAAGCGATGATGCAAGGAGAACCTAAATGGGGATTGAGATATTTTTCTCTCTCCTCAATCCTCTCGCTCCTTACTCCTTTGGGAAAGTAGTTTGGCACGCTTATATGTATATATATATGTTTACTCTACCTGCTGAGAGGACAAGAAGGTTCTAGAGTGTGTGTGAAGGCAGAAACTTATTTATATATAAAAAAATATCTACTTCCCAAATTAGGAGTCTTATTCATCAAAAGGAAAAACAAAAAAAACAAAAAAGTTCATATAGTACTGGAAAGTTCTAGAGAAATTCTGCAATTGAAAAGATGTGTTGTGTGCTTCCTTCCTGGAATGGCAGTGGAAATGGCTTCAGAACATTCTGGAATTTCCATGGAGTGATGGTGTTTCGAAGGGTGGAACCCACCACTGATGATGAATTATTTCGGAAGCCAGTCTGCAATAATGTAGGTGGCTTTTTGCTTATTTTGTCATGGTATTCCATGCTGCAGATTTGTCATGGAAGGTACAAAGGTATGAGTTTGTACCAAAACAAAACGGCAAAACCTTATAGAAGTTATTATCTCTATATATATTTTAAAAGCAAGGTCTCAGAATATTAAAGGTTTGTAGAATTGTAACTGGAATGGGTTTAATTTGGTAGGTCTGTCATTATGTACTTAGATATCGCATTAAGTGTTGCATTTTATTATGTTGGCAAATTTATGTGTTAAAACATGTGATTTTTGGTCATAAAATGTTTTACATTTTAGTTAAGAGTTAAATCGGTGTAAAATGTTGATTCAAAATGAAGAATTTGAGATTTTGATTGATGCATGATCGTAACTAGATTGGTCAAACTAATAATAAGTGTTTTTATTTTTATTTTTTATTTTTACAAATTTCAGAGAGGTTTGATTGGCACTTCAATTGCAATTAGATCGATCAAACATATGTGATCTTGAAACCTTAAAGTTCGATCAATCAAAATGTGTGCATATAATTTTATTTTTGTAGCGGACTTAGCTTTTAAAACCCAGATTTCATCCTACCTTTATAAGAGTGAAGGCTATTGCTGTTTGTTTATGGAGAGATGCCAAATCTTTCTAAGCCTTAAAATGAAACACAAACCCTTCCATTGGTTCTATTAAACTACAAAAATACCTTCAACTGCCAAAGTTCTAGATTGCAAAGGAAATTCTGTAGAAAAAAAATGCCAAAGGTCTTTTAGACTTCAATGGTTTTGTTAGTATGGATCAATTGTAATTTGATTTCTTGAAAATTTCTTAACGTTGGCTGCCTTGGGAGCGATTTTTTATTTGAAAAGTTCTATTTTGTTACCAAAATCTCTATTGCTTTTATTTGATTTTTGACAATTGATACTATGGTTGTGGGAATTTTAAATTGTTTGCTTACACCTATTGGCTGGCTCCCCTTAACTGCTGTGGGTGTGGGGTGGTTTTATTGAGTTTTTCATTAAGTATAATATTAATGGAGTTGGGGTTCATTTTTAATTGGACCCTAGTGAACAAATTATTCAACAAGACATGGGTGAGGTGAGTAATTATAACGTAATTAACAAAGGGATTAAACGTGATAGAATGGTAAATGTAGTAGTAGATGTTACCCAAGTTTGATTATCATCTTTTAGCATTTTTCAGACTTTTCACTTTTGTTTGTTGTGGGCGTGTTTCAGATTCCTTGGTTCGGACCTTTGATTTATTTACACCCATCGGGGAACCTAATTATTCAGTGGAAAATAACAAGTCACAACTAGACAAATCAAAACATTAAGCACATTACAAAGTTCAGTGGGTTTAGACTATTCTCAAATTCACCTCAATATCTTATCAACAACATACATTATCATGATGATGATTAAGCAATTGTCGGCAGATGAATACAATCTTGGTGAGTGCACCTTATCCATTTGGTTTCAAGTTTCTCTTAATTCAGATCTTATAGTAAATTAAAAAGTTTTTTTTTTTTTTTTTTGAGGGAATTGGTGAGGAGGATATTCTGGTAAGGCGAAAAAGAATTGAGGCCTAACATGGCAGATTCGGCCACCCAACTGGGTCTGGGACCTGGGTCTTCTCTAGTCTGGTTCCTTTTGAAATATGATTTTGTCGGGCATATTCTCTGAGGTTCTACACCCTTCCCTTAATCCCATTAAAATATGATTGTAGGGTCAGATGCAAGTGCCCTGCAAATCTGCAATATGATTGCATTGTAAATCATTATTATTGCACACTGTACAGCCTCCAAAAGCACAGTCTCTAAATGACCAGTTGCTGAGTTGCGCACCTTTTGGGCCCCTTCTCTTAATAATATATGCACTACATGATAATCGACAAATAATAAAATAATAAGAAGCATAACTTTTTATTATTATTATTATTATTTTTTTTTAATATTTGGGGTCTTTGAAGGAATCGTAATCAGTGACATGACACCTATTTTAAGAGCAAATTACTTTTGCTCGAGATCTGCAAAGCATAAAACATGTCACTTCTTTCAACATCTCTCTCCCCTACTGAACCAGCAGCAGCCTAGTAGGGAACACTCCCGAAGGCAGTAGAAATCCTCCACAAAAATGCTTTATGGTAATCTCACTCACCCCTTCCCACAAACAAAGAATACAATACAGCCAGGAACTTGTGCTTATTGAAAATATATATAAAAGGTTCTATCAATTTGCATCCATATACAGTATACAACAGGCACAGATATAAGTCTGTAGTGGGCAAGCAATCTACAGTAGCATAGTGAGAGATATAGGCAAGTAAGGGAACCACACGTGCATACCAGACCATACAAACATTGGTGTTTTTATTTAAGCCAAGACGTCTTTGTTTAGGATCAATTTTGGAAGCAACTGAAGATTTCAGGTGGCGGCATCAACAGCACTATCACCAACTTCATTCTCCACAAAACCTTTAAGATACTCCTTCCTGCATGAAAGAAAACCTCCATTACACTCGAGGAAGCTTGCTGAATGCCCTCTAGACCAAAATAGACAAGTAGGGATGTCCACAATAGAGAGAAGAGACAAAAACGTACCTTGCAGGGAGATGATCATGAGGACGATTAAATGGAGTCCAAATTGGATCACCAACAAATAGCCGCATTGCCTGAACAAAAAATATATACATTAATGAGAAACATCTCTTATGTATAATAATATAACATAAGAATATCAGATACTACGAAAAACATTGGTGGTGGGCCATTTTAAACAGCACTTTGCAATTGCAGTGAGGCATTGAAAACAAGTCCACAATGACATGTCCATGGCATGTGAAACCAATGTCTCATGAGTCATAAGTACCGAAGGGCAATTAATCTGATTTTTCAAACAAGTCCAAGATATGTCCCGCACGTGTGCGTTATCCATTTAGAAGACATGTTTGTACTACTTAAGTGATGTGCAGCATAGGAATATATGAATAGGAAGTTATTAATAACAGGATACATCCATATCCAAAGTTCAATAAACTAAAATTTCAAAATACTGCGTAGCAAGCAAACAGGGAAGCATAAGAAGTTATGACAACAAGAGTCACCCCCACAGGAGTCAATGTCATGCAAGACAAATGTCTCACAACGTATATGTCAATATATGGGCAACAATAATGCATTGCCCAAGTCTTAAGTTAGTGCAGCATTGAGAAAGATAATAATCAGAATAGTCAGAACTTAAAAAGTGGTCACGAGGTGTATCAGTAGAGAAGTTAATAATCTGGATGGAGTGTGCTCAATGGTTGTGGACCGGAGATGTTTCAAATTGTTTCTTCGTCAGCATGGATGCAAGCTACTTCTATGATCATGCATGTATCACATCAATACCTTGATATAGTTGTCTGTATCCAGAGTAAAGCGGTGATAAATTCCAGCAGGCAAAACAATCATTCCCCCCTTCTTCACCCAAACACGAATCCACTTGTCATTACGGTCCCTGACATCAAAATAACCTTCACCAAAAAGCAACAGTCAACAACCTGATTTTTTACTATAATACAAAATAAAGACAATTAATCCTACCACTTCCTGCCACACAGTAGCGGATCTCCTCATCAGTGTGAAGATGTTCCTCAAAAAAGTTTTTGATCTTCTCTTCATAATTAGGCAGCTTTTCTGGGCAGACCTCACAGAAGTCCTGAAGAAGAACGTCTCTGATTAAAATCATAGTGACTCATTTCAATTTGCAACCTTTTAAGGGCATGTTTGGAATTGCGTTTGAGAGGCTTAAAAATGCTTTTAACACTTAAAAAAGCCAATTTTAAGAAAAAAGTAGTCGTTTGGTAAAAAAATTAGAAGTGCTTTTAAGGATCCCAAAAACCTAAAAATGGCCAAAAAGCACTTTTGACAAAAGCTTAAAAATGAAGCTTTTGCCCAAAAGCTTTTTTTTTTTTACTTAAAGCTCTATTTCTCAAACGCAATCCCAAACAGTTTCTAAATATCAATACTTTATCATGAGCTTTTAAATGTAAGAATGAATCAAGCAAATTCTAACCTATAAAGTCCAACAGATTCTTTTTACTAACCTAAGTTACATACACGTCTAAAGCCATCCCACCCTATTCTTATAGGGAGAGAAGGTGCCATTTGAACGATAGTTCATTGGCTATTGTGCCCAATCTTATATGTATGTGATGTTTCACAATGTTGGGCTAACAAATACGAGGGTTGACTACTATTATTTTTACTTAATAACCTAGCGTGACAAAGCGCGTAGACTAACCATAAGTTAGTCAAGAACAATCTTGTCTTACTAGAACTTTTGACACTAGAAACATAAAAATGTATGCAAGTGTGACAAACTCAACAAATTAACAAACACAAGTTTTTCTGACAAACCAAGTAGGAATAACCACGGTCTTCACGGATCTTCTTTAACTCCTCATCGGCTTCATAGTTATCAGCATCCAGTCGCCAACTGAGTACTCCGAGTTCTATAAGTCAACAAAATGGCTCATATGAAGTCAGAGACCCAAACATTTATTCATCTAACAAATTTAATGTTCTCTAAAGATGCTCACCAGCAAGTTGATCTAAGGATACAAACTCCTTTGGTTCCTTGTGATGGGGTAGTCTCTGGTCTGCATCACTGTCGTCCATGTACCATGCTTGAAGGACTTCCTCTCTAGGATCCTGTATATATTGAAAGTTTGAGAATACAACCCATGACTACAAAAAACTTTTTATAAGGGAGTATGAAACAATAAATTCAACCCATAGGGATTGACATAATTGGATCATTGGGAGTCAAGTTGAAATATCTATGCAAAACAATCTGACGCAGGACAAATTGCTCTATTCCTAATCTGATGCAGGATCTTTGAATTAATGCACTGCATTAGCATTAGTTGTGGCGTGATATGATGTCATAAAGGTCAAGGCATGGTTTTGATCCTACTACAATACAAATTATTTTCATGGAATCAAAGGTTTTGCAGGTTTAATTCAAATGTTCCAGGCCTGGTTCGCCTCAGGGAGCAAAGCAGCTTTAGTTTCAAATGGTTAAAGAAAAAAAGTAAAGAAAAGGGGAAAAATGCTACAGAACTACACCTAGGTTTTCTATGGAATCACACCTAGGAAAAGAAGGCAATCGCACCATTAAGAATCTTCAGAAAAATTGCTACAAATTTTCTAGATTGATCGCCAAATGAAATGGCAGATTACATGGGATTTTGTAAGCTGCCAGGAATCCCTTTCCTGATAAACGTAGTCATAGTTTCCCTAAATAAAAGCAATCAAGAAACTAGTAAGAACGGTAAACTGGTAGAGCCCATACCAGCAGAGCTAGAAATTATGAGATTAATCTTGACTCCCAAAGTTAAAGAAATTTCTAATGAAACAAAACCCAGGAGCTTATGACCTTAAATTTTTATTTTTATTTTTTTAGAAAAAAAAAAAAAAACCTAAGACTTGAGTACTTAGACACGACTAGAAGTCTATAAATATCCAACCATGCCACACAATGTAAATCAAAAGTCTAGATTTCTTCGGTCTATGAACTTGCTTTCCATGATCTTCTTGCTGCATGTGTCATTGCCAATCTCAATCAGCATCAAACAACCCAGAAGACACCTTTCCTAATCAAACCTCGTTCTGTAATTCTTTCAAAACAAGTCAAAAGTAAATAACAACCATTGCAGATTCTTAAAGCTTATCTGATTAATCGGGTCCCCTCCCTCATCTAAAAGCAAACACTTGAGTAGTTGTCAACAAGGTTGGAGACCAGAGCTAGTGTCAAGAAGGCAGTGGAATCAATGATTAGAGGCATCAACCTTTTAGAGGCCTATTCTCAACAGAGAGACCATGCACAATAACTTATTTAAGCAACTGCAGCAGATAATTATGCTATTAGGAAAAGAAATACACTGTAAAACCAAAGTGATTCCAAGTCAACACCCCCTCTGGAACCAAAAAGAAAAAAGGGAAGAAAAAAAAGAAGAAGCAAAACAATGCACCTAAATGATACATAGTGAGCACTGACAGTTATTTGAAGGCAGGCTTTAACTTAAAAAAAAAATCTAAATGTTCATAGACATATGTCAAAGTGGATTTGGAGTACAAAAAAATATAGAATACCCTAACTGCTGATACCTTGAACAAGAAATTCAGGAGTAAGGACCTAAGATCTTAATTTTGACCAGCCATCCAGTGACGACGATGATCATATAGATTTAGCCTGTTAAACAAAGAGTACTCCAAAATTCAGGTTAAAGGGAGGTTCTCTTTGTTTTGCCAATTTGCCATGTGAAGATTTTAGATATCACATGGAGTGTTGATATATCAAAGCCAAACCATCCAGTTGTCCTGGTCCACTGTATTTGGGCAAGAGGTAGTTCCCATGCTCATTTTACTTTCATATCTCATCATAACATAGAATCCATTTGTGAATGTCAAATCTAAGAAACCCAAGTATGTCATCTTCCCCACCTCTAATACAAGAGAAATGCCAGCCATGACAATTATGACTAGCACCAATAAAACATGGCTGATGAATCCATGCATGCGTAGTGTAAAACATGAACTGGTGGGTCCCACTTTGGCACATCGACTAGGATCATTAGCCATAGCCACGCCTATTGAGCAGTTGCAACAACTGTGGCAACTGGCAGGCAGTCCTCCTGATTATGATATACATATGGGAAAGCAAAATGTTTTGTAATACTACCGAAAAGGCTTCAGATCCAAATAACCTTCCAAACTCAGCCAGCACAAGTCATATTTGACCAACTCAAAGAATTCACATTGAGCTCTTCAAACAAAAGTTAAATTTCAAGAGAAAAACTCAATTTTTCTAATTTGGAGGCTACTTTTAAAATGAAGCAAACATCAAACTCTCTACATATTTCTCTACTTTAGTTAAATATTCTTTTTTAATTCTTTCTTTCTTGGTAGGTGAGAGAGAAGAGAAATGAATATATAAGCTTAAAAATCTAAATAACTTTTACTTTTTGGCTCTTGATATTTGGAGAGCTTTATTTACAAAAGTTAAATTTAAAATAGAGTAGAGAGCTTGTTAAATAGCTCTTTTTGTGAGTTCTCTCAAATTTTTAGAGAAAAGCCAAATTTGAAGAGCGCGCTAGAAATGATCTCACGTCTTATTTAGATTTGTTGGTACAATAAATATGCCTAAGGCCCACTCAAGCACCCGTCCATATTTTGCAGTACCACCGTTGCAATCCGGCTGTCCGAAAAATATCAACAGGGTTCACAGACAAGCATATAAGTTCAACAAAATAACTGAAAACCAGTCCAGAACACAACAAGCTCGCCTCCAAGTCCAAAGCAATATGATTTTTTTTTTCAATATTCCAGCCTATTAATCCGTTAAAATTTCTTATAAGAAACTTATCATGCGTGCACCATCAAAGTTAATCCAATCGAAACTACAAATCAAAAAAAACTCATCCAAGCTGTTCAATTGAAACCACCCCACAATTGAGCAAAGCATGTAAAACACATCAATGTTAAATCAGCATGCAAGCAATTCAAACAGTTCTAGATCACTTTTAATCCTAATAGAGTAATTAAGAATATACTACCAAGAAAAAATTTTCTCGAGAAAATTTGAATATTTTCCAAGGAAACAAACAGAAACATATGACTGATGGGCATACCTTTTCTGGGGCACCCATCGTCCCAATCGATCCTTGGCTCTCAAACTCTCGAGAAATCAAAGCTTTGTGGCTACGCGATAATGGAGTGCGTGAGAAAACTCAGAAGCCACTTATAAATCCTTTGGGGGAGGGGGTGGGGTGTGGTGGTGGGGAGTCGAAAATATAAAACTGCCCTTCCGTTATACACGGATGGTGAGGATAGTGCTTGTCCAGGTTCATTGAATTATGAGGGTATTATGGTCATTGCAAGTGGAGAAAGTCAGATAGTCAACGAACATGTTTAGATGGTTTGCAAGAGTCGCGCCTCACGCCCATTATTTTGTCTAATTTTCTGCGTGCAAATTAACTTTTTATACAATTAGTCAAAGGATGTTTGGGAATAGTTTTTTCCGCATTCATATAATATATTATTATAATATTATTAACTTTATAATGTTTGGAATAATTTTCTCACGCCTTCATATAATATATTATATAAAAATAATAATATTATAATATATTATTATATGAAAGCGTGAGAGAACAGGACATTTATCACCACCCCTAATCAAAGAACAGTGATACACGTCTTGAAGGTGTGAAGGAACAGTTCCCTCACGCCTTCATATAATATATAATAATATTATTATATATCGGTAATAATTCGTTTATCTCACAATGAAAGGTCAGGTGGCCGAAATGAGTTTCAATTATCCGTAACCATTTAAATACGGAAAATGTTTCAGAGAAGTTCAATCAGCTGAAAATTACATCTCGTAAAATAAAAAACACTCATTTAAATTACACCCCTGTGAAATAAAAATCACTCATTAGGACCATTAATGTAACTTGCAAGACTCAAGCATTTATGCATTTTATAATTTAGTAATGCTATTTACTAAATTCTTATACAATTGGATGACGTGATTATTAAAAGTCGACCATTTTCCACCTTCTTCCATTTTTAATAAAAGTTATTCATTTTTTATAATGGAATAGCTACACCAACACCGAATGTATCCAAAGAGGAGAGTGTCTTCTGTGTGGTCATTGCACAAAACAAGAGTTTTGTGCAATCCACTCAAAGTTTGACACATCGTCATTGAAAGAAAATTGCAATAAAAATATATGTGAGCAAAACACTAAATTATTTCTCACAGACATTTAAACCATCACTTGCCTCCACCAGACGCTAGCACCATTGCCTCAAATAGCTTTCGTCAACCATGTGGGGTGGCGCCAGCCACCCAATGGCCTGGGGTGGGCCACACGGCTACCCCATGGCCTGGTGGCTGACCACCCCAATCGTGGGTCTCACCATGCCCCACCTCAAAACTCACATAAAACCATTGTGACCCGCTTCAAAACCGAATTTTAATGCCTCAAACCGATTCTAATATTTCAAAATTTGTTTTTGGATTCAAAACTAAAACTTAGAAGTAAAAAGTGAACCATTTAGAGATTTTATCATCTTAAATGCCGAAAAAATGAGCTCCGGCGACAGAGAAAACGACTAGACCCGTGGGTCTAGCTTGCCCGCTACCCAACCAACCGGTTTTCTCATTAATTAATTGTTTTATTTTTTATCTCAATAATTTAGTATTGTTATATTTATCTTCTTATTATGTATTATGCTAATGTGACAATTAGTGAATGGTGTGCACAAAACAGGAGTTTTGTACAAATACTACATTAAAGTTATTCTCATCCTAAGAGACCGACTTCACCTTTAAGGTTTCCTAACAGGGGAGACTCTACGTGGCATCTTTAATGTATTCTGAACAGTTCAATGGCATTCTTCATTCAGTTGGTTTGATCTCTCACAACAATACCCTGCAAGTAAATCATGCATCAGGTACTTACAAAATATCTTTCCTCCACCACCAACATATCTTTCCTCAATATTATATTATTAGACACAATATAGGATAGACATGCTTCAAAACATACGTAATAAGAACAAAATCAAAAGACAAAACCCAGAAACAATAGTAAAGTTACATGTATATATACATAAATATTCATTACTAGTTTGTTTAATAGAATTCAATCTATATTGACAACTGCATAACTCAATTATTAGCTAGTGCAGAAAAGACCTCTAGTACCAAAATACAAGTACTACTAAAATATAAGTACATATACACAGGCATGCATAATGGTTACACCTGCAAATGCTCAGGAACACAAACGAGCTTTATAAGGCACCATAATCTTCCTTTTAAGTAGATGGACAGTACACTTAGTGAGCTTCCAATGGCACTCCCACTTTTGCAGTCAAACTCTTGATGTATTCCTTTCTTGCTGGGTGATCCTCCTGTGGCCGATTATATGCAGTCCATACTGGCTCTCCCAAAAACAACCTCATCAACTGCATGGTATAGGCTCGTGGTTAAGTCATCGTTATCAAAATGCAGATGCTGTAGTTCATGTCTACAAGACAAGACCACACAGGCTGCAAAATAACATAATCGTGGAGAATTACATGATATTTGAGAAACTTTGTTACCTTGGTGTAGTTGTTGGTGTCGAGAGTGAACCGATGGTAGATTCCAGCTGGCAAAATGATGAGATCACCGGCCTTGATCCAAATGCGAATCCAACGGTCACCCTTGTCTCGAACATCAAAGTACCCGCTTCCTTCCAAACAATAACGTATCTCCTCATCAGCATGTATGTGCTCTGTGTAGAAGTTCTTCAGCTTCTCTTCATAGTTTTGCACTTTCGCTGGGCATAAATCAAGCAAATCCTTCAACACATTTACAAACAAAATGATCAGGTTAATTAGCCAAAGGAAATGTTTTTAATCGGTAAATTTTTTTACATCAGAGCCCCATAAAGGCTGATAGAAACCTACAAACTCATTACAAGCATTCAACAAACAGGCATGGCTTTCTTCTATTAATACTCATTCAACACAATCATCTAACTAATCAAGTGAAAAGATATTTCCACATCTACTTTTTCTTCTTTCGTGCTAAAATGTCTCAGTTATTTTTTCTTCACCCACACTAATAAAAGATGGATGCTAAAGTAGACCACCCTTAGTTAAAACCCACTGGCAAAGCCTTTTGAATACAGTAGATAATGGAAGAAAATCTGTTAGTTTTTCTTATAAATAGCCCCCAGTGCAGCTAGTCAAGTAAAACATCCATATCTTGTGATGTCGACATCCGATGGAGACAATCTTTGTGGCATTAGAAACCTTATTCAAAGGGGCTAAAAAATCATATTTCATGAAGATTTTTTTTTTTTTTTTCAATTTCATCATTTGTTGAGTCAAATTGAGCTGTCAATGGAAGTTCACCAACTTGGTTCAGAAAACTTGGTAGCATCGTATGTCTTGTTCAAACAAGACTTACCTTGATTTTGTCTTTGGTGTAGAAGAATTGTGAGTTTTGTGCTTGTTAGTTCTGCGACCCACTACACTATGTGGCATCAGTTGGCATCATAGCCAAATTTTTCTTTCCTACCATAACATATAGAGGACCACATTGCGCAGGATATGGAATTGACGACACGTTTGCAATACTTGAAGAAGCAGCTTGTCTGGTTTGGTGGTCCATCTGAGCGGTTTGGAGATCAAATTGAAGCGCTAACTGAACAATTTGACGCCAAAGGTGGTGCTAGCAAGTGTCACCGTCAACCAAATCCACGTTTTATAGACGAGGGCGACAAGTGTATCATTGAAGAGGCACGATGTCAATGGAGGGAGGTAAGGGTTGATGCACTAGATCAGCTACGCGCTATCTTCACTATTGTTAGCAAGCCTCAAATCCATCTCACGTGGAAAAGAAAGATGAAATTATTCAAGAAGATTTTTCAGTAGATTTGACCTCTATAGTGATCTACGACATCTATCCTGGCGAAGAGGATCCATTGAAGGAGGTAAGTCCTTCCATTGACACACTACAATTTGTTGAAAGGAATGATGTCTACCACGCTGCATCAACACCCTCCCAAAAAAGAACCAAATTTACATTGACAACTAATCCACATTGTTACACTTATTTTTATATTTCCCTTTTTGAATTTATAATTCCTGCACCTATCAGGGTATACAGATAAACAGACAGCCATGCCCATAAATAATCATTTGCCTTGAATTGGTGGACTTAATAGTAGCATTTTTTTTGGTCTGGTTGAATGTATCCGCATTCCCTGAATTAGATTATACTAGCTAGATCAATTAGAAACAGAAAGAAGAAAAGAAAAATATGACAAGAATAAGTGCGTAGTACCATGTAATTGTATCCTCTTGCTTCTCTGATTCTCTGCAATTCCTCATCGTTCTCGTAGTTTTCTGGGTTCAAGTGCCAGTACAGCACTCCCAAGTCTGCATAATCACCCATTCCCATCAACAATAAATAAATATATAAATATATAAAAAGAGAAAGACGAAGAGAGAAGGAGGTCTGACCAGCCAAGTGGTCCGATGAAACGAACTCCTTGGGATTGCGATGGTGAGGTAGCCTAGGATCTGCTTCGCTCTCGTCCATGAACCATGCCTGCTTTTAATTGGTAAATTATTAGGAGGACAAAAAACCTTGACATTTATGAATATATATTAATTGATTAAGATAACATAATGCCCAGATTAAGATATTCATTAATAAGGAGATAGTGCTAATTACCAAACTCGGAGGAAGAACTCACCTCAATTGCCATGGGTGACTCGGTAAACCTTTTAGATATGGTGAACACAGTGTTTGTTTGTTTGTTTGAGAGTAGAGAGTGATACGAGTGGCTTTCGATTTTTATAATGTTGTTGTTATTCTCGAACTTTCCGGTTTTAGATTTTCTTGATTATCTCGTCACATTGTCTGCGACGTGTACTGCTCAATTGTCTCTGGATATATTTGTGGTGTGTGCTTTTAGCAAAAATCTTATCGTTCTTGGCGTTTATCGTCTATCCTGATCTCTCGAATCTCCGGTCGTCAGGTACCGAACATGTTTCCCTCCCACGTTAGTAATATTGAGCTAATTAAATTTTACTTTTTTAAAATTTAAAAAAAAAATAAAAAAAATTGAGAAAACTCGTAAATAAAAATAGTAGCAAGACTTTTCAAATATAAAGAATATTTAATTTTTTTTTAAGCGTATTTGTTCATTTTTATTATCTTTCTCACTTACCAAAGAGATTTATCCTCATTACTGTGTCTAACTCTTGATTAGAGTTTTTACATGAATGGATTAGGCTCTTGATATACTGTCTATAATGTTAAGAGTACGTTTCGCAGAATTCGAGATGTCTGAGATTCTAGATGAGCAAAAGAGACAAGTAAATACTTACAAAATTTCTTAAATAATAACATGCGAGATTATATTCGATGGATTCCAACTCCCCTTTTAGGAGGGAAAAAAAAAGTAGGAACAAATACCGTGAATTTATGCTTCAACTTAAGCCTTCAATTTTATTTTATTTTTTTTAATTTAATTTTAGGGTTAAATACTTAATTAGTCCTTAGGGTTTGGAAACTTTATTTTTTCCTTCCTAGGGTTTGGAAAGTGACTAAATTGGTCCATATGGTTTTAAAAAGTGGCCAAGTTAATTCATCCGTTATTTTAGTTGACTTATTGACAATTAGAAGTTGTAATTATTATTTTTTATTTTATTTTTTAAAATTTAAAAATATTTTTCAAAAAAAAAGAAAATCTGGGTGGCAGAGCCACCCTTGTTTTTTTTCTTTTTGAAAATATATATATTTTTAAATTTTTTCAAAAAAATTAATTAATTGCCACGTGTTAACTTCTAATTACCCATATGATCAGTTAATCTAATCAATCAATAACTAATTAACTTGTCATTTCAAAACCACACCAATTTTCACTTTCCAAACCCTAGGAGGAAAAAATAAAGTTTCCAAACCCTAAATAATTATATTTTATAATGCTTATGTAAACTTTAAGTTCTAACTAAACAAGAAAGTAAATCTTACTTTGTAACTAAAAAATTAAAAAAAAATTAAAATAAATATTCAAAAAGATTGGAGTGGTGACCAAAGTAGTTACGGCTCTACCCAAGTGACCATAGTAACACATGTTGGTTGAAAACTGTACAAGAAAAGTCTAGACGGTAAAAATCACAAATGCTCCCTTACGTCCAATTGAACTATAGACTAAACTAACCCCATTGAGACATATTAGTAAGACTCAAGACCGCTAATAGCCTAATACAATCAAGTTTGCAAATTTTTATTGAGAGTTGAACCCTCACTCAAGTATTTTTTTCAATCACTTGAGAATTACCTTGAAAGAAGGAAGAAGAAATAAAATAAAATTGTTTACTAGTGCTTGGTTGATACGCTTTCAAAAATGACCTTGGTCCCATACACTTTTTTTTATTCCCAAGGCAATAAAAAGATTTTTTTTTCTTACATTCAACATTTTAACTGCAATGGGCCAAAATGACTTTTCAAATGCAATAATAGGCAAATTAGCAACAAGGGATTCGGATCGTCTCCAATTCACATGAATATGAACTGAAGAGTATCTAATTCACGGTTATGGTTAAATTAAGAGCATCAAAGGTGAAAAAAGGGCCATGTCGTTAACAACATTTCGAAGGAAAGAAACGTACAACGTCAAATGCTCAAGTCTCTCATCCAAACCCAAACTTTTCCATCCCCACGCTTGCAAGACACCTCAGCTTTCTCGTCGCTACTGAATCTCACTAATCCTGAATGGAATTTGACTGACATGAAGAGAAGAAGACCATCACTCTCTTTGACAGATTCGTCTTCAAGAAGGAATGCAGAAGAATAAATCTCTTGCCACAGGGCACAACACATGGAAAAACGTTTAACATATTCATATATTTATCCCCTCATGGATTCCTCATTACTTGTAGCTTCCAATTATTGAAAGAGCAGAATGAGGGGTCCCTAAAATTTCCTAGCAAACAACATCCTCTGTTTCAAGCTGGATAAAGTAATTCTCAACTGGGAAATTCCACACAGCTCCATCTCCTTCTATGGGAACAGCAATTCGGATGCTCAAAAGACCAAGCAAGATTAACTGAGATCCAAACAACAATACCAATATCTGGCCAGTACATCCGAAATCCCTAAATAACAGCAAGCCAACACAATTACAACCAAAAAATCTCCAATCTCCCACCAAAATCACAACCCACCGAAAATAATCTCCAAAAAATTCATCCACAACATTTCCCAACATCATCCATCCCGTTTTTACAAAAGAAATCAAGATCAAACAATTTAAAGAAATTTACTAGTTTAGACAAAATTTGAAGTTCGAAGATTGATTCAACATTTGGTGGTGGTTTTTACAATAGAAATCAAGATCAAACAATTTAAAGAAATTTACTAGTTTAGACAAAATTTGAAGTTTGAAGATTGATTCAACATTTGGTGGTGCAAGCAAGATTAGTGAGATCCGGTGGCGACAAGAAAGCTCAGGAGTCTTGCTAGTGTGGGGATGGAAGAGTTTGGTTTGGATGAGAGACATAAGCATTTGACGTTGTACGTTTCTTTCCTTTGAAAGGCCGTTAACGACATGGCTCTTTTTTCACCTTTGATGCTCTTAATTTAATCTTAATTGTAAAATAGATACTCTCAAGTTCATTTGAACTGAAAAAGATCTGAATCCGACAACGAGACCCCACAAGCAAACAACATATGAAGCTCATTAAAATTGTATTTTCTTGAAGACGAATAATTTCCCAAAACAAGGCAAAATTTGAGGAAAAAAAAAAAGAAGACAAAAAAAAAGAGAAGAGAGTAAACTACTATAGGATAGCTATAGTATAGTCATACGGTTAGGATAACGTGGCGGTAAAAATTAACCTTCAATTTTTTTAATTTTTTTTAAGTGCTCTGTTATATAATCAAATTATATGGTATGACAATTATTACTCAATTTTTCTCAGAATTTTGGAAACAATGATAACACACGTAGCTCGTACCATCACCACCTCCTAGTAATAACACCCTTATTAGGACAGCCATTGTTACTACCATCTGAAACCCTAATCATCAGAACAAGAATACAACTACTTCAACTTGTAGAATAAGCCATTAGCATAGCAAAAGATAGCATACCTTTACATAATGAACAGAAAATAGCTGCTTTCCGCTCTAATCTCAACTACCAAATCTTACTCTCGAAAAAGAGAAATTCCTAAGGATGGCAAAATGATTCTTGATATTACAAAATTGATCGGGTGAGTGAACTCATACCATTTAGAAAAGAGGATTCTCCAAGCCACGTCTCCAGAAATAGACAGTTAAAACTTCACTGTCTCTGCAGAGCCAGCCCAAAATCATGCAAAAGGCCGGCCTGTAGGCGGCTATCAAGTTGGTTACCTCTTTCCTTTCTTTCATATTTGGCATAGTGGTTATCAAAATAAGTAGAGCTCTCTATTTAATTGCCAACTCCATCTGACCTAGAAAGTGGTTCCAATTCAGCATTCTTGGATATCTGCAGTTCAGCGAATGTATTACTCATAAATGGAGGACAATCAGTTCATATGGAACAGATTTTATTTTGATCAACGCTTCCAGATGGTTATTAGTCTTATACCCGGTCAAGCAGAGAAAGAACTATGTAGCTTACCTTTGTCATTGAGATCAACAGCAAGACCAGCACTCTTTAGCTGGTTGTCGACAGAGCTACTCGAGGCTTGTGGCAGGCCATGCTGGGGTGGAGAGCTCGTGTTACTCCGGCTTGATTTCCCATTTGGGGTATGCGTCCTCACTTGATGGTTCAAGTAAGTTTCTAAGCCAGAAGGTGTCAATCCTGTACTTTTCTTGCTCTTTAATCTTCCCCTTAAAGGAACATAAGTAGGAAAAGAAAGAAAATGATATGCGATGAGACGAAGGCTTGAAAAGAATCCCAGGATGATACAAGGTTATTAATGTCATGCAGTGATAGATTCTTTATTCAGACTAGTTACCTGTCTTTCCGTTTTTCAAGATATCTCTGCAGTGAGACTTTTCTGTTCGCCTGACCCTCTACATCTTATGAAAGACCACCAAAAGTTTAGAGGGCAAATAAACAACTGATAAGTCCCATGAATTAAGCAAAGTAGCTTCTTTAACTAAATAATTCCTCTAAATTATTATCATCAGTCTCCATAACATGCAAAGAGGTCTCATTAAGGCAAAGTTCAATATCCTTTTAAATGTATCTGTCTAAGTGATGTGCTTAGGTCTTTACTAATTATTCAAGAGTTAGATGTAAACAGAATATTTCAAATGGAAGCACCATGGTATATCTTAAATCACCAATTGTCTCAAAAGTTTAAACTAAAAGAAAATTGTGAATTCAATCATTCAATTAATATTCTAACACTCCCTCACGTGTGAGCTAAAATTCTCCATTGACAAGTGAGGTCAATCACGTAAAATATTTAATAAATTGAGGGTGAACTATAGGTTCGAACGCAAGACTTCTACTCTGATACCATATTAAATCACCAATTATCCAAAAAACAAAAGTTGATTAAAAATAGTAAATTTAATCATTTAATTAATATTCTAACAATATACAATGAAAAGCATAAAGCATGGAAGGGGTATGGCATAAACAAAGGTGTGGTAATTTTGAACACAACGATGGAAGAGATGGAGGTGATCACGACATTAATGCCAACAGTTTAAGTAGCTGTGAGGGTAGTCTTAGTATGGTGCCTACAATGCTTAGGTGGCAGAAAACTAAAGTGCTAATGGTCATCTTATATACATATGTGCGTGTGCGCAAGCGAGCGTGTTGTGTAACTTGTCATGTCATTCAAATATATTTGATGCAAATGAGTGTCACAAGAACGTGATTTTATTGCTTTATCTTGCTTATTCTTTTCAAAAGCATGAAAAGTACTTTGAAATGCTCTATAACTGCCTTTTAGTTTAATATAGAAAACAGGACCACTCTCCTCTGCTAAGGGGCTACAGGGTCTAACAATTGGCCCTGTGGCCCAACAGACCTGCAACGCACTCGTGAAGCTCATTAGAGGAGGATATTGGTTACAGTAAGAGGATCCTCCTTCACCTCAATTTGGTGGCAATGCCCCTGAAGTAGCAATTAGGATTCTAACTTGGCCTATGGGGTCTGGACATGGTCTAGAGAAAAACTCTAGCATCTATTCCTTTAAAGATTGGGTCTCAGTGGAGGAAATACTGTTTACAATACCATAATGGCAGATCAACACTTAACAAAAGCACCCAAGTTTTGCTTTGTGGATATACTCCATTTGAACACGCATGGGTGGAGTGTGTGTGTATATATATATATCCTTGGCTGCCTTAATATTACTGCAATAACCATTTCTTTATGTAAAACTATTAACATCGATTATCTTTTCTCCCAAAATGAGAGCCATGAAAATTATATGCAAATTAAGCATGCTATAAAATTGAAAGCAAACTGAAGTTTCTTACCAGGGTCACGAGAAGTGTTCCCTTTCTCCCTGTACTGCTCAGAATATTCTGTCATCTTCTCTGTAAAATCAAATCAAATTCACCAGTTACCAAGCAAACAATCTCTCAAAGTTACCCTTTTTAGTATAGGTATTTCAATATTGTCAATTGCGAAAGAGTTTGAACTATTATAATGTTAAAATCTAATGACATTTATCCATTCTGTCAGCCTTGCCGAGTTGACTCATTATTAATGCATGCAAAACTCAATGAACTTTAGGCATTATTTGGAACTTTTGAAAAGAAGATCCAGGAAATTGATCTACAAACTCTAAATTGACCCATTTTAGGTTCAATTTGCATTAGAGCAATGCATAGTAATCAATGAACAAGACAAGCACAGCTAGCCTATATCATCGAAAATAACTTCAGACAATTAAGTCATTTTCACTTTGGACCATACAAATTATGCAAAAGCAAGGGAAAAAAGAAGTTAGTTATGTCCTACATTTCCAAATATGAAAGAGGGAGATGCCTAGACCGTTTACAGGATCTACTTCTCCATTCACCAAATACAGCTTAGCATGGTTTCAAGTGCAGCTGAAGCAATACTGAGATGAGATAATCCATAGCCTTCCAACATTATAGCATTCAAAGAGTCAACTAGCATATTGTTCCCAAAAGTTACCTGCTTGCATGATATGTGCGGTACTAGGAGGAATAAGGCGATCTTTTTCACATGCTGCCTGTAAATGGCATGGAATGGACCAAAGAGATGCAGCTCTACCTAGAGTATCATCCTGAGGCAAATGAACTGGACTTGCTGCAAGGTGCATGATTGCCCGTGCCTGCAAATCCAGATATGGTTGTAATGGAAGACCAACAGATGACTGGAGTTACCTCCATGTATCCAAGCAAAGAGGAAGGTCTATTACCTTCTCAGGTGGCACTCCATCGTACACATTCACCTTGCCACAGTAGAAAATCGTCATTTGTCCCACTGACCCATTTGTTGCACACGGGCTCCTGTGGCCACATTTTCAAATAGTTCTTTTCTAATACTTACTAAAAATCATCAGCAGAAAAATTGGCTATTTAACTAGGATAAAATGTGGCCCAAATTCCACCACCCATAGTAAATGTAAATTTCTGCCTATTTCTCTAAACTATACACAGGATATGCCACTCTTTTACAGAAAGCAGTCATAGAATTTGTGCTTGTTATATAAAACTTAGGGTAAAATGCAAAATAAGTCCGCGCGATTCACCTAATTTACAATTAGCTCCATGTAGTATTAAAATGAACTAAAAGGTCATTGAGTTATGCCAAAAAAGCAATTTACCCTCTACAATCAAATTCCGTCCACTGACTTAATGGATTCTAATAGTGCGAAATGTCAAAGCCAACAAAATTATAACTCATGTCCTATTTAAGTCAATGTCATATTAATGGAATCTATTAAATTAGTGGACATAATTTGACTCTAAGAACTAACTTATTTTTTTGGCATACCTCATGAACTTTTGAGTTCATTTTGATACCACAAAGAACTAATTGAAAATCAGGTAAACCATAGGAATTGATTTTGCAATTTCCCTAACACTTTATATATGCTTATAACATCAAAGTTAGGTAATCAAGAAAAATACACTGTCTTAAATTGAAAAGCAGCATTCACAATTAGATGTTCTTCATCAAGTACAAAACAAGGTAATTTCTGGTCTGGTGCTTTCACGTCCTCCCAGCTAATCATTATATGACTTTAAACTGCCATTAACTCAAAATTTTAAATTTTAAATTAAAAAGAAAAAGAAAACTATTGCTTTTACTTGTCTTGAAACTTAGCACTAGAAGAAAAAATTCGTCCTTTCCTACAATTTCACCTGCTAAAAAACTATTTGGTGAATAGAGATCTTCGCAATTTGCAACAGAAGAGGAGAACATGGAAGCATAGAAAGAAAAGAAAAGAAATATATGACAAAGTTATTAGGTATTCAAGCTCCAGGGTGTGGAAAAACCCTTATCATACTGTGAAACCCAACCCCATTCTTGACCATAAAAGAGAATATGAATAAAGGAATTTAGTCATTATATGCAATTAAGAACTAGTTTTTGCCGATTATAAACCATTTTCTAGCAGAAATATAAACAACTAAGGCCAAAATGTAGCTTTCAGATAAGGAATAGACAATGGGGTGAGATATTGCACTACTAGGGATGGTTCACTAAAATTAAACCTGGAAGAGTTGATTTCAAATTTAAAGCAGCTTCCATCTTGCAAAGGTTTTTAGTCAACTAACTGAAAAAGGTTATGGAAAAAAAAAATCCACAGTTTGACTGTTGGTTAAGTCCCTCTTCATGGTATGGCTTGCTCGATACAATCAAAGACTAATCAACAGATGACAGTTTTATATCACTATGGTCTACATAGGGAGGGATACACACAAAATTTTCCATTTCATTGCATAGTCGGGATGCATGCTGCTAAGGGAATAGAAGAGTAAAAAGTGTATAATTTGAAAGGAAAAAAAAAAAAAAAGTCCGCTGAAACTGGTTCTATTATTAGGAATTTTGCCCATTCAATGATCCTGTCACACCCATTCAGCAGCTAAGCATGCTTACAAGTTCGTGCTCCTAAATCTCCTCCTCTTTCTTCCCTTCTTATTAAGCACAAAAACAGATTTAGCCAATATAGAGTTGCTTTCTATATCTACCATCGCTTCAGATCACTTTCCAAGTTATATTTCCCCCTAAACAGCGTTTGAAACAAATTCAAATATATTCTACTTGTTATCAATGTAGGTTAGGATACACTCGACACCAAGTCCACATCCCTTGACTTGGTCTTCTTTACCAAGAAACTCAACCAACAACCTCCGGGGTGGCTGTTGTTGAAACTTTATCAAGCCCATCTTGTTAAGTCAAAACACCTCATACGTATCATTCAAAGTTCGGCTACCATTCTGTCGACATGCATTTTCCGTTTACACCAAAAAAAAAAACGTGAAACATCGAAAAACAAAACATAAACTCACAACCACATTGAACAATCAAACTCAGATCCTAAATTAACACCATTCAACAACTTCCTAGTAAAAGCTCCAATGAGCTAATCAGAGCACATTAACCTTAAAACCAAATACATAGCGTTGAAGACCAGACCTCGGACTGATCGCATTGTTCTCTATCTCGGCCGATCGATCCCCCGAAGGAGCCGATATCAGCGTGTCCTTTCTTTCCTCCGCCGATACCGAAACCTGGACATCAGGACTCGGTTCTTTAACCGAATCAACCGAATTCGAAGTCACCTACACATATATATTAATTATTCATAAAACGTGTTATCAGCATTTACTCACATTGTTAAACTATACAACAAAAAGCTCTACCTGGTAGTTGAGAAAATCTTAGCTACTATTATAAAATAAAAAATAATAATAATAATAATAAAAGAGAGGGAGGATTTCGGTCAAAGTAGGAAACTTTTTTCCAAAGGTTTTTCTCGGGAACCAAACGGGGGAGGGTAAGAGCGAGTGAGACTCACGCGCGGCTGAGAAACGACGGCCCTGCGGAGAGCTCCGGCGCCGGAAACGTCGTCGCTCGGCTCCAGAAGAGCCTTGAGGGAAATCACTTGCTGGATCGCCTGCGATTTGTTCCACGAAGGCCTTCGCATTCCTGTACGAACACGTGTCATTCCGTTTCTTTAAAAAAGATAAAAAATATTACTTAAATCATACATATAAAAAATATATATACAGCCATATGTATATATATATACATATAGAGAGAGAGAGAGAGAGAGAGAGGGGGGGTGAGGGGTAGCGGAAAATAGAGAGGGAGAGTAGGGGCAAAGGTGGAAAAGAAGAACCTTTATCTTTGAGGTATTTGCGGCAGTCTTCGCGGGTGAGCTGTGAAATGTCTTCCTCGGTGAGCTGGCTGAGGGGTTTGTCGAGAATGGACCGGAACGACGTCGTGGCGGCGTTCATGGCCTCGGATTGCGGCGAGGATCTCGCCAGGCGCTCAGCCCCTGTAATTTTCGGCACGGTGTGGGGGTTAATGTGTTGGGAAAAGTGGGAGAAAGTGTGTAATTGTGTTGTGAGAGAGAGAGAGGAAGAGAGAAAGAAAGGGCGAGTGAGAGAGAGAGAGAGTGAGTGAGTGTGGGGATGGGGGGGGCGGGGAGGGGGTGGTGCGAGAAAGAGAGAGAGAAAGAGGGCGCGGCGTCTCTCCTCTTTGCTAGGGGCTTTTTAGAAGCTAGGATGCACCCTAGGCTGCCACGTAGTGTGGCTGTCTCAATTATTATGGACTAAGCAGTGGGGGGGTCTTTTAATTATTTATTTCACAAAACCTTAATCCAGTTGAGGAATGAGGATGGATGAATGAATATTTTTTTGTTTTGGGAAAAGTAGTGGTGAAAAATATCTCGCCTTTTGTCAACAAGGCTCCCCTTCCACCATTAGAATATAAAAATATATATATATATAATTAGAATATAAACCCATCAACGTGTGGGCCGGGGCACTCGTTGTTGTTGTTGATGCAAAATTATGTGTGAAAAAGTGGGGACTTGTAGCGTATGTGATGTTCATGTACATCAATTCATTACGGACAGTCAATGACCTATCTATCTATCACACCTCCTTTAGCTTCTAGCGTTTACCTTCTCGCATCTTTCCAAATCCACTTCTCATTTTTAATACAAATTCCAACAAATTTTCAATTCTATTATACTTTTTTTCCACTTTTCATTCCACACTCATCTCACTCTTACTCATAACCCAAACCCCCCGCGATCGGCTTTTACAACTCTCTTCCCTCTCCTCGTCATCCACAACCATACCCTTTTCGACGATCTATTTGAGGGTCCACTTAGGTCAAGACTAGCAATTTGTCAAAGTGTGCAGTGGGCAATTGAAAACAAAAATTGTAGAGATATTTAACATAAAAGTACTTTGATTACATATAATGGTGGTCAAATCCTCATCGTATGCTTCGATTACAAAGTGGGGGTAGCCAAACCATCCTCACATGCTTCGTATAATGTAAAAAGACTTTGATTTCATGGCTTAGTTAACAACATTGAGAACACTTCGTTGGAGAATGAGAGCGAAGTGAGAGGGAAAAAAAAAAAGTTTTTTTTAATTTTTTTATTGTCATACAACTTATGCAAAACAACTACTAGAAGAACCTTCACGAGCATTTTCTTATTCACTATTTTCCATAATTGTTGAACTATGATCCTTCACATACTTATCATACAATTCATGCAAAACTTGAAGAACAAATTCAATATTTCTAGTAGCTTTTGGCTCTTGATAAATTACCATGAAATAAAATTTTACTAACTCTATTTTGAACCTTGGATCCACTACTAGTTATATATCGCCATTACCAAATTACTTTCACCCTAATATTATTCATTCTTAGTGTCATTGCTTTGATGTACTCATTTACATCCCCAGACTTCCTATCCAATACATATTTCATTATCCACAATTGAGGAATAAATATATTAGCAGTTGGATAATAACTTGCTGAAGTTCATTTCTCACATCATTAAAAAACTTAAATATCTCAAACACTTTCTCCGCTTTAACCCAATTTTCAACGGTTGGCACTCAATACTATGTATTTTTACTGACTATGACCCTTTTTAATTCGAAATATGTTCACATTTAGATTGTATGTTTTATTATTTTTTTAATAAAAAAAAAAATTAAACGAAATTTGCATGAAAAATGGGTTTTGGAAGGAGCTCTTGTCTCTTTAAGGCCAGGCCAGGCCAGCCCCGGCCATATTGGGCCTAACTTGTTGTCTCTTCCTATATTTTTTCTATCTCTGTTCGGCTCAGTAAAGCCCAAAAAAAAGAGAGTTCTTTTTCTCTCCAACGTTTTAATTCTTTATTACATCCTTTGATGTCTGAAACCCACGCTTTCGACTTTATTTCTTTCTCTCACTCTTTTTTTTTTTTTGTTTAATTAATTAATTTATTATTATGCAGAAAATAAAATATAATGGGTTGCCTGGAATCATAATTCATTAAAGTCACATGCTTGATCTAAAAACCATAGAATTTAGCCACCCCATGTCTAAAGTACAAATGGGTACTTATGTGTGCCCCTTTTCTCACGTAACTGCTTTGTGCAGTCATTTGAAAGAATTGGGTCATTTTTTAACATTTATATGTATTTTTGCACTGTTATATTTTGTTTTGACTTTAATGTTGGGGAGTCAACCCACCTTTTTAATTCGTTGTTCTTTTTTCTTTTTTTCTTTCTTTCTTTCGGATCTAGTAAGAATTATTTCTCCTTATAACCCTTTTCTTTATTCAATAAAAAATAATAATAATAAACAAACAAACAAATTGATTGGATCTTATGAGCTTAATGAAATAAGAATAAATATTTAAAATTAGTCTTTATATATATATATATAGAGAGAGAGAGAGAGAGAGAGAGTAGTATACTGTTGAATTTTGGTGGTACTTGGGGTTAGTTGGACATCAAAAGGAGGTTTGGCGTGAACCAAACATGAAAACTGCAGAGACTGTTGAGTAGAAGGAATCCACAGTAGGGAGACGGACAACCCATTATCTCATCTCTTTCTTCATCAGTCTTCGGATTGGGGGGGGTTGTACGTTGTTTGCCTTCAATTTCAAAAAAGAAGCCAAAAAAACAGTGACCGCCTTAAATGCTACCAAACCCCAAACCCCAAAAACCCATCAATCAATCAACGCCCCCTCCCTTACTTACCGGAAATATCGTACGGCCCTCATTTAATGGAACCCTATGCTTCTATTTTTCCGCTACACATTTTTTTTTTTAAAAAAAATAATAATAATTATTGGATTCTCATATTATTTGACATACATATGATAATAGGATTTAATGATTTATCTTTAACTCTTGAAGATATAAATAAATAAATATACCCTGGAATAAAAAAACAAGAAAGAAAAGAACAAGGAACAATGCGTAGGTGTGGATGTGGGACATGGTTGTATTTAATAAGAGGGAGAGGGAGAGGGAGAGCAGCAAGCAATAATGGTGGGTGGGTTACGTGGGTACGTGGGATTGGGTTTGAGCTTCACTCTAGATGTTCGTCCCGTACGAGACAGCTCCCCCTATTTCTCCCACACGCACGAAACCCGCACGTGTGTTGATGGATGCCGTCTGCCTGAACACAAAACACCCCCCTACTTTTGGGACTATTACACTTTTGTCCCGCTTTCCCTTTCCATCTTTCCTATTTCATTTCCCACTACCAACAACAGCCTACTCGATTTGCGCTAGCTGTTCCTTTCTTTTTTTCTTTCTTTTTTTTCTTTTTTAACTTTCTTTCAAATCTTTTAATAATATCCTTACCAAAAAAAAAAAAATCTTTTAATAATATATATTTTTGAACCTTTTATTATGTGAGAATGATGTGCCATTGCGTCAACAGAATAAGACACAAAGTCGAAGTTGGCCTCTAAATCCAGGTATACTTGGCCATGTTTGGTACACAACAAGCTATTTTTACTATGCATGATTTATAATTAGTGAAGAAATAAATGAGTGTAATAATTAAGTATAAAAATTTATTTTGTAATAAATTTTTATTTAAATAGTAGTAAAAAATAGATATATTTAAAGTCAAACTGTTCACTCTTTAAGGATAATTTAATCGGCCGTGAATCACGCCTTATAAAATAAAAATCATTAATTCAAATTTCTCACCCTCATCTATCCGTGCAATCCTACCTTCCTGTTCCTGTCGTGGGCTCCCATTTTTTTTTAGGGAAGAGTAAGAGAAAGGATTAGGTGTTGCACAGTACTACAGTATACATTATGCAACTGCCCAAATGGGTTGGTGGGTCATTTTAGGTATATGGGCGGGCTAATCATCCCACAAAATGGGTATGTTGTTGGTCCGGGTGAAACCCAAGTGTACCACAATCATTATCATACGAAGAAGAAAATTAACCCCAGGAGGAGTAGGAGTAGTAGGAGTTGGAGACTGTAGGAGTGAGGACAAAAGACAGATATTCAAACACATATTTCCTATATATGGAGGATGGAGCCTACTACAAATGTGTTATTATTTTTTTACCCACTCCCTACAATGGTGTATATCATTCTCATTCAAATTCTCCAAACTAATAGAAATGGCATTTTCGTAACTAGCCACCTTGCATGGCCCGCATTTCCATCATCCCCCCATAGGCTAAAATGCTATAGCCATGGCCATGGCCATCAAATCATTCAGGGCATACTAGGTCCACTCCCCACCCCACCCTTTCGCCAAGCAATAAAACAAAAAAACTCTCTCTCTCTATCTCTCTCTAACTCTCTTTCTCATCTCTTTTGGTAGCTAGGTGTGTTTGACTTGGACTCAAGCACCCACACTCACACACGCAAGAACTGCAACAATAATAGCAACGTCTGCGTCGCTCTCCTTCAAATGCAATATCTTTTTCACTCCTCCTGAGAGCCATATTTATTTATTAATTGGTGCTCAGCATTCAGTCGTTCAGTCGCTATCCTGCTCGGCGATGGGCGTACTGCGCCGCCGCCTCCGCCGTCACACTCACACTCACACTCTACAAACTCTCACCGCCCTAACATTTCTCTTATTCGCCTCCGCCACAGCCATCTCTCTCTCCCAGCTCGGTAAGCACACAAAACCCACCCGCCCACCAAACCCTTTTCATCAATTAATTAATTAATATATTTCTCTCTCTCAACTCAACTCAACTCTCAACACAGCCCTAGCCAGAAGTATATAGTACTCTTTTCTGATCATTATTGTTTGTTTTCCCACCAGGTAGTCAGCAGCGCGAGTTGAGAGAGAAAAGTGAAGCAGAATCAAGAGCAATATTCGGGTTGACCCGGAGGACGTCGCTTGGTCTTGGGTCGTCGCCACCCTCGTGCCGATCCAAGTGCGGTAGATGCTCGCCTTGTTATCCCGTGCACGTGCCGATCCACCCTGGCCTCACCACCCCCCTTGAGTACTACCCTGAAGCTTGGCGATGCCAGTGCGGGAATAAGCTCTTTATGCCTTGAAAGAAACAAAACAAACACAGACGAAGAGAAAGAAACAAGTAGATATTATCAGTTTATTTTTTCTTTTCTTTTTTTGTTCAAGTATCGATCAGAAAGAAACTCTAGCTAGCGATTCCTCTCTCTCATGCGTTGCTTCTTTTAATTCTAGGCTTTTATATTATAATTATAATTATTAATTATTAATGTTGCTGAGACTGAGAACGTTGGGAATGTAAGAATTTAGGTGATATTATCGAGAGGGATCGAGCTCTCTCCTTTCTGTGTTACTTTTAATTAATTATATATGATAATTCAATTCAAAATTGGAAGTTAAAAGGTGTAATTAATTAATTAAGATATCTGTATATATCCTTTTAATTAGAGAAAGTAATGAAGAAGAGGGTGCAGCAGTACAAGTACAAATAATATTTCAATCTTATTTGTATGCTATTTAAGTGGGTGAGGATATAATCCTCAGAGTATTTCTTAGTATGGTCTATATATGTACTGCAACATTATCCCACAATATCCTACTGCATTCTAAATAGTGCAAAAAGTGAACATAAATGATCATAATCTTGCTGGGGAATGGGGAAATGGTGTGAATTCATTCGAGACAAATTACGTACCAATCTCTCTACCATAACCATTCTATTATTAATTTATCTATATATAATATTATGTAATATATATATATATGCGTGTACCCGGCCCATTGGCAACTATTGAGAAAAGAGCATCAAAGCTGGGGAAAAACAAACAAAGGACATCACATTTGTTTGTTTCGTTGTTGTTGTTCTGCAATCTGTTGGCTGGTTTTTCACTGTGCCCCACCTTTTTCCCCCCCTTTTTTTTATACTATACGATCGATCCTCGATCTCTCTCGCTGGTGATGAGAGATACGACGACAGCATTCATTGCTCTACGGAAATCGATTTCTTCTTCCTCCGTAGCCTACCTAAAAAGTCTCACTACTGTTTGTTTCCAAATATGCCCTCCTGGCTTGCCAGATAATTACTTCCTTCATTCTGAGGAGGATCCTACTCACAGCTTACGCCATGCATTCGTAACATTATCTTAATCCTTATAGAGATAGTGAGACAGACAGACAGGGAGAGATATTAATTATAGTAGTTTTGGTACTTCATTGGTTCCTAAACCGGTTAGGTACATCTCTTCGAATTCTTTCAATAAATTGAGACTTGAGTGTAGATAAGTCAAGTTATGGTTTAATTAAATTTGAGAGCATTTATAGTTTTCATTATCTAAACTCCAGGCTCTTTTTGAGCGATTTTCAGCGGCTCGATATACACAATTAGGCTGCTATTCTTCTAAGATAAAACAAGATATTTTTCTAGAAACTGACGTTTGCCTTACTGCTAATTAATAAGCCAAGAAAAGTCTAGGGGTTTATTTGATAAACGGTTTTATTTCGACGATGTTGTATCAAAAATTGATTGATATGAAAAAAAAGTAAAAATATTTTTTTTTGAAAAGTAAAAAATATATTTGATATGAAAAAATGAAAATATTTTATAGTGATTTTTTTATTTAAATAGTAATAAAAATGATTGATTTAACATAAAAAAAAAATAAGAGAATGTTGAAAACATAAAAATGTAGGATTTTTGTGCATTTACCTTTGTTAAATTGTTCACGGAACGGTGTCTGGAAGAAGACACCTTGTAATCAGTGCAAGCAGCCAGGTTGGTTCCAAAGCCTCTAGTTAACCCAAGCGAGCTCCATTTTCCCCTCATGTGTTTGAGAAAGAATGTACTTCCTACGTTTGTCAACAATTAAAATGCACTTACTAGTTATTACTAGCCTCGCATTTTTTTTAATGACCATAATTCATATATATATAAGGTAGAAAATGGGAGGGAAAATTATTGAAGAAAAAGACAAGCTAAATAAAATAGAATCGTTGAAAAGAAAGCATGTGTTTTTTATGTGTCAACATGCACAAGAATATCAAATATATAGTTGAAGGAGGTCAACAACGTAACTAACATGATCATAGTAAATATTAATTACCATAATATGTAGAGAATATTTTCATAATATATGTTAAATAAGGTAACTAATGATAATATACTACACGTGCATAGTGACATCCGGATACCCTTTAAACTTTAGATCATGAAATCATCTTAAGTTTGAAAATAAGATTATTGAACCATCCCAATGAGTGAAATTTTGTAAAGATGTTAACTGGTTAGTTAATTTTCGAATGAGCAGGTCTTATCGTTTGAAATGACGCATGAAGAGACAAATCAATCTTGATAATTTTAGTTTGGTCAAACCAACAAATATGAGTGTGATTGGCCACCAAACACTTGTTCAATACAATAAAACACTGTGGATGAACCTACAAATTATTGAAAATTGGCCAAACTATATATGAGTATGCATGTTAGATCATCACTATCCCACAAGCCACAAGGGGGATGAGCTCGATCCTGTTGCAAACTTTGAGGCTGAGAACTTAGGTGTGGCCTGTGGGAGTGTTTTTTTTGGTATTAAATGAGGGTAAAAAGAAAATCGAAGAGATCGAATTTATCTCAAAATTCCAATTCCCCCGACACCCACCACGAAAAATGCCATAGATGTTGCTGATAAGCTGCTCATTCACGAGGCCAGGCCTGACATTATTTATTTATGATCATTTCTATATTAGTAACAATAATATTTATAATTAATAAGTATGAAACTCTGAATTAGGTGAGACAAGCTGAGCAAGAGATGAGAAGGGGTGGGCCGATTGTTCAGAAATGTGCGTATATTTTAAAGGTGAAGGTGGAGTCAGTTTGCCCATTCCTCCACACATACATGACAGTTGACACACACCACCTTCGGTTTGATAATCAGAGGGAGAGAAAGAAAAAGAAGAGAGAAAAAAGATAGATTGATTTTAATTATGAAGTGATATTTGATTTGACAGTGTTGTTGGTGGTGCCTGCTGCAGCCTGCAGTGAGTGTTATCTATCTTTGGAGGCCAGAGTGCTCTTGTCAATCTTTCACTTCCCACGAACTCTCATGTTATTTAGACCGCTGCTGCTGCTGGTGGTGCCGAGGGAGTGCTCTTGTCAATCTTTCACTTCCCAACGACCTTTATTCTGCCACCTTTGATATGCAATTATAACCTACATACAATAAGCCTTAGGCTGTGTTTGATATGCAATTATAACCACCCCTGATATGCAATTTTAGCCTTAGACTGTATTTTTTTTTTCCTTGATATATCCGCATAAAAAGAAATTTTTTATTTTTCTTGATATATTTGTACAAGAAAGAAAAAAATATTCAAATTAATAATTTTTATTTTATTAGTTGTGATTTTAATAAATTGAGTTACTTCTTAAAGACTTTTAAATTGTATTTTGCAATGGAGTGACAAAACTAGACTTCAAAAATTTAATTTTTTAAAAATTAATTTTAATCTTTTTATTTTTCGTATCACATTAATTATTTTTTTTATTATTTAAATAAATAATATTATAAAATAAATTTTTTTTACTTTTTTATATAAAATATTTTTACTTTTTTTTTTTACATTAATCAAATTTGTTACAGTATTGACCGATTTTTTCAAATCTTTTTTTTTTACCAAACATAACTTAACACTCCAAACGGAGCAAAAACTAATTATTTTTGTAATATTTAACTCAAAATCCGTCAAAAACATCTAAGTTAGCTTCTTAAAATTCGGAAAAATAAAAAACACTCTTCATCTTCATATTAATTGAGCAATCAACAAACTATTTCTGTTTTTTTATTTATTTTTTAAAACTTTAGTAAACCACTAGTTCTGATGCAACAGCTTTACGTACCCACAAGCAAGAGCTAGCTAGTCTTTTACTCGAGCAAGCCTATAGATGAGGGACAGGATCCCTTCTAAATGGGGATCCTCCTCTTATCCCCTTGGGAGGGATTTGAGCGAGGAGCTCTTCTGTTTGGAACAAAAAAAATCCTTTTCTTATAATCTCTCAATTATTATCCACTAGCCTTTTTTTTTTTTTTTCCTTTCATTATAATTTAATTTAATTTTTTTAAAGAAATCTTCTTAAAAAAATAATAATAAAGTGACCAAAAAAAAAGAGAGAAAGTGAAAGAAAAAATAATAAGCTATTCTTTGTTTATTTATTGTTCACACTAGAAAAAAAAAATTTACCGTTCATACTAAAAGAAAAAACTTATTTTACCTATTCAGCTGGAGACAAAATAGTTGATAGTAGTCAAATTTGGTTATTATGGGTCATCTGTTTATTTTGTTAGTTGCAGTAAGAGCTGAAAAAAAAAATAATAAAAAAATTGTAAATAGATAACCAGTTGGCTGGCTCTTTTGTAATGTTTTTAGTGAATCATTGGAACAAACTACATGGGGTAGCTCTCGGTCATACTGCTACTATGGTAGTCTTGGACGTTTATGGCTAACTTCCAAAGCATAATTCAGTAATTATATAGTGAGATAATCTCCAAAGCATTCTACTTGAAAGTGCGGTAAATTCATCATAGAATTTGTAAAAGTAAATAGTAGTTTTATTATTTTTTTTTGTAACAAACCGACATCAATAAAGCAGAAAAAAGTTACACAACAGACACAAAATTAAAAAAAGCTTAGACATAAAGCTAAAAACAAGTTTAAACAGGTTAACAAAATCCAGACAAACCACAAGCAACTCTAAGCAAGTAAAAGTGGAAGTCATCTATAAATGTAACCGATGAAAGCTGTAGCGCAATTTGATGGATACAATCATCGGAAGTGCGAATACCCCTATCAAACATATAAACAGGCTTCCTAAGAAGCAACAGAGATTTAAATGAAATTTAACAATGGAAAAAAGGGGAAAAAAAATTGATTTCACAGACAAAGAGTCTAAAGCCCAACCAGATTGGGTTAAACAATAAGCAATACAACAATAGAAAAATATAAAAAGTTACATAAAATAAAAGTAAAAACTCAAAAAACAGTAGTTGCAATGAAGGAAGTCATTGGTGGTAAGCTGCTCAGTCCATGTGGAGCGTGGAACCCACATGTTGGCGAGTTAGATCCACTTGTGGGAGCGTGTGGTCCGTGCGCCGACGCGTGGAGAGGTCAGTTGGGGGTGCTGAAAGCATTGCCGATAAGCTAAATCGCCAATGATGATGGAGGAGTTTCAAGCTGGGGCTAATGGAGAGGAGATCTGGCTTTGAAAAAGTCGATCTTCAAGACTCCATAGATCCGGTTAACAAAGCATTGGAGGAGACAATCTACAACAAGGATGAAGTGACGGGGATGTTGCAGCGGCTGTTTCATGAGGGTCGGGGGTAAGTCGTCATAGACGATATATATATCTAGAGAAAACTCTAAAGAGAAAAGAGTTCTCTCATAAAGATAGAAACTCAAAGAGAAGGAGTAAGAAAGATGAAAGGGGGTTGGGATCCTCCACAAGCTTGTTCCGCTGAGCTTGAGACAGGAGAGAGAAGAGAGGTTTTTTGCTGGCGGCTAGGGTTTTTGGGAAAAAAGCGGTTTTTTAATAGTAGTATTATTGAAACCATGAATTTCTGCAATCATCTATCTCTATTCTTCTTCAATTAAAGTTCAAACTAGAAATTCAATAGTTTTGAGCTCCACTGGTGCAGTCTCAGGCCCATCTCTTATAGCCAATAAGTCAGTGTTATCACCAAGCAGATAAGCTTTCATGAACGCAACAACAATCCCTCCAACAAACCTCCTCATGGGTTCTCTAGACTTCCCATTCTTACACAAATAGTATGTAGCTTTCCCTCTAATCCCCTTGGTATCATCATCTAACATATCAACATGACCAAAATCCTTCACAAGAAAATGACAAGCTGGTTTTTGACATTCATTAAAGAAATCCTCATGGTTAACTCCCTTTGGAGCAGGAGCAGGAAACAGAGGATTCTTTTTCATTTCACCCAATTCCGTACCAATCACCATTGCAGCCATATCAAGGTCAAATGAATGAGGAACATAGGTGAGTACTGGTGGAGGGGTTTGTTTCCCTTTGTCCATTCCATCAACTGGGTCAATGCCTATCAAAGCAGAGAACTTTAGAGAAGTTGCTGCTTTTTCAAGAGCAACCGCGAAAGCCGCCTTGCCGCCACGGCTGTGGCCGGCGAGTCCTAGCTTTGTTATATTTGGCTGCACATGCGGTGGAAGCAAGTAATGGAGTCCTTCTGATAACCAATTTGTTGTGGCCACAGTGGACTTAATGTCATCAGTTGCGTCTGGTCCAGCCACGGTGTATAACTGTTAAATGCAAAGCAGAAATATGTCATTTGAAATAGACAAAGCACAATGAGGATAACATCAAGGCATAAGGACACTGGTGAAGTAACATGAGCGGCTAGAAGAATCTCAGGAATAAATGGCAAATCTATAAGTCGTTCCTCCATGAAGAACTGCATTAAATCCTGTACTCGACGAGGTAGCCGGCTCTCAGTTACCGAAAGATACAAATCTTAGATATAACTCACCTTTAAAAACCGGCTTGAGATGGTGTCCATATCGGAAGAAGAATATTGGCAAACATTGCCAATAAGGTTTTCAGTTAAAAAAAAAAAGAAAATACACGAGAGAAAGCAAACAAGGGTGTATCATGTGAGCAACTGGAGGAAGTAACTCAAGGCAAATGTTTCTAGCAAGTAAAGAAAGGAGGATTATCCGCAGCATGGATTTCAAATTAAGAATGAAGACAAAAAAACGACAGTTTGATGTCTGCATAGGTAGCTCAAATAGATTGAGTGAGCCTCTCTGGTGTTTCGAGTTCCACTATTTCCACTCCAAACAGGCCACATGATAGAAACAATTCAGCTTCCATTAACTATTTGTCAAGTGAAAATGAAAGCACAATAATTCACATGTGTTTGCCTTATTTGACAAAGTAACTCAACGTGCCCACCAACAAAGGGGCGGAAGGCAATCGGAAAGACAGGATATATAAGAAAACTTGCCGTTTAAGGCTTGGAAGAATCTGAGTACAAAAACACACCAAATCCATCCTGCAATAATATTTGAGGTCATGACTCTGGCCACGTCTTGGAATATTGGCCGCAATTTCACAAAAAGTCATAAATTACTAGGCAGTGGCTCATAGATCCAATTCTTTACCATTGGATTGAACAGGTGTGTCAACAATCAAACATGGTTATGATGTTCATATATACTTATTGAAACTTATAAACATATAAAGCATTTGGATAAGATAAATTGTGCATATCTGAGTGAGAGAGAGAGAGACTAGCCTGAGGGGCGACGACAATGAATCCATGAGAAGCGATGTGTTGGATAAGCTGAGAATAAAATGAGTTGTAGAGAAAGTAACCATGGAGGAAGACAAGAAGTGGGAATTCACCGGCATCAGATGGCATGGCAATCAGAAGCGGCTTTGGAGGTGGGACTGGAAGTTTAGACTTGGTGGTACAAGTCCCAGTTTCAACTGTTCGAAGCAGTGTTTCATACTTTCCAACATCAAAAACATTTCTTTGGGTATCAGTTGCAGAAGCAGAAGTCATGGTCCTGATTGAAGCTTCAAAGCTGTGTGAAGCTTCAAAGTTAATTTCTGGATAAGTTGATTGTGTGGTATTTATAGCCTCAGCAAGAGACTTAGATATTTGAACTTGGAAGTGTAGGGAAGTGGTCGGGCCCAATTCTTCTTGAGGGGCCCAAAATATAGAGTGTAAGATGAGTTTGGGCTTAATGGTGTGCACCACATTGGAACAAATCCCATTGAGCTGCGAAAGGCAGATCCCTACTACTTCTCAAAACTCAAATCTACAATGAAGAGAGACAAGAGGAACTCATTCATACCCTGTAGTGTGTGCCAAATCTTTCAATTTTCTTGAAGCTACTGAACCACCGTTAGTGTTGGTTTTCAAACACCCTTACGAGGACGAAACCGATCTCCCACCTGGGAAAAAAAAATTCAACATCGAAGCTCCTCATAACGACGGCCGTGGTGCAACGGAAATTAATCCATTCACAACGTGGTCAATTAGTAAAAGGAACTTGGAATGAGATAGCATAGGAGACAACACATTCTGGATTAAAATGGCACAACGATCTCAATGAAAGGAGGAATTAAATGATAATTCCATTGAGAATGAAGCTTAAAATAACAAATTAATGGAAGGACAGTTTCTTTCAAATCATTTAGCATTAAAAGCACATTTTTTTAATAACACGTGAAAAATACAATATTTTGTTAATAGAGTTTCATCCTGACTCTTTTTGAAGGACGGCCAAGGAAATCAAGTTCATTCGAGAGAAAGATTAAGGTTTTTATGAAGGTAAATGTAAAAAAGTGTTGAAGTTATTAGCCAAAACATACATACAAGACAAAATACGTCATTCTAAAGAATTCTTTTACTCTTCACCCAAAACAAAGAGGCATCGAGGACTCTTTAATGGTTGCACCAAAGAGGCCTCAATAAACTACACATTGCTGGGGGGCCTACCCACAGCTTTATTGGCCAACATATCCAATTATTCCACCGCTTAGGGCTGATTTATTACCGTCTTGATCGGCCCTTAAAAATGTTTGGCTTGTTTATGGTCTCTTTAAGATCATTAATACCCTTTGGGATCATTAATGAATCTAATTACATACCTTAACATAAACATATTATAAATTTCAAACATTCTCCGACAATGCAGGTGCCATTCTAATAGAATATAGTAGGTCACAAACCTTGATTCGCTTAATCCAATCAGAATTATTATATAAAGTGGAAGATTACAGAAGAAGACAATCATGGTTCCAGCACAGCAGAAACCTTAAAAGTCTCTAATAAACAAAGTGCCAAAAACAATCAAGGAACAAGCCAAAAACCCACACAGAGAATCCCCCCCATGTCCTTATCTTCTTCTAAAATCAGCTTGGATCCATTCCTTCCTTCTCTTTTTGACTGTCCCAGTCCAAGATACTGCTTTTTCTTTTTTATATATCAACAGTGAAACAACAAAGACTAGGATCACATGGTGTTATACTTTGATTTAATTCCCACTTTACTTTTCTCCATTCAGAAACAAAAAGAAAAGCTCCATAAATATTCCCCCCAACACTAAAGTGACCCCATCTGGATAATAACTAATCTTTTTAATTTCTCCTTTTTACATTAGGAACCCCAAAAACACCTGCCCCCACCAAGCTTTGAGATGATACCTATTATGTTCATAGGGCCATAAATCCTAATCCCAAGTTCCAACTTTGCCATTGACCAAAATTTCCCCCCAAGCATGTGAACTGTGAAGAGCACACTCTCAAACTCTATGCTTGTTCTTCTTTTCAGCAGCAATGGAGATGAGCCTTGAGACACCTTGAGTCCAGATGTCGTATTCTCTCTGGTTCCTGCACTCGAATTCTACCACTCCGCGCATCACCGTCTTCAACCCAAAGTATCGGCGATGCTCACCGCCTTCCAGCAAGTGGCGGCCGGGCCATGCTGGCATATCTTTAATCACATCCATCACCACATCTGAAAATTCAAAAGAGATGCAATTAAAGTTGAATCCTTTTGATCTTTTTCTCCCTTTAGTGCCAATTGCTTTCACAAATCCCCAAATAGAAGAAGACCCACCTCCAATTCTGTTCAAATTATTAGAGAAAGACAAAGCAATTGCTTACTCTTTTTCTTTTTTGTGATGGTCCCAGCGACATGCCTGCTCTTCATCTTCAACATAACCTGCACAAAAAGAAGTTTCAAAGATTAAAAGATTCCAAAGAAGCAAGACAATAAAGAGAGAAAGAGCCATTTATTTCATCATGCTCAGCTCTTCATAACTTTCACCCTGAAACCTTTTTACCCATCGTTTCACACTCATAACCAATAACCAAAAGTCTAATTGATTCAAAAATAATTAAGTGATGGGATATTTCATTAAAAAAAAAAAAAAGAAAAAAGAAAGTATAGTGTTTAGCATAGAAAGACTACCTGGTTCGTTCTGTTGATGTAAACAGAGACAACTTTCCAATGAAGATCACCTGCATAAATAATTTGTACAGCTAAATTTGTGAGTGAAAGATAGATAACATATCCAAATTTGTGCAGCTAAGAAGAAATATATAATCTCCAACACTTCACTTAGGTTATTAGTAAAGATATATGTAACACTCTGCTTCCAGTAAAAAAGCAGTAATCTTCCCAGATAAACAAAGAAATTACCTGCTTATAATTTGAAATAATATATGAAAGTGATTAGAGATTACTACCTTTGCGGGTGCGCTTGAGGAGCTCACAGCCTCTAGAAAGCAATTCCCTACTACAGATGCCCAGGAAATTCTCTTCAGGAACAAGCTCGCCACTGTAACTACTGTTGGAACTGCCGTTACTCCCGTTACCATTAACCCCCACCCCTTTCTCCACCGGTATAACGGCCGCTATGTTCCACACTTCCTTCAATGTCCTTGCCTTCAACGTGGCCGCCCCACGTAGAGCTGAGGGACAATTTTGTCAAAATAAAAAAATTAAAATTCTTGCTCTATTCCAAAACTGCCCCTGCAATAGAATCAACAGAAATTTACGTAGTATGATTACCAGTCGCCGCCGCCGCTGTTAATGTCATGATATCCCCAGCCGACCTGACATTGACGGCGGAGCTCACCACCGCCGCTAGGTGGTCGCGCTCGGCCCCCATCGCCTCTGCCGCCTCCACGCACTGGGCGGCCACCAATGTCGCGGCGGATGCCACCGCCATGTCAGTCTTCGCCATTTGCTCGTCCTTGCCAGACCCAGAAGAGGCGGCCGTGGCAGCAGCGATCGCGGCCACAGCAGAAGCCACCCCGGCCACTGAAACAGCGGCATGGAGCTGGGCGTTAAGGGCCCTCGTCTCCTCTTTCTTCTTTTCCCTCCGGTCCTTCAGCCACCTCCCCACGGTCTTGCCTCCGCCGCCTGTTTGGGTGGTGGAGCCAAATCCGCCACCCGGAGTGGCGGAAGTACGGAACTGGGTGTTTTGTGGGTTGTTTGAGCGGCAAAACTGCATTAGAAGATGAGTTAATTGTTTGTTACACACAAGAAAGCGGGAGGTGGCGGCGCTATGGAAAGGAATGGATGGCACCCAGATTGCATTTCAATTAAATATTAATTATCATATTTAATTTAAGAACTAAGGAATTTAGCTTCTAATCACCCTCTTGGGATATTAGAGAGTCGTCCAGGAGACATTAATGCATATGCATCGGAGTGGGACGCGAAAGAAGGACGGGGCATCCAGGCGTGTGTTACAAAAAAGTGAAGAGGACAGATTTGGGTGTGACATGCACCCTGTACTTACTATTTAATATCTCTCAGACAAATTCGTTCAATAGGGACCAAGAAGAAGAGGAACAATAATTATAATTATTCAGTGGCAGATGAGGTAAATTACATGGTAAAAAAGGTCTGCACTGCACTTGGAGGGGGTGGAGCTTTTGCTTATTCCAAGGCAAAATTGATTAAGTGTTAAGTAATGGGTAATTTGGTCATAATTATGGTGGTTGAATTAGCAATAAAAAGTGAATCGGGAAAAAAACGTGAATTGAATTCCATGGGTGCTATCATTAAGTTTGCATTGGAGAGAGCGAAACAGGAAGTCGAGTCTCTCTCTAGGTGCGATTAAAGGACGTTGGTTACAGAGAAAGCCTGGGATATGTTTAGCCCTGCCTCTGCGACTGGTCAGCTTTGTGAAGGAAACCCCAGTGTTCGTGCATTGTAGCCCCAGTAAGACTCTGTAAGAGCATAATACATGTACTGATGTACGAGCACGACTTGTATTTGTATGTATGTTTGTGTCTCCGTGTGTGGGTGTGCGTGAGAGAGATATATTCCGGTGACCGTGTGGGTGGTCGCCGGGGAGAAAGAGAGAGAGAGAGAGAGAAACCTTGTTGTCGTCCATTTCAGATGGGGAAACAGGTGGGCTGTCGGTTAAGGAGCCGTTGAGAGGGCCACTGCTGTGTGAGAGCCTGCCTGAGGTGCGTGGGGATACCTCCTGCTGCGAAGACAGAGACCGTGGTGTGTTAGTATTTGACTGAATAAATTAAAGAAGGTGATTTAATAAAGGATCCTTGTGGGTTTTGTGCTTGAGAGAGAGTTGGACCCAAAAAAATGGACAATTGAAAATGGAGGAAGCGGGTAAGTCAAGAAATAGAACATAAATGTATCAGAGCTGAATTTTAAAAGACAAGATGAAGCAACACAAATTCAAGAACAGCATAGGCAAAGGTGGCAAGTAAAAGGAAAGCTTTTGTAAATTTCTTGTTTGCACACACAGACAGGGAGAAAGAGAAGCAAAATTTGGAGATACATATGCGAAATAGAAAACCACATAAAATATTTGGAAGTTTGTTTCATGAATTTTACCGAGTTGACAAGAATCAAAACCCAGAAACAAACACCAGAAAAAACAAAACAAGAAAACCAGTCAAATTTTATGAGGAAAAGCCAGCGTAAGATGAACCCTTTTAAGTGAAAGAGAACAAAAACCAAAAAGAGAAAAGCCAGCTAAAACCAAAGTTTCGATCAACCCCTCCCCAAAAATCCCAATATTTGTCCACACACGCTCTGAGACATGAGTCGGTCTCTCCGTTTCCACACCAACAGCACTACTCACCGACTGTGACATGATCCTGTCCATGACCATCTGCGAGGTCTCAGAAGAAGCAAACGAAAAAGGGTTCCCAGAAACCGTAGCATTCTCCTCCAACTCCGCCGCCAAGTCCTCCATTATAGCTCCGCCATTAACAACACCACTCGAGGTCTTTGACAAGGCCACCATATGCGGAGGGGCGAGAGCCTTCGAGACCTCCAGAGCCGACACGCTCCATGACCGTGACAGAAACTCCATGGGCTCCCGCGGGGTCTCCGGCGGCCGGAACATCGATGACTGGACTGGGTCGGGTCTCCATGGCTCGGGTACAGCCTTGTCCATGAGAGAGCCTGTGTCTGTGTGTGCGTGTAGAAGAGTGCGAAGGTAAAGAGAATTTCTTGAGGTGAAGGTAAGGATTGGCGCTTTATAGAGGCGAGTGAGACAAAAGCGGCCGAAATGTCAGTCTAATTTAGGGCTTTAAGGATTTAATTTAATTATTAAAAACAAATAATTGAAAATCAAAATAATTAAATAAAAGTAAAAAATTAAAAAAGAAGAAGAAGAAAAAGGGTCAATATTTGGTCTCGTGTCTGTGTGTTTTATTGACTCGTACAAAAATTACAAGCGCTGTAGAGTTCCGAACACGCGCTTCGGGATGAGATTCTTATTGTCTTTTGATGATTTAAATGTTGTGGGGTCCGTGAGTGACACTTTTCGGGTTGTGACTTGTGAGTGGTTGGTGTGGTCCACGAATTAAGAATTAAGAAAACCCTTTTTTTCACTAAAGAGGAAAAAAGCTTGAAAAAATAAAATAAATAAAGCAATTTCCATATAATTTTATGTGAAAAAATAGCTGCATTAGGAAAATACTCATTCATATATATATATATATAAAAAAGAATTGGCAGTTTGCTTTCTGTTCTTTCTGAAATTAAAGTTGAAGCCACCATTACATAATGCAGATAAGGTTTTGTACTGAGAATATAATGATGATTTGAATTATCAAATCGAGAGTTGGAGTGCATAATCACCAAAACTTTTAAGTGATTTTTTATTTATTTATTATTATTAACATTTGCTTTCCAATTAAATGATTTGCATTTGAGAATATCTTCCGTTCAGACTCTGCGTAAAGGGTCATATTTATGCCCACCAATCCCACACTGCCACATAAACCTAAACAAAATAATTGCATAAAATTATTCTACACTCGGAATAACTAGATGAAAAAAAAACAAAGGAAAAAACAAGCGAGAAAGAAAGAAAGAAGAACAGAGAAGAAAGAAAAGAGAAAGAAGGAAGAAGTGGAAGGTCACACAGGGGTCTCGCCTCATGGATCTCGGCTGGTCTCACGGAGACCCACGCTTTTTTTTCGTGGTCTAGACCCACGGTTTGTTTGTTTTTTTTTTTTTCCGATCGTGGGTCTCACAGCTCACCTCACGTCGCTTCCGCCAAACACCTCGCGCAAGCACCCACCTGTAAAAAGTCAACGAGGCCACCGAGACCCACTGGGTCTCTCAATCAAATGGGTTTGGTTTTTTCTTGGTTTTAGGACGATAAAATCCCAAAAGGGTTCACCTTCCTCTCTAGGTTTTAGTTTTGATACATTAGAAACGAATTGGTGGCATTAGAATCGATTTTTAAGGCATTAGAAACGATTTTTTAGGCTCACTGAAATTTTTTTTTTTCATTCGCCAGAGAGACCAAAATGGCAATTGTAGTGTGGATCTCGAGAGAGACATGATTTGTTGATAGGGTGTTTTGATTTTATTTTAAATTTGTGTAGGTGTCAATTTATGAGTACATCCAAATGGTAGCTCTTTGCATTTAGCCTTTTCTTTGGAATTTTAGAAACCATAAAATTGAAAAAATTTATAGATTTAACTCATTTCATAAAATCATTTCAATAAAAAATTATTGTTCATTCTTTATAAAGAATGTCCATGGATCCTTGTCACGGGATAAGTAATGTAAGCTTTATTCGTCATGTGGTAAGATCTACGTAAAGAAATTTGTGAACCTAATTTATCTCACAAAACTAATTCAATAAAAAAAAGTTTCCCATATAAATCTAATTTAATAATAAAAAAAAAGTTGTCGGGGTTCTGTTAGGGGCTACACCTATGTTTTGTTGGTCTCTACTTGTTGCAGATTTATTCTAGTATTGGAAATCACACATAGGTTAACTAATTGATGAAATCGCAATTTTGGCTATGGTTTTATCTTAGCTATGACTAAGATTTGTCGAGTTTTGTTACTTTGCGTTGTATAAGCTTTTTTTTTAAAAACACTTCACGTCCTCGTTTTCTCCCTAGCGCCACACCCAAGTAAGCCTCCCCTCCCTCGATGAGGGGAAGAGGGTTGGCTACTTGTTGCCCCCCTCCCCCCTCGCTTGTTCTTGCTTCAAGAGCAAGCAATTTACCTGATGTCCCTAGCCTGGGCTACCTCCTCCCTTCCCCTTCCCCGTTGCCCCTTCCCTTTTGTTCCGTTTTTGTCCCTGGCGGGGATCTTTGATATGTTGCTTTCGTATATTTGATTGTCTTGCCACTTGGTGTGGGTGCTAATTTTGGGGGGGTTTCATGCAAACTCTCCCTCTGGTTTCTTGTTTTGTGTTTTTGCCAATCTCCTCCGCTCGCTATGCCCCACTATCTGCTATTGGATCTTCTTCGTGCCCCTTACGATGTGCTCCAACGCCCCTGCTGCAATGGTTTTCCGACTAACTGGTGATCGGCTTCGCTGCCCTCCGTTCACTGGGTTTGGGCTTATCTAGCGTCCCCACTGCTCCGAGCCTCCTTCATCCCTCTTTTAGTTGTATTTCCTTTGTACCGTTTTTTATTTTTCTTTTATTTCCTTGTTTTGTTTTATTTTCTATTTTTGCTTGTAATAATGTTCTAGCCTCTCTGGTTTGTTTAGATCCCTTATGGTCTTGATTTGTGTGTCGTGAATGTATATGTTACCTTGGCCTTCAGGTCGAGAAGGAAGAATGGTCTAAACTGTTGTATGGTGGATGAATGTGTATTCTAGCTTTTTAGCCGAGGAGGATGAGCAAGAGGTTTTATCTCTTTGGGCCATGGAAAACATGCTTCTTATGCAGTTGATGGCGTTGCTTGGTTCAGAAGAATTTAAACCTATCAAGCAGAATTGATTTTAAACCTGCTTTTTAGTAATGGGGTAGCGGATGTCTTCGGGTTTGATTTTGCTTTCAGAATTTTCTCTATTTGCGAAGTTGTTTGGGTTTCTGTCTGTGACTATTTAGCTTAGGCTACGGTTACTTCAGGGCTTGCCCTGTGTTGTTGATGAATATGTATCCTGACTTTCCAACCGAGGAGAATGAGCAAGAGGTTCACCTCTTTGGATCGTGGAAAAAATGCTTCCTATGCAACTGATGGCGTCTACTTGATTTAGAAGAATTTAAACCTGTCAAGCATAATTGATTTTAAACCGCTTTTTAATCATGGGGTAGCGGATGTCTTGGGTTTGATTTTGCTTTTAGAGTTTTCTCTGTTTTGCAAAGTTGTTTGGGTTTTTGCTTGTGACTTTATAACTTAAGTTATGGTTATTTCAGGGCTGTTGTGTGATTGTAAGAGTTTTCACTCGATTTCTATGAATGAGAATGAGTTGTTTTCTCTTTAAAAAAAAAAAGTTTCATGCTTTTAACTTCTATCTTAATGATATTAGTATCTTTTCAAAAATTTAAAAAAATATATATATGCACAAGATCCATAGATAACATGAAATTATTCTAAAAAAAAAAAAATTAGGAGTGTTGCCAACATCAAAAGTTGGTCACGTCCATATAAGAGCCGTTGTTGACTCTCATAAATAGAAGGGGATAAGTATTATTCCTAAGGTAGTAGGCAATTCATATTGGAGGCATTAATTGATGGGTTTGGTTTCTTGCTACCACGTGCTTCAAATAAAATCAATCGGTTAGAATTCGATTTTATGTTCAGAAACTCCGTACGATTCTGAAGATCTTCACTGCGTGTCAACCACGGGATTAATAAGTTCGTAAAAAAAAAAAAAAAAAATTAAAAATCCTTCTTAGCTTTTTATATTTTAATATACTAGCGGCCTCATTATTTTTATAATTTTATTTAAATATTTTTTTTTAAAAAAAAATTGTTTTCTCTTTTTTTAACTATTAAATTAAAAAAAAAACATAAAAGAAAAAGAATGAGAGATAAATTATTTTTTATTCAGTTGATGAGTGAATAGTATTTACCACTTTTGCTATATTGTCTGACCAAAAGCATTATTTTTAATTTTATTTTTTGTTTTTTAATTTTAAAAGCGTTTTAATTTTTTTTTATTAAACAATTGCTTTTTTTTTATAACAGATTTTTTGAATATTAAATACTTTTATAAACTCTCTCAACCCATTCCCAAACCGGCCATACATTTTCGTTGTACTTTGTCTCATTTGACTATGTGATAATACTCATCTGTCTTTTAAATTTTTGAGAGCTGATGAGAGTGGGTGTTACTACATTTTTTTTTAAAAAAAAAAACTCTATTTTCTCAAAACAAAATTTAGAACACCGATTAAAAGCCTACCACAAGAGTTGAACAAGCTCTACTATTCCTAGGGAGGAAGACAGGTGGAAGGTGTATTATTCGTTGGGAGAAAGAAATGAAGACAAAGGCTTGAAGGGGGAAGGAATACCCTGAAAGCTGGCATTTGGAGGGGTTGGACCCTACACGGAGCCGAAGCAGGGGTCCGAACTTGATCCATCCACTTGGAACATTAAATGGGACGGGCCATCTCAAGGTATGGCCATGAAAGAACCTGCGATGGAGGTACGCCATGACTCATGAGCGAGTGAATGATGAAGACAAATGATTTGAAGCCACAATTTCCACATGTATGGCCGTGGATGGGCGTTCGCATATCATGTTCAGTGTATCTGACAGAACAATTTTTGATATGACTCATAAATCTAATATAAAATTAGAAGAGTATGATTGATGGGTTCAACATTATTCGAACCCGATACGCAAACACATTATATCCCTACGTACGAATGAGTAGCAAAGTCGGCCCACCCTTCTTTGTAATTTTCAATTCCTGGTTTTTTCGAGAAAAAGAAGTACTAGTTGTTGATGAAGTTAGATATGAGTTACTATTATATGATTTGGAGAAAAGGATACGTAGACAGGATTGAAAATCAGGCGTGAGGCGGCCATGTTCAACATGATTGAAACATAGCTTTCATATAATAAAAGGGAGATTCAGATATAACAAGAAAATGCCCTTAATTAATGGAGACATTAACCATGGCAGTGCCAACTTAATTAAGCCACGCCATATGTCTATAGATAACTTTGTGGTCCAACGGCAACGAGATTTATCACAACGTACACCTGCAGCCCATCATGTCAATTCCTTGAAGACTTTGGCTCAGAATTCTGTAAGTGAACATGACACTTGACTAATGATTTACGATAACACTTAACCGTCGCCTAAGAAGAAGAAGTCACTGATATTACTGATATTATTATATCAATATGTTAACTTCTGTTTGATTAGGATTTTTAATGTTTTGACATTATTTATAGTTAGATGAGAATTTAGCACAAAATTAAAGAGTTAGTGTTAAAGAGTTTAATACATTTGATTAACTAAGTTGGGTTATAGTTGACATATATAGTATTATACGTACACATGTTTTGACACGATCCAAATTTGACATGAGACTAAAAGTTGACAATCTTTTAAATGACCCGTGAACCTGCATAAACCCAATACAAAGTTGAAGATTTTGGACCTAATCTTGTGGATATTCATTAGTGACAAGTTTACAGACCATCTTCTCTACGCTATATCCCATTGAAATTATTGTCCTGGTGCATGTACGTGTGAAATTGATGGAGACATAAGGGCGACATTTGAACCAACTGTTATAATTCCTTCACATGTTGCTGCTTGTATATATCCTCAAGTATCCAAAAACGAAACTACTTACTAAAATAAATAAATAACCCCACAAATTAACCATATCGGCAATTAATGGTTATTAATCCTTTGTCATGTGGTTATAAGCAATAAGAGGAAGGTGCCAAGATTGTGCTTAAAGTTTTCTGTGTATTTCAAAAAATTAAGATTTACAAAACAAATTGAGATTCCTATTAACACACCGATCAACCAAAGAAATCGAGGGACAAATAAAAAGATTTTATTACATACTAATAGGCCTCTAAGACCTCACAGCTAAAAGAGCCAAAAAAAAAAAAAAAAAAGGGCTAAAAGGACATACCGCTACCCTCATGTGTTCCGATATATTCCTCACTACCATGCCTAGGGAGAGTATTGTCTTACCCCTTCTTAACAAGATTTACTTTTTCTCAGCTAGGGTTTACTAACTTGAGCGTCGAAGTGCCTCTAGTCTCCAAACCGACGACCTTCTGACAACTCGTTTCTGTTTCATAGAAGAATTTCCTCCCATGGACAATTCACATATTATTTTGATGCAAAAACCATGCTAGTATGAATCTTATATACAATTATTACATAGTCCACAACTTTCTTGCATATGTTATATTCTGGCCCTTAGCCCTGTTTTGATAAAGTTTGTTTTGTCCCAGGGACCTGGAATACTACATTGGTGTCTTAGTGAAGCACACATACCATCATGTGGCCTTTCGATTTAACCCAAAGTGATCCACATCACTAAGAATGTTGTTTGTGTGACCATTACTTAATCATGCATGGTTGTACCGGTCATCTATAAAATAATTGGAACAAAGGCCAAAAAATAGTAAACATTAATATATGAACCACAAGGCCAAGCCTGTACGCTCGTATGCCCGCTATCCGTACATGAGGATCCATAATATACATTTAGTTATCATAATGCCTTTAATAATAAAATATGTCTTAATGCAATAAACATTTATGGGAAACATTAGGCTCATAACATAATCATTCATTAAAAAAATGTATTTAAGGAATAATTAGTTTAATAAACATATGCTATAATAAAAATGTTCAATCGTTACATAAGGATTTACTTACCTTGAATGCTCATCTTTAATTTCGGACGTCTTAACTTAACGGCACTACAAATCATGCTCTAAGATTAAGCATATTCCACACCAAAAGTCCTAACCTTGTAATAAAATAATAATTTTTGCACACCAAACATGCTCTTAAAAAGTTTTCTATCTACCTTCACATTTTTTATAAAGGAAAATGCTAAGGGTTCTCCCCGTAATGTTCTCCTGGCGTTCTTCTAGTTTTATGTAAAACATGATTTAAGAAAAAATGAAATTGGAATGGCCTCCACCACCGGTTTTTTTAGGCATTAGCACTAAATTTGAGGCATTAGCACCAAAATTGAGACATTATCACTAAATTTAGGATGATCAAATCCATTTTAGCTGATACCATCCCTAAAGGGTTAATCTTCCACCTTTAGGTTTTAGTTTTGAATCAAAAAACAACTTTTAAAGCATTAGAACCTAACAATTAACTCATAAAATTAATCATTGACGGAAAAAAGTCTACTGATTTTATTTTTCTTAAATCATTACATATAAAATGAAAGAATCGAGAATAATTCGAAAAGAATCTCTAACAAACTCTTTTTATAAAATACCAACACAATTCATAATAAAAGATATAAAGATGAAAGATAAATATTTTTGTTAAAATATGAATAAAAAACCTATAGAATTAGGGAAGTTAAAGTGCTTCACACTGCATTAAGAAGCACGGTGGCAATTCTTATGCTTAGGGAAGCGGCAGAGAGCTTGTTGTAGGATATACTTTTTTATAATTTTTTTAGAGAATTTAAAAAAAAAAAAAATTTTTAATTTTTTTTAATATGTGTCTATTTTTTTGGTATTTATTGATAAAAAAAAATATTCTTTAATCTCAGTCACTTGGACCAAACAAAAATGTAGGAGTAGGACAGGAGGAGTAGGAGAAGGAGCAGGAGCATATCACATATCTCCCAATAAAACATGAAAATGCCCACGTCAGGTGGGGTGGCCCACGAAACAGCCTCCACATGGCCGCCAGGTAAGACAAAAGATACCAGTGAATAGGATGGAGCAACTATAGAGAGCGTGTTGTTAAACTGGTTCAACCTCAAAGGCTTCAGATGTTGGCCATGTTTTAGGCCGACAAAGATTGGGCTGTCCTGACAGAGTTCCAGCCAGAGAAAGATCTCTCAGTCCTGTAGAATCGGTTTTTGGCAGCGTCTCTGTGTTTTTGTTGCTCGGTCTTGGAACCCAAAGGCAAGGACCTCTGAGTCTCTGCTCATACGCGCGTGGAGGCGTGCCTGGCTACGTCATCATCCCTCTCTTTCGGTTTCTTATTACTCAGTCTCTCATTCTCTCAGGCCAAAAGCTTCAAAACACCAGGCTTTTTCCTTTCTATTTATTTTTTAAAAATATTTCATAAGCATTGCACACTCACTCTTGAGAATGTGGATGGAGGAATGCAACATCCAAAAAATCAATAAATATTTAAACCAAACATTTAAAACTCTCATATTCTCGAACACCCTAATAATTTTCAAATGTGAGAATAATCACGTTCTTGGAATGCGTATGTAACATTCCCAAAAACGTGACTATCTCACATTCTTGGAAATGTTATAACAAAACACTTATATCGCATCACAACAATTTCAAACAATACATAAAATATATTCTCTACATCAATAAACAAAGCGTGACATAAATTCTTTTTCTTTTCCTATAGTTTTATCTGTTTAAAATAATTGATAATTTAATAAATATATAAAACGTCTTGGACCGATCATTTTGCCAATAATTTACTATTTCAATTTCGCATATTACCCCTACAAGCTTTATTATTTTCTAGATATAATTAACTTCAGCTTGAGTCAAGAATATTGTATGTATATATATATATAGAGAGAGAGAGAGATCGATCTTGAGCCTGCTAAGAACGTTGGTCTTTCAAGTGGAGAACATGCAAAGGAGTTAGTGTGGTCAAATATATGAGGCTGTGTGGATAGTGGGACTGCTTGAATCAGTGGAGAATGTCTGTACTTTTGTTCATAAAAATGCCAACAGTTTGTACTGTTTTCAAATAATTTCAAGTATATAAAAATACGAGAAACTGTCCACATTCAAAAGAAGTTCATGGAGCTTCGTGTAATCTAAATCATCAAATGCGTATATATATATGGAGAGTACATGTTTAAATAATGTGAAGCCAAGGAGCGCAATGATCAAATATTCAGACTTTACCCCATTTTTACATAATTTCTTTTAAAATTAATATCTCTTTCTTTTAACTCTAATATTCTAAGGTGTCTCACTTTGCAATGAAAATATTTCTTCGTTTGAATTTTGTTTATGGTTCTAACTAACTAGAGTTGCGTGCCCTACTTTGCCATCAAACCCGCGGTGGTGATCGGATTTAATAAAGTGGTTTTTGCCAGAAACTCGCTTGTGGTGGTGTTTGTGTTCGTGAACCAAGTTCAAGCATTAACATGACTAACCTTGGCCTAATTAAGGTTTGTATTTGAATATGATCTCAAATATTACAACAATTGATCATTTGTGCGGTAAAGTCTCTAACAGAGGAGGTTAGTGAATTAGGATCGAGATGGTGGCAATAGTATTTGGTGGCAGGATTGGAAAAGAGCAGGTTCTCAAAAATAAGAACAAAATTGTAAAAACCAGCTTATTTTTTGTTCAAATGAATTGAAAATGATCCGATTTCTCAGCCAACATACAAAACTAAATCATATGGGCATTTGTTTTAGTTGAAAGTAATAAACGGGTCAAGTTGATTAATTAAAAGTAATGATGCGGACGTATGCATATTGTCATGTTGGTATCATCATCTTAAAATAGTAGAGACATTAATACTATGTCATTCTCCTCCATACATATATAGTTAATAAAAAAATAGCATCCTCATAAGCAACTATAAGTGGCTCATGTATCACCTCAAGAGTGAAGACCATGGAGGTTTGGTGGGAGGTTTAATCCCTATTCAATCCTCTCCTTTTCTTTGGGTAAGCTATTTAATCCTTCCTTGCTCATTAATTTGTAGCATATATATGCCACTTGTGATGTTCTTTGGTAAGCACATTTATTCTCCTTTTTCTATGGGTTACCTATTTCTGTAGCAAGATGATGGTTTCCATGATTGGGATTTGGGAGGCATCAGCCATGGGATGATGATAGAAAACTGTAAAGGCTAAAGCCACAGAAATCGTGCACTAAACTAATCTTATTATAGTAATGAATAAGAGGAGACAGAGAGAGTGAGAGTGATAAAGAAGAGATTAAAGGGGTGGGTGCATGGGTTGGTAGGACAGGAGGATCTCATTTTCATCATTAAGACTCAGATAGACAGATACTACGTGTACCCCTGGAGAACCTATCAACCTATTTTCACTCCCACAAAACAAATCACATCCTCCTCATCTGCTGTCTGCTCACCACTCAGGCCTCGGCTTATTAGCACTTGGAACCTATCCTTATTTATGTCCCACCCCCCTCAAAACTAGCCTAAATGTTCTCTTTTTGTCACACACCCAAGCCTAACTAATGGTGCATATTTGATGCCGATACCATTCATTAATTAGAAGTCTTAAGGATTTGTTCATTATCATTGAAACTAGTTATCCCACTAGAGTAGGAAGGTTTATATATCCCCCCGCCGTTTGGGATGGAACTAAGGCTTCATTTGGATTGTTATTGTTTAGTAGACACAAGAATGATAGAAAAATTGATTGATGTGAGAAAAAAAGTAAAAATATTTGTTATGAAAAAATGAAAAAAAAAAAAAGTTTTATAGTGATTTTTTATTTGAATAGTAGTAAAAAGTGATTTATATAATGTAAAAAGTAAAAATATTAAAAGTTCAATTTTTTGGATGAATAGTAATGGCCTCTTGTCAAATGGTGCCTAGCTAATAAGTGGCCAACAAATTAGCCCTCTATTGACCGACGATCCTTTGATGATCAATTAGTCCCTCAATGGCACTGACGAATGAATGTCTTCTACGTGTCAATCAACAACACCCTAGAAGATTAATTGACTATCGATCAGCCTCTAATTCATTGACTGATGGTCCGTCTAATTAATATATTATAAAGAGCTCATAATAAGAAGGTATCCTATCATTAATGGCCTTGCCTATTTAGGCTTGGCCTATAAAAAAGATTTTTTTTTTTTGAAATATTCAAGTAATGCCTATAGAAGGATTAACTCTAAAAATAAGGGTTTGTTGCAGCATTCCATGAAGGAAATTTATTTATGTAGATACACCGCATCTCATATCGAACCCTTGATTTCTAATCCTTAGTATATCAAACCCACTTGCTATAAAAACAACAATCCTATAAGAAACACTGGTGACAAATCTTATTTTGAGGTATGCACACTTTTCTCTCTCAAAATAGGATGGCTTAGCCATTGAAATTGCTTCACAGAAAAATACAATTATTTGTTTGTAGGATATTTTTGTACATGTGGATGGCACGGTGTCGTCCTATTTGAAGAGAGGGTGAAGGAAACACCCACTTGATCCACTATCACACCATTCCCCATCCTTAATTTCAACTTCAATTTCATTGGAATCTTTGAGTATCACCATTAATTTATATATGGAGCCACCACCATGTAATATTTAGTCAACATCTAGCTTTCATATTATTCATGTAAATCACTGAGATATGACAAATCAACTGCCAAAACAATTCCATCCTTTTTATTCTTTCTCTCTCTCATACCTGCATCTACCTTGTCTTTAATTCAATTGATTGTTTGATTTTTACTCTCAACTTCCCATCTACTTCCATATATCTCATAATAAATTATTTCAAAATTTTGATTAAAAAATAATAATAAATTACTCACTTCATAATTTTTCAACAACCACCAAAAAAAAAGTTCTAGAAGCCAATCTAGAACGTATGGGACATTAGCATTATCTCTTATGGGTTTGTGTCCTGTGAATGTAAGGCAAAGGAGTGAAATGGGGATAAAGATAAAGGAATAAAGCATTTAAGTATATGAATTTCATCCCTCTCATGATTATCCTTATTAATTTGTAAAACCAGATTCCTTAATAATACTTAGTGGGTGACACTCTCCTCTCCCACCATGCAATTTAGGAATTTTGCATGCAAAAACAGATAGGAGTGGAGGTATTCAAGGATGTCAATGATGTTAAACACTAATAATAACCTAATCCCATCAAACACTATTAATAAGCTAATCATGTTAACTAACTCATAAGAGCTGCACCGTGGGCCTCACCTCACCTAAAGAAACTCACCATCTAATTTACAATTGTTTTGCTTAGAATAATTATATATAAACAAAAAACCCATCTAATTTACAACTAGGGTGTTTGGTGAATGGTGAGACACACCAACAGCGATTGGGTAGCTTCAATTTCCAAAGACCATGGATCTGTGTTCCAAGATTTACTGCGACATTAAATACTAAAAGTGACACTTAATAATAAAAAAAGTGAGAGAAAAAGAAAAAGGTAAAAAGAAGAGGGAGGGGGGTGGTAGCTATAGACTGGTAGTCACTGGTAGTGCATAAAGAAGGGTAATTTGGGACAAGATATGAAACAAGAAAGGAAAGCTTTTGAGGGAAACGAAATTCGAGAAATGGGAAAGCAGGAGGCTAGAAGAAGGTAAAGGGCAGCAATAATTCAGACACGAGAATCGAAGACTTATCATCGTGATGGCTTGCTTAGGCCTATTCTGGTTGGCCGTACGCCGCCGATAGAGAGGCGCCGTACTTGAGGGATGAGGAGGGTGGAGGGGCTGAGTGGGACTTTTTATTTTTATTTTTTAAATTTATATTTAATGAGATGGGACAGCTGGGCTTAGCAATACGAGTTTTCGAGGGCGAGAGGTGGGGTTATGCTAAGAGAGTGATGGAGTGCACGGTGGGTGTGTGGAGAGTAATTCAGAGAATTTCTTGCACATCAACGTGACGCCAAATCCAAAATAACTTCCTTTCAAAAAAAAAAAAAAAAAATCGAAAATGACTTTAGTAATTATTTTACCAACTAAATTATAAATTATAATTGTTATATATATTAAAAAAAGATATACATATGTTTTCATACTAACAGTCTAACTTCAAAAAAAAAAAAAAAAAAAAACAGTTTTCTCGCAAAAATATAAAAAATATCTTTAGAAATCTTTTAATAAGAAAAAATACCTTTAAATTTTTTTTTGAAAAGAAATACCTTTAAATTTAATATAAGAAAAAGTGGATCTTTTGACCCACGGAAGTCATGGATCTGTTACCACTTTTTTTTCTTTTATTTTTTAATTTAATTTTTTTGATTTTTTTCTAGGATAGTCCTTTTACCCGGTTTATATAAAATATTATGTCATGTTGTGTTTTTTTAATAAAAATGATAAACTTAGAAAAAAAAATTTAGTAAAAAAGCATGTACTTCTCGTATGTTATTTTAAAATATAATTTTTATAAATTAGATTAAAGAAAATTTTTTTAATTCAATTTGAAGGAAAATACTGTTCTTTTTATTAAGAGTATTGTTGTTATTTGGGAATATTATAAATTTTTGGTGAGGGCCCCTACTTGGTGTAAATCAACCTTTTTATAGCATCAAATTACCATGTAACACAATGTCAATTTGAAAAAGAATGCAAAAAATGAAATGAGAACAATTACACCAAATCAGATAAAAAAATGTGTAGTCGGCGAGACTCAAGCCAAACCCATGAGTCTGGTTGGCCACGAATGCCTCAAACCCCGCCTGTCGTAACCTACTTCAAAACCCGTTTCTAATGTCTCAACATCTATTTCTAATGCCTTGAAACCCATTTTTAATGCCTAAAAACTCAGTTTTTGCTGAATTCAAGACTAAAAGCTAGAGGTGAAAGTTTGAGTAATGTTACACGTCCCTCTTGTATCCGTCTTAAGTCCATCAAAGAATGTTATGCCTATTAAAATTACCATTGAGCTCGTGATTGATTATTATTAGATTTTGATTAAATGATAATTTTAATAGTCATATCATTCTTAGATGGACTTAAGATAGACATAATGTGGACTTCTAGAATTACTCGTAGAAGGTTAACCCTTTAGGAATTTTATTACCATAAAATTTAATGTATTTTAGTCCAAGTTAAACTCATTTTTGGTAGTTTAGAGAAATTTTGAGGTAATTTTTAATTTGAAAGGAAATTGTAAATCAAATTTTTTTTTCTTTTTACATATCCATAAAAAAAAAAAAAACAATTGAATCAATAACTTCACCTTATAAGACAGGACTACTTACTTTGAAAGAGTGAATTCTCTTTACCGGATATATATGGTTAAGTATGGTTTGCTCATTTGCATGCAAATGGTTGTTTCTTCAAGAAAAAGAGAACAAAATTATCTTACAAAGACACGATCTGACATTTACAGTCGGGAAACATTAAATTGGATCTTCAATAAGGACGAAATATAGATGAATGAAATCTCAGTATAAATGCCACAATTAATAAAATTGATATATATTCCTTTTGTCTATAAAGAAATTAATTATGTCCAAGTAATATTTTTCAAACAAAATACAGTAAATATTATTTTCAAAGCTTTTGTGTATAGGGCCCATAGTGAATTCCAGCTCACTTTCGCAACAGCCCAGAAATATGAATGAAGGTTTCAAAATTGGCCCAGAAAATCCATTTTTGGGCTGAATCCAGAAATGAGGCAAACTTAATGAACAAAGTTTTAATAAGATCAATCATTTTGAGATACAATGAATTCCAATTCTCTAATGTTAGGCTTTGCTTTTGTTTTGACAAATCCCAATGCCAAATATGAGTCATTTGGGTTTATTTATTGCACTTAGTCTAGATTTATGTTGATTAAGGGCCCGTTTTGATGTATGCGTTTGTCAAAAAAACACTTCATGACTTAAAAGCTATATTTTTCAAACACAATTTCAAACATGCTCAAATACTGTTTAGTTTGCACTTTTTTTTTTTTTGGTCTTGAAACATTTATTCACCCCTTCTTGTTGTGTTACAAGTCTAAACCCTTTTTCATCTTATTTCAATATCATATTGCCAATCAGGAAACAAGTTAAGGACAAAAGAAATGTTTAGTTTCTTGTCCATCTTTGTACAAGAGATGGGCAAATCCATATGTCTCATAAATTCAATGGGTTAGAAAAAAGATGAACAAGAGATATGTAGGAGAATGACACGAACACATCTCAAAGAACAAATCACTACCGGTCTCAATTTCTAATATGCATATATAAATAATAAAGCTAAAGAAAATCACCAAATAATGTTCTACTAAACAAACAAGGAAAATTTGCTGACAAGAGCATGAAATGTGGTCCATAAAAAATATTCTCTATCAAATCCTGTGCCTAGTAATAGCTATTCAATGGACTACTCTCCCTGAGTTCATGTGGTAATTTATTTATATGAAATGAAAATATACAGAGAAATGCAGTGGCTAACTGGAGCAGGCACCAGACCTCGAATGGAAAATCAAAAACAATAGTATAATACAGGGCCAGAGCCTTGTGCATATACTTTAAATTCATCCTATTTCCACAGAACCATAGCCATGGACATCATCAGGATTATCAACCAAAGAGAATTGCCCTGTAGAATTGAAGTTGCTGCAAAAGAGAAAACAGGACAAACAATTGTTCAAGCTGAGGAAGATCAATCTCAAGAACTCAAATAGCTCAATTTGTATGCCAGTTATTAAATGGTGACGTAGTGAAAAGATATTGAAGTTCTATAACCAGAAAAACAGACTCAGATCGGCAAATAAGTCATTTAGGCCTTAATGGGTAAGGGGCTTAAATCCTAATAGGAGGAGAACAGCCCTATTGGTTGCTTTTATAATCAGACATTCATTAGAATTAGATGATAAGTTTCTTCTACATCACTTTTTACCTTAATTGTACTCTTAGTTGCAAGGACGAAGAAAAAGAAGAAGAAACTGCGTTCTTCAAGGATTGTTTGAACAAAAAGCATATGATCAAGAGTTAAACTCATAGAGCCGAAAGATAAGATGCACTACTAATGCGTCTCAACCCTGCAACATGTGGATACTCAGCAACTGATTCCAAGGAACAATGGCTACAGACTACTTGGCTTAAGGCTAGATAAAGACATTGGTTGCAGTTACTAGGTGGATGGGGTTTATTGCAGAAAAATCTCTAGATAAGACATTACCATATATTTTACTTCTCTTTGTCTTGGAAAAACAGAAAAAAAGAAGACGGTTTATATGTGAGTCTGATTTTCCAGTCTCAACTTGGTTCTTACCATCATCAGCTAATGCTGGAGTCGCAGCAGTAGTTTTGTTTGACAGTGTAATCCCAAGGTTCTTACAATCCAGTCCAATCGCACCTAAAATACAAATAGGAAAACTCAGCCAGGAATTCCCTTATGTAGATACAATTTGTAAATAATCTATTAGCAATCTTAATTCTATCACATGAAAACTCAAACCTATCCCTTTGCCATAATAACTGCTATTTTCTTTAGCCACTTATAGATATCTGCTCTTACATTGCTTGAAACATGGGAAGGCAGTAACATTGAGAAGATTATAATAACCCTCGTTGCATTCACAACTGTATGTGAAAACTGATGTCTTGTTGCAGATGCCACCTCCACAGTCGGCCCAGTGGCAGGCTATAAGAAAAACAACAAAATGCATCAAGTAAATGATAATAGTTTAAAGAAAATATGATAACACGCAAGGTTAAAGGCATAAAGTTATTACCATCAAAGATTGACTCATTAGCTCTTCTTTCTTTCTCTTGGACAGGTGAGGGGGCACTTGTGCAGGATTTATAAAGGGTACCTAAAAAAACCCAAAAACTATCAGCATTATCAATGGAATCATTTAACCATGCTTAAACTATATCAAAACATTCATATTAGAATCTTGGCCTATTACACAATATGTAAAATTAACATTAATCTTCGGCTTGGGTCCAACATCAACATCACATCTTTACGATTTCTTCCCTTAAAAGTAAGTTGGAGACATCTCAGCATGACACGAATCTATGAGAAGATTTAGGGTGTGATTGACATGGATTACCAACTTATATTAAATATCATTTACTTATTATTAGTTTGCTCGAATATATTCTAACACTTGCTATTGTTGATTATGCTCTGTTGTTATTCCAACTCGTCCTCTTTGCAAGAAATCTTGTCCACTAATATTTAGAGGAGAAATCTACCAATACAATCAATTTCATCCAACTTCTACGACCTCTTCAACTATCCCAAATCATATTGAACTATAAAAAGTATTCTGATGCCATCAACAAACACCACCAAAACTACTAAGATGCAAGCCATTGCTACAAAATTATGTCTTTAGATTGTAACACAAGGACAAAGCAATTCATAAACAAATTCCTTCGCAGTGGAAAAATAGTGCTCAAGTTATTGAAAGAAGGAACTTTCAAATTCACATAATCCACTCGGATTTGCATGAGATAGAGAGGAGAGTGAAAAGCCCTTACAATTGGGAACCACGCAAGGGAGAAACTTTAAGTTATCGTCATTATCAGAGCCAGTCTGCGTCCACCCAGGCTCACATTCACATTCAAACCCGAAAGTGCTATTACTTGATCGCTTGCAAGTTCCTTTTCCACATTCCACTTCTTTGCACACAGTATCTGTGGTCATCACTCATCAGAGAAGCAAAAAAGAAAAAAAGAAAACAAAGAAAAAAAAAAAAAGAGCATAGTTATATGAATATCATCAGGATGATCAAATTCCTAACCCAAAGTAATACAAAATGAAAATCAAGGAAAACCCAGTTGCTAAAATTCCATAGAGTAGCGGTAGATATCCCAAACACACGAAAATACTGAGGCTAATTATGACCCAGAGGCCAAAGAGAAATGGTAAAGAAAGAGGAGAAAGAAAGAGTACAAGGTCGGCAACAAACCAAAGACAGGAGAGAGCAGAGGGGACAAAAGGTCGCTCAGAGCAATCCGAGGTTGCAGAACAAGCAGAACTGCAAGAAAGGCAATGACACTATTGGAAGCCATCTCTCAAACGGACACAGCCACAGCAGCAAATACACAAACACACAGCCTGAGACTCAGATAGAGAAAGAACACCCTGTAAAAAAAAAAAACGAACAAGAAAAAGTTCGCCTTCGTATTTAATGATCTACGCGTAAGAGTTTGAAGATTAAGTAGGAAGCTTCTACAGTTGGAGGTGGGAAGCTGACGTGGCTGAGCTATAGGTTTCCATGCTGCCGAAGTGGGTGGTTGGAAGTTGGGGGATTTGGCTCCTTTTTAGTTTTTACTAAATTTAATTTAATTTATTAAATAATAATTTTACTATTCACTTAGAATATTTAGATCTTTTTTTGGAAGGATATTTTAAAATAAGTCAAATAAATAGGCAAGCGATAATAAATGGGCATACAATGCTTAAGCAGCAAAGTCAGCCTTCAAAGCAAGAAAGTCTCGCAATCCAGGTGTCACGAACAGAAAGCCATACCCGCTTTAATAGGGCATGCATGATGCACTGGAGTGAAAGCTTGCGTAATTTGAGTTCTTTTTGAAAAGCAATATGAAACGCACATGTACATGTGCGTTTCATATTGCTGCGACAAGGCTTGGGCTTGGGAATTAGAGAACCGCGGCCCATCAATTGATAGCTTCAAATGGGCTTTTCTGGAGTCTCTAGTCATTGAAACTCCTAGCCCAATCTACTTTGGTGACAGGTTGATTGGGCTAGGGCTAGGAGTTAGAGTTGGACCAACCGACTTATATTATTATGGCACAGCTTAACGTCAAAGGTTTTTAAAGGATTTCAGGTGTTTGTAACTGGAGTTCACTGGCAAATTGGTCAACGATTTAATTGGGCTGATGATGCAAACAGAATATTGTCGGTATATGGTTGGTTGGATTGTTTATAGCATTCAGTGAAAGAAAATGAAAGCTTCAACCCTATTTCAAATGCCAATTTAAGGAAATTAATTGTCGGTTGATTCAAATTACTACAAAAGATGTTTCAACTTCGGAGTAATTAACGATGGTTGTTGCCCTTGGGAACTTGCAGGTGCAAAAGATATTCATACTCAATTGGAGGATTGCAAATCCGACATGATCCAACGGCACCGGTGGTGCAAATTTGCAAAGGGTGGAAGAAGTTGGCATTTTGTCCACTTATTTTACCACTGTTTGGGTTTTTACTTATGTATTGGTGGGACTGGGTCATGTATGATTCAATTAAATTTGAGAGAACGTTTGTAGGTTTTTACCGTTTATGCCCTTCCTATGGTGCTCACAGCAAATAGATGATAATACAGTGATGACCATGTTCTAACCATGATTGCCCATTGGTCTCTTTTGCTTGCCTCATTGTCCACCTATGAGCTGAGGGTGAGGGCTTGGCCGACAAAAGCCGACAAAAAATTGATATTGGCACGAAAAACCTTGTTTAGAGACAAGAAAACAAAATTCTGATGAGTTAATTGGCCACATTGCACATGAAAGAAAGAGATGCAAGTGCGAACAAAAAGAAAGGGCTAAATATGGAGCATCTACAGATTCTATGCCTCCAATCAAGAAATCTTTCACATGCATCTATAATCTTTAAATACCACTTTTTAATCATATATTAATTAAATTAGTGTTTCTTTTAGGTACTACCCCACTCTTTTGATCCCTCACAATTGTATTTTTGCTTCTCACCCACAGAATGTCTTTGCAGGGATATGTACTGTTTTGCACATGATTGACAATCAAATGGGGGAGGAAAACACAGGTATCTATGCTTTTTCCACCCAAGTCATCTTCTGGATAATCACATCCATGATGCTTTCAATGTGTAATTTCCCCTTCTGGTAGAACAACTTCCATGGAAAGTAGGAAACTTGTGTTGCCCCCATGAACCATTAACACCCATTTTGTATACAAGCTCTCAAAAGAAATCTTTAACAAAAATAAACATCTACAGCATAAAACTCCCACTCAATCTTGTCTACATAGTAATTTACAGATTGATTGAAGTGATTAATGATTGATTAGAGTGGTGGAGTAGATAAATGGGCAAATCCCAAAACACTGCTTCCCAGAACCAAACACCTTAAATCTGGTCAAAGGGGGGTATAAACATACCATGTGACTGCCGACTAATTGTTTCATTACAAGAAAATATTAAAATATTAGTACATTATTATACTCTTACAGATCAATGATGGTGATAGACTGGAATCTTGCACACTTCAGATACCTTAATTAACTAACTCAACTAGGGTGGGAGAGAGTCCTATTCATTCCTGCTCCCAAATGGTACACTTTTCGCACTTTTGTTTAAAATTACACTTTTTTCTTGCAAAGTTTTAAGGCCAAACCGAATCCGATCTCACGTAGGCCATTTATAATCCTAATGTGTAAATGCATTTTCAGTTGTTGAAATGAATGATATATTTGTTATTTTAGGATTGAAACTTCAAATGATTATTTGTTGTTAAGAGCATGTTTAGGATTGCATTTGAGAAATAGAATTTTTAAGTCAAAAAGCATTTTTTTTGCAAAAATTTCATTTTTAAGTTTTTGCCAAAAGTGCATTTTAGCCATTTTTAAGTTTTTTAAACCCTTAAAATCGCTTTCAAATTTTTATTTTTATTTACTAAACTTGTACTTTTTTCTTCAAGCAGACTTTTTGAGTCTTAAACGTACTTTTAAGCCCCTAAACTACACACTCAAACGGACCCTAAGTGTAAAATAATACTCATCATTTGTTGGGTTCAAAATGGATTCTGCATTGGCTTAGTTTTCTTTAAGTAATATTCTTTACTCACAAATATTGTTTCCATGAATTTAACATTTTCCTTTCATAATTTTCTTTATAAATTACCACGAATTTGTTTGAGGTATTACATTTAATTGACTCTTCTAAACATCCAACTGGAAACCAATTGGACTACTTCTCATCAAAGCTTATTGACTCCCTATAAAGACTTCTCTGAACAAATCCTACCACAAACCTGCTCCTGCCAATTTCTACTGCTGAGCATCTTGTGGTCTAACAGATGGGGCCAAACCCCATCAATGACCAATGTTTATATTCTAACCACCACCAATCCAAGAGGTTCAAGTCTCCTTTATGATTCCAGTTGAATATATTATTTAAAATACACTTTAGTAAGCATTTGTCTTTATTCATGTAATGCAAATAAGAGAAAGGTATATGATCAAATGAAATCGTTTTAATTCAATATTAGTCTCTTCCTTTGTTGGGATTATAATATATATAGTGGATGGAATTTACAGGGATATTGCATGGTATAGTCTCTATAGATATCACTGAAGAGAATATTAGTCTCTTCCTCAACCAGCAATGCCTGTTTTCACTCGCAGCTTTAATGGTTTCTGATATATATATATATATATATATATTCACTGTTTAAGCCATAAAGACTCAAAGGATCTAATACAATGTAAGATGCTTTGAAAGCCCAGACCTACAATGACTCTTGCCTATATATAACAATTCTAACTCTCATAAGATCTGAAAGTAATAATATACCTAACTCATATAATGGCAGTATGATGGTCCTTGCCTTTAAGGGAAGGCAGCACGTAGTGAATCACATTAATTTACTTGTCTATAAGAACAACTACTCACGTTCTCTTTCAAAGCATCTCCAGCAAATGCTTTAAATAGTTCATAATATAGCTAAATTTAGCTATTATAAACCATTTTACTCGTCCAACATATTTCAAAAAGTAAAATTTTTGTTGTGGTGAACTTTCAAATATGAAAGTTCATTGTAGTACATTGAATGCCTTTATTTTTCTTTTCTATCTTCCGCTCTATCGATGATGAAAAATAGTTAAAAAAAAATAATATTTAAAGAAAGTAGAGAATGAAATAAATAATTTGTTGGAGTTTGTGTTGAAAATGTAGTAATTAAAAATTATCTAGTTGCTGGCGATGATCTTAATCTAATAGCTTTTAGAAGTGCAGCCTTTTTGATAGAGGAAATGATGAAAAGAGGGGTAGAATGACTTCTTGCTTGGATCATGGAAGGCTTGGACTTGACTCCAAGAACTAGTAGGATAGGATAGGAGCACGTGCAAACACCCAGGAACCCCAACACAAATCTTTATCTTATGCTACAAAATTGTGTGTGGACCACACAAACCCACAAGGTCTCCCAGTTTCTTAAATCCATGTCCCTGAAATGGACCCAAGTGGACAGCTTCCCCACCCAGATATGAGTATTTTACACGGATTCTGCATGTTCATGAACCATTTTCACATGGCCTCTGTTCCTCTCCATCCCACATTAGCCACAATCACATTGTAACCAAAGTACCCTAGCTGACTATATCACAAAGATGAGCAGAGCTCCAAGGACAAAAGGGATCAGTACCATTAACTTCCAGGAGGGTGCAAGTGGCTCATCTGGGAGCTTCCTCTTTCTTGCCCCCTCAAACAGGCCTCACCTAATAAACAGGCCACAAAGACCAAATCATCCACTGTAATAGGCAGTTAAAATACATAAAGACACCATTATATGATAGTGTTAACTGAGATGGGCCAATAGAACAGTCACAATTAGGTTGTCAAACAAAGAGCAATTATGTTCAGTATTGATAAGGAGGACCATTGTGTTGTTGAAAGCAACTTGTCAATTATAGGCAGGGGAGATCTAACAGTATCATTTGTTGCTTTCTTCGATAGTTCTATATATGTTGCAGCTGTAATATAGTGGCAGCTTAGAAAGGTTTGAAGGAGATGGGGAAGACTGGAAAGTGGCTTAGAAGCTTCCTGACAGGGAAGAAAGACAAGGAGAAGGACAAGGAAAAGTTGCAAAGTAATCAGAATTCTTCCATTTCCATTGAGACTAATCCAACCACTCCAATTTCAATCCCACAGACAACCCCAAAAGAGAAAAGGAGATGGAGTTTTCGAAGATCTTCAGCCACATCACCAGCATCGAAGGACTTGAATTCTACAGAACCAATTGCCACCTCGTCGCCGGCAGTACAGACCATGTTGGACACAGATAACGAGCAGAAAAGGCATGCCATGGAAATGGCAGCAGCTACGGCTGCCGCAACCGATGCAGCCGTGGCTGCTGCACAGGCTGCAGCTGCAGTGATCCGACTCACAGAAGCTGCCAATGGCAGAGCCAGCGCCATTGAAGAGGCTGCTGCCACAAAAATTCAATCGGTGTTCCGTGCTTATTTGGTAAGGAATTCTGGGAATCCCTCTATACTTAGGTAGCCATCTTATCCATTTTTAAAATTCAGAGGATTCATTGATTAATAACCCAAATATGCAAAGATGAAAATTGAATGCAAATTGTGAACTACTTCCATTGGTGTTGTTACAGGCAAGGAAAGCACTATCAGCATTGAAAGGACTAGTGAAGTTGCAGGCGTTGGTGAGAGGTCACCTGGTGAGGAAACAGGCCACGGCTACACTTCGATGCATGCAGGCACTGGTGACAGTGCAGGCAAGAGCTCTGGCGCAGAGGATCCGGATGGCTGAAGATGGAAAGCCTACTAATCATAGGAATTCTACCCACAGAAAATCGACACAAGACAATCGGTTCAGGCACAACTATCATGTTAGTTTAATTTTTTCTAGCAGTATTTTCCTATTTCAAGATCTTATTTACCATCAACGAGAAATTCCTTGCATGAGTTGCATCCAGCCAAAGTAATTTAGAATGGGAACATTCTACTTGTTCACCGACAAATATTATTAAAAAATTTCCACAAATGTTTGAAATTTCATTTATTTGGCAGAAATGAAAACATTCTAGTACGTCTTTCTTATTTTTTCGTAAAGATAAGAAAAATGATCCTTTCTCTTTTATTCTTCACTTCTTTGACAACATAATAAAAGATGGGAAAATGTAGAAACTTTTTGAATTGCCAGGTGGGGCAAAGAAGTCAGTCACACACCTGATGAAAACTATGCACTCTCTGGTTTTTGTGCATCCAGGAAATGGATAAAGGCATGGAGGAGGACATTAAGATTGTGGAGATGGACCTTGGTGAATCAAAGGGAAGTTTGAAGAGCAGAAATAGCTACTCCAGCCACTCCCAATATGAAGGAGCAGAGCATAGATTCTCCACCCATTATGGATACTCAAAGCCAGACAACTACCAGGCCTCACTAGCTCCATCAGCTCTGACAGACATGAGCCCAAGAGCCTGCAGTGGACATTTTGAGGACTATTCCTTCGACACAGCGCAAAGCAGCCCGCAGTACTACTCCTGCCGTGTCGAAACCCGATCCTTCAAGAGTTCCTTTCGCTTTTCCGAGGCCAAATTATGCAGAACATTTGTCCTATGACTACCCATTATTCCCAAATTACATGGCCAATACAGAATCTTCAAAAGCCAAGGTCCGGTCACAGAGTGCACCAAAGCAAAGGCCAGACTCATTTGAGAGGCAACCAAGTCGGCGCAGGGCGTCAATGGAAGGAAGGAATGTCCCAAGGCCTGTGCGGATGCAGAGGTCATCTTCCCATGTGGGTTCAACTGCTCAAAACTACCAATATCCATGGTCAATCAAGCTTGATAAATCTACAGTTTCCCTTAAAGACAGTGAGTGTGGATCTACCAGTACGGTGCTCACAAATGCAAACTACTGCAGATCCCTCGTTTCATATGATGTGAGTATTAGCCAACCAGAACTCATAAAGATAGTCTATCAACCACCCAAAAATAAAAAGTAAAATAACACTTAGGATGAAGTAAACATATCCCAAAAGCTTAAACTTGTAGGAAGAGATGAATCTAATGATATAATTTATATTCTACAACATGTTCGATGTTAGCCAATCTTAGTCAACATCTGATCAAGCTGTTTCATACTTTGTTGTGACTGCAGCCTCATGGAAATAGGTATTAGCATTGCATCTCTCACCACAATAATGACTGAAACTTGTATATGGCTCCACCAGAAGGAACATGCAGATGCTAAACAGACATCGGAAGCTTCAAGAGGGAATTACTAAAGATGGTAAAGTGTTTGACATAGAAGCTGCTAAGATTTATGACAATTTTTTTCCTGCTAGTTTCTGAATTCCAGTGTTATTCAAAGGAAGTTCGGTATTGTAAGTCATCTTTTTGTAGAATCTTTTTTTCTTTTTGCTCTCGGTGTTTCTGCATATTTTGGCTGAATGTTTTCCTGCCGGAATAAGTGTGAAGATAACTTCATGAGGAACACAATTTGATCTGTCTATAGAAATTTATGAAAAGTATGATTTTCTGCAACATTCTTTGTCTTGTAGCTTCACAAAAACTAGTTTAGGCATCTTTGGATGTGCGTTTGAATGGTTTAAAAATATATTTAATATTCAAAAAAGTTAGTTTGAAGAAAAAAATATATTTGGTAAAAAAATTGAAAAGCGATTTTAAGAGTTCAAAAAACTAAAAAATGGTCAAAACACAATTTGACAAGAACTTAAAAATGAAATTTTTACCAAAATTTATTTTTGACTTAAAAACTATATTTTTCGAACACAATTCCAGATATACTCTTTAGTACGACTTGCCTACTGCCGAGCTACCATTAAATTGCATAAACAACATTTGATTCTTCAAGAAAAGGGAAACATTTGCCTATATTGTCTCTATTGTTACCTGATATCAATAACAAAGTATAAAATAAATAAATTTTATTAATAAAATCATAACTGTTGAATATATTATGGAGCGAAAAAATGAAACAGAGAAAAGAGAGGGAGTGGAAACATATGTAAGGACTGCATTGTATTGAGTAGCATATGATATATTACATGATGGCTCTTATATAGGTAGGAGGCTAGAGGTAGAGGGATAGGGCTCCCCAATAACAATCAACTTCACTAACTTTATATTTGTAATAAATCCTATATAGCATATATGCATATTTAAACAATACATATATAGATACACACACAACCATACACCTATACTATTTTCCATATCTTTTTAAATGTTGAAGATGCTCTAATTACAAAGATAAAAACAATACTATACAAAACAATAAAAAATAAAATTTTACGACTCGAACCGAGTTTACACCGGTTTGGTTTATTTAATAAATGAACCTAAATTTTTATTGTTATTTAAGACAGTTCAGTTGATTTACGGGCCTAATTGATTTTCATTGGAATCTCACTGTTGATTGCCCACATTTGGAATCTAAGATATTAGGACTCAAGTCTTCAAAGGCTAACTTTGCCGGCTATGAACTACGCCTCATGAAACGGAGGTCATTAATTCGAATCCTCTCTCCCTTTCACTTGTGTGGATATATCAAAAAAAGAAGAAGAAGATACTAGGACTCAATCACACAGCTGATATAGAACCTTTGTTACTAACCCACTTATTGGGCCCTGCACATTTCCTAAAAACACGATCTAAGAAGCCAGCCCCTTTTTCAAAGGCCCATTTTCAGGGCTGACCAGGTACTGGGCTTTCTGTCAATGGGCTTTAAGGGCCCAGCTTGTCTTTACCAAAATTCAAACCACATATTTGGATCAACATGCAACTTAACACGTGGGCTAGTGATGTACTCACCATAACCCTAATTTGTTCTTTATTTATTTTTCTAGTAAAATAAACAAACAGAGACAATAATCACTTTCAGTTAAATTTGGGCTAATTTACAAGAAAAATATGCTTCATCTGTCCATCAAACTCTCTATTCTAAGCTCTATTTTAAGTTTTGTAAAAGACCTATCCACATTCTCTACTCTTTTCTCTCTTCTTCTTTTTAATGTTATTTTATCGAGAAATATTATTTAATATATTCTTATACAACTGTCATACAATTATGACGATATGACAATAAAAATTAGTCAATAATTTTTTATTTTTATTTTTTTAGGCCCATACTGATCCAAATGTTGGTTTTCATTGTCACATGCTTCATCATAGTTGTATTATAAGAATAGTATAAAAGTTTACAAAATAACATTATTTTATTTCCTCTCTTGCTCTCTCTCCACTTTAATCATTAATGCAACGTACACTTCTTTCTTCCAACTCTAGATCTTGCTACAACACATTCTAAAACTAATAAAAAAAAATTAATTAATTAAAGTAGTGAAATATACAAACAATTTCCTGTTTGGATCCTTCTAAAAGTAGCTCTTCAAATTTGAAAAATGAAAACAACCAAAATTGGCTAATTTGTTAAATTTTTTTTTGGAGTTTATTTTTTATTTTGTTTTAAAAAAATTCTAATGTGACGTAAACGTAAAATTAGTTTTTGAGTATTTTGAATATATGTTTTATATTTTGGATTGTTTGATAATATTTTTTTATTTAAAAACATAAAACAATAAGAGAGAATGAAAAAAAAATATGAAACAAAACTGCTGGTACTTTTTTTTTCTAATTGATTGGGAAAAAATATTACAAGGGACATTCTTTATCATTCTTGATCCAAAAAAAAAAAGAAAAAGAAAAAGTGGACAAAATTGCTAGTACTTGATCAAACTTCAAGTTAGCTATTTCTTGTTGTTGATAGTTGGATTTCCTTACTTGGATGAAGTTCTAAATTAGTAACAAAAACAATAGTAATTTGCATTATACGTCTTTATAATATAACTATTTTACAATGTTGATGTTATAGTTACAACTAATCACTAAATGATTAGATCTTGTACAAAATAAAATAATAAGTTAATTAAAATTGTTACATTAACATTATAACATAATTATAAAATAAAAATGTGATATATAGCATTAATTTTCTTATATTATTGGATTGTAAGTTTAAACCTCAAATCAAACCAAAGCCGCTGCCTATTTCTCCGGACCTCTCTCCTTCCCCCTCTGACGATTGAAAAGTCACTCGAAGGTGATATTTTTTGAAATTGAGATAACTATTTGATTTTGGCGTAAAGCATATATAAGTACTACAAAGGTATTTAACTTTAAAAAAAAAATGGTATTGTAATACGTATGAAAAGACGAAGTTGGCCGGGTGGCCGCATTCCATTTCCACATGTTCATCGTGAATGCCTGTCCAGCAGCTTTAGCCAGATCCCCAGTGGCAGTGGGGTGTGGGAGTGGGAGTAACAGCTTTAGCTTTTGATTTTACTCTTATCGTTCCCTTGCTTGTGACATGTGTCCATATATTTCTTGCTTTCCTTTTATTTTTTTTAGTATTTGATTGGATTAAATCATGCATGAACGATACTGGTCGGTGATAAAATCTTCCTTCCTTCCTCCTCCTCCTTCTTTCTTCTTTCTCTTCCTCCTTGATCATCTTGTTTAATTCTCTTCCTCCTCTTCTTCTTCTTTGTTGGAAAAATTAACAATTTAATTGGCAATCAATTTTCTACCGGTCCTTTATGTGAAAGATAAGTTTAAAAGAAAACACATGAGAACACATCAATCATACACATACACAAATAGTTTACGTGCTTTGGCAATATGCTTACATCTACAGGGTGTGATCCAATTTCCTTTACTATTGAAAATATTGATTATGAGTACAATGGTACAAGTCTAAATCACTTAAGTTTAATATCTCAAACTCAAGCCTTTAACCCTTGTATACCTCACTCAATTGTTCGTCTCAATTACCCAGTAAAGAATAACTCTACACTTTGTAAATGCCATAAAGTGCTCTTACCAATTTGGATTTTTGGATCATTTCAACCAAGAACTACATGTCTCTACATGTCTTTTTATAGAGGCTTAATCACGAAAAATAGGAGAATAGTTTTAATCCAATTGCTGCAAGGAAAACAAAACCATCACGAATACAAAGTCTTTTACATGATGAAGATAAACTTTGCGACCTACATGTTTATCTACACACATTTTCTCAAAAAATCAAATTTCAAGTTGTTCTTAGACTCATTTTAAAACTAACCTTATCATCTTATAGATAAATAGAACTTAACCCCATCAACTTGAATATTTATATTTTTCAGTAATTATTTTCACACTTTGTGACAATTTGAGCCATTATCAACATTTTCTTCTTCTTCATCCTTGACCATCTTGTTTAATTCTCCAATGACTACCATTTCATAGCCGAAGAAAAGCAGAAAAGTAAAAGAAAAGAAGAAACATAAATAAAAAGATGGATTTACTAGTGATTCGATTTTAAACACTTAAGTTCATTAATTTTCAGGAAAAAAAACTTTAAAAGGTTGAATATTGCTCTTATTTCTTTTAATAATTTCAATTTATTCAAATGTAATCCAATCCTTTCATTTAGGGTGAAGAAATCCGATGATCTTCATTAATTTATGATAAGGATTTCTATCGATCCTTATTATATATTATAAGAATAGTTGCTCTAGCTAGCTAAATACATACTTTTTGATAGCTACTAACCAATAATTAGTTGTTTAGGTTGAGGTTTTGGCCGGTATAAATAAATAAATATATATATATATTAACATTTAAAAAATAAATAAAAGGAAAAGAACCACAATATTCTGAATTGGTATATATCAAGAGCTATTCATGACTTCAAGAGTGAGAGATTCCAATCTTCTGAAACATATTGAAGGTGGCCCCTTTTCATTCTCTTCTTTTGTGAGAACCAATCAAAAAGGAAGAGAAAGAAGACCTCTAGCTCCCTTGAGATAGCTGGTGAGATTCCTTCTCGTTGAAAGTCCACTTCTCCTTCAATAATTAGAAAGGCTCCACCATATTTGCCAACTTTCCTTTTTGCCCGACCTCTTTTCAATATTGAAGTCCATATTACATTTTGTGAAATAAGAGTAAGCAGTTGAAGCATTCATTTTCACTTTAATATTGAAGATTTAAACTCATATGAAACTGGTATTAATGTGGCTATATATAGTACTATAGCGCTAGCCTAACTATATGATTTAGAGTGATGCAGTGGGAAGCGGAATCTACAAACACAATAACTCAAAACTCTTCCACAAATCTTAGAAAATTAAACTCAAGAAATTAATTTGTAGAAAATTTGAAGAAAACTCTTTCTTTGAGTGTTTCTTGTAGATAAAATGAGAAAAATATAACTAATTGTCTACCAAGCCGTCCCTATTGAGGTTAAATAGAAGTAGAGTTGTAACCTGAAAGACAGTTATAAAATTGCCTCTTACTAAAAGATTGCAAGTTTGATTGAACTCTCGGTTCTTTCTCCCATGGCATTAGTCACAAGTTCAATTGATCCAAGGTCGATAAAATTAAATTCCTTAACCTAATTTTTAGACTTCTATTGACAGCCCTTTTTGACTTAATAAATGTTATAATTGAAAACTTTTCATGAAATAGCGATTGTATCCCTTTGAATCTGGTTTTCAACGCCACCTTCTGTTTGGCCAAAGAGGTTTTTTTTTTTTTTTTTCAAATTTATGAGAATATTTTTGTCTTTTTGAAAATTTTTTAAGGTCATTTTTGTCTTTTTATTTGCTTTGAGGGGACAATATTGACAAATTTTAGTAGTGTGGAGTAACGTTGACAATGTGATAGTAATTTGAGGGATAAAATGTGTACTTTTCCCTATTTTTTGATTATCTCTTCTCAATTTTTCTGGAAGGAAGAGTTTAACAAGCTTATAGATGTATAGATGTGGTGGAACATATATGAACAGGAGAGGTGCACAAGCAAGAACATGTCATCGAGGCTTTGTATAAGGGGGTTGGGTTCAGAAAGAGCTTACAATGATATATATGGGGTGGATAAGATTTTCTTGATGTTCTCTCTAATTATTAATTAGTGAAAAATGAAAAGGCAGTGATCCAATCCTTGAGGCCAGTGTTTTCGCAATAGAAAATGATCTCTTTGATAATTGATTGGATCCCATCTAGTTGTGCAGTCACTATATAATGGGAAAAAAAATAGCAATCGTTTTGAATTTGTGACGACTGCAGAATATGTGGCCAAGGATTATGAGATCTCTAAACCACATTTTAAAGTGCAGCAGCTTTTGGATAATCGATCGATCACTAGTACTAGTTACTTAATGCTAATCGATTTTGGATTGAAGCGAATCTTGCACATGAGAGGGCTGACTTGCAACAGCAACTATTTAAGAGCAATATCTGATTTTACGTGGGGAAATTAAGAAAAGATCGAGATCAGGCAAGTGAAGAGTTGAGTGGATGGTCGGCAGTACTTGACAGTGATGAGAGAAAGGGATTGCAGCAGCATGTGAGTTTTGGCATGCCCTTTGCCTATTCACTTCTTTCCCTTTACCATCTTGTAGTTTGCTCCACATACCCTTTACAATTATTTTTGCCACTTTATTCCTCTTTCCCTTGCTTTCCAACATATATAATACAATATATTATTATGTTCTTGTCTATATAAGCTAGCTTGGCAGAACTCTACATCTATATTATTTACAATTATTTGACATCCATACTCCAAAGTCCACATTTGGAGAGTTAAAAAAATATTAAAAAGTGCTAAGAATTCTCGAATGATATGCTACAATCTCATGTAATTTATTGTTTTAGTAAATAGATCGAGGCATAATGTGATAGAACGGTGACACATCATTTTGATCTGTCATGAACATGTTGCGGAGGCTTTTCCATCAAACTTAATGAACATCACTCTCTTAGCTTGTTGTACTTCATGCATATTTTTGGGTGTTAAAGTTGAAGACAGATCCTAGAGCATATATTGGCCTCAATTGCCTGTTATACGCATGGGTTACAAATGGGGCCTTGTAACAGGCATGAAAGATATATAGCAACTTGCATATTTGATCTATAGTACATACGACCCTCATGAAGCCACAAAATTTCATTCATGGTACCCCAGACATATATAATTCAATCTCTAGATCTATGAGTCCATTTGAAGGATTCTCAAAGGGTCGAAGAATAACTACTGTAATGATTTCCATGCCACTACTGGGTGTAATGTGCATGCACCTCAATCATTCATTCTCATGGCTCTCTTTAATTCAGGGTTCCACATCAATAGGCCAGGATTCCTGTACGTGTATATATGGATGATCAGCTCCTTCGACCATAAAGTTATTCAAAGGGTTCATAATTCCATAGGGCACGTACAGTGCATCCCACAATTTATAAGAGATTTCCTTCCACATGATCTGTCAACTTAATAATCGACACTAAATATCAGTACTGTATGGCTAAATTAATACTACAATTATTGTTCCAGTGGGGGTGCTTGAAGAACACATACCGATCGCTGGGGAGAGAACAAAATCTTCAATGTCCAATCACAAAAGTTAGACATTTCTGTGAAGCAAATTTTGTATATTGTGTAGACAAAAAAACTCAAAAGCTACTGATCAAATGAACCGGACTTTCAAGTCCTTTTACACTTTGGAGACAACCCTTGACTCTCTTTCTTGTCCAATATTGCTGAAGTAAATACCGGCGTGCTTTTGACAATTTGTTTCTTCTAGCTAGCTGCTATGTCCGGCCAATATATATGCATTATATTGTGCATTAATTGCACAGTTATATATATATATATATATATGGAAAATGCTAGGGGTTCTCCTCATAGTGTTTTTCTGCGTTTTTTCAGACTTACGTAAAATATGATTTAAGAAAAAATAAAATTGTAATGGCCTTTACCACTGGTTTTTTTAGGAATTAACACAAAATTTGAGGTATTAGCATCAAAATTTGATGCATTAGCACCAAAATTGAGGCATAAATACTAAATTTAAGATGATCAAATTCATTTTGGGTGATACTATCCCTAAAGGATTAACTTTCCACCCTTAGGTTTTAGTTTTGAATCCAAAAACAAGTTTTAAAATATTATAACCTAAATATTAATTCATAAAATTAATCTATTGGTAAAAAAACGGTACTACGATTTTATTTTTTTCTTAAATTATGTTTCTACATAAGATTGGAAGAATGTCAGAAGAACACTATGAGGAGAACTCCTAGCAAACCTCTATATATATATATATATATACACTCCAATTAACACCTGCCAAAATTTCAAATATTTTTCAAACCCCACAATATATAATCCAAGTTAATTTAATGTCCAGATTGTGCACACATATATATAAGCACGTACGTACGTGTGATGTCAAGAACAAACAACTCTAGCTCGTATATATGTATCTCTAAAATATTTTTTCCTAAAGTTCAACATGGTGTCAACGAATCGTACCATGGCTTGGTTTTATTAGTTTGCAAAAGTTAAATGACTAGAAGTCTAGAATCATTTAATTAACTAATACCAAGTAAACTGGCTAGTTTGGACATAAAATGCTTTATGATCATTCATGCATGTTCAACTCAAAGGAATTATTAAACTCTTAATATTTTTGTTCTATTTCTGTTTTAAACTGTTATGTAGTTACTATATAACTGAGTAACGTGACAGTGAAAATTAGCCTTTAAACAATAAGCTAAGAGCTTATAAAAAAATAAAAAAAAAAAATTATGGGTTGATTTTCACTACCACATCATCTTAATTGATGATAATCTACTAAATATCATTTCTTTATTTCTGATTTTAACAACCACACATCCTAATTAACCACAAACTCTAAACTTTGCTTCCGCCTCCAAAATATTCACGACAGACAAATAAAGTTTAGGTTTCCTTCAACTAGCAAGTGCAGGTAACCCGCGAAGATTCTCCATTAATCTAGAAATATTGCAGTAGTGTCATAAGAGTGTTGAATTGTAGGAGGAGGTTATATTTGGGGGAGGTTGCTAACTCGGGCTGTCTTTTAGGATTCTTCAGGAAACCATATTGCTTTTAAAATAACTTTTATCAGTATCGATCATGTACAAATTTCAACCATGTTTCAACAAAAAGGTTCAAGAAAGTTGCTCCAAAATCTCTTTTTCATTCTATTTTATCTCATATATTCAATCATGTCATGAGCATGTCTTCAATAATGTTGCTCTTCACAGACTTTTGTTAAAAAAATATATATTAATAGGTACAACTATCATCAACCAAGCATGACATAAGATCAAGTCAATGAACTTTTGTCATCCATATGTCATCATCTTAGAAAACACATGAATTATGCAGCCACTTCACATTTAGTTGAGGTACCACTTTCTTGGCACACATGATTATGTATAGTTTTTGGATTAATGCATGAACTGTCAGCAATGTAAAGATTATATATATATTGTGCTTTCACTCTTCTTGAAATAGAGAATCTAATATGGCACATGCAGTAATTAAGGATAAAAAGTAAATATGCCACTTACTATTTTTATAGAGGATCTAATATGGGCACATGCAGTTGAGGATAAAAATACCACTTATTATTATTTTTATTAGTATTATTATTAGTACTAAAATAATTGTTGTCATTATTGTTCCATTGTTTATCATCATTATTGTTAATTATCACTATTATTATTCAAGTTAATTATCATCAGAATCACTCATGATCCTTGCTGTTATTGTATTTAGTGTCTCTCACTATGCTTAATCATAATTGGTTAGAAAGGTGCACACATTGGTTTAAGTTGACACTACATGATTGTCCCCTAAGCCATAAATAGAATTATTATCTCTTAATTAATTTTAATAAACACATTCATGCTAATTAATATAATTCGCTGCACACATTGCAGGCTTGCAGCTACTTTTTCAAGAGTACGTAAAGGGATACTAGCTACGTAATTAGCTAGATCATGATCATGGACTTGGTTTTCCTGATACAAAACTTCTGAAAGATTCAAAGAACATAAGTTAATACAAAGTTAACACCTTAAAGTCCACAATTAAAAAAAAAAAAAAAAACCCTTAAAGTCCAATATTAGACATCATACATGACGTTTAATTTCTTGTCGTTGAGCTGAGTTGACTGTTGAGGTGATAGAAACTCTATTATATTGTAAGAGATTGCATGGCCAGTATATATATGGCATCTTTGATTATTTTTCTTATTATTTTGTTATTATTTGTTTTTTACACAGGCTCTTTTTTATTTTTGTCAGTACAGTTTCCGATATGATGGACCCAAGGGATGCCTAGTAATTTTGGTCTAGCTACTTTCCTTTAATCATGTAAAATGAAGAGCACACGTTAAGAGGATGCATCGAGTAGTGGCTGTTCATTTCTCCTTCGATACTTAAGTTAGTATTTCTTTAAGTTCAATATGGTGTTTAGTACGAGAATGAATCATGTACATGTTTCTTTTGTGACTAAGTCTTTTATAGTAGGTCATGTTGGTGTAGCCGTGATGACTGAGACTCCTGTTCCCTTATCGTTACGATCGATGTGAAACCGTTATTGACATTAACATGATCCCGAGAGAGGCGCATAACCGTCAGAGTCATTTAAGTGCGACTCATAACCGTTCTAATAATCATGGTGTATTCGAATCATGGTCAATGCATGCCTTGTTTGTAACAATTGTATATGCGCAATATGTCGAATCGATCCCGATATTGTTGGTTCAATAAGTGTTGTGTTCGTAGTTTTCTCGGGAGTGATAGGGTCGAGTTTCATGGAGCGACGTCAATCGTGTCTATAAATCCCATATTGGATTCTGTTGATTTGGCCCATGTAAATGTACTGGGCTTTCCCGGGTTAACGGGCCTTTGGCCCATGGGCTTAGTGTTGGATTTGTGTGTACGTAACAATTTGTATCTGAAGAAGTGTTTTGATATGTTGACGTAAATGTAAAAGTAATCTTGAGTGTTTTGTATTTTTGATTGTTGGTTGATATCACTGTTCTGAAGAAAAAACAAAAAAAGGAAAAAAACAAAAAAGGAAAAAGAGAAAGTGTTATGAAATATAATGAGAAGCACTTGGTGCCATCGAAAGTGGGAAAAAAGTAAATACGAAATGCCATCTAGGGGAAGTTCTATCCGCATACAATATTATATAATTAATTAAATAAGAAAAGCAGTTTGTGTCATGCACCAACGAGATTTTGAAACAAGTAGATCGAAGAAGTGGCTCTAGAAGGGAATATGGCTATCGCCATCGTCGTCTCTAGTTATGATTATTTATAGACGGAAAGAAGGGAAAGAGAGAAGGAAATCACCCACCCTCCTTCCCCGAATTCAAGTGGATACTTCCATCTTGCCCTGCTTGAAATCTTTTTGGCGATCATCCGCAACCCACATGAAACACATAAAGGTCACATTTTTCAAACTCTCGTACGTGGAACCTCACTAATACTGCCCCAAAAAAGATTCCCATTTACGATCTATATATAGTTTTCTCAACATAAACGTGTTATACACTGTCTTTTGTTTTCCTCAACAAAAAAAAAATAGTCTTTTGTTTTTGTTTTTTTTTTTTTCCTCACACATTTTGATTTTTTTAATGGGCATAGGGGTTGACTGGAATTCAATCTTAATTTGAGTGAGCTAATCAGTTTACGATCCCCAAATCTTTTTCCTAATAGGGTGAAAATGCGTGTGAATAATAACTATCCGCATTCACTATTTACACTTATATTTAATATTTTTTAATTTATGGTTGTTAGATTTCACTTTTAGAAAACTCTTTTAATTTGTTCTAATTAATTGCCTTATATGTTATTTCTTTATTTGGCAAAATGATTAGAAATTGTGATATGAATAATAGTATTCAACTATAAATTATTAATATCTTTTTTTTATTATATATATTACTAGAATCAATAATTAGTGAATTACAATTTTAATGTCTAAAACGCTCATTACCACAAATATGGATAGCGGATAATATCTGCATTAACCATGCGAATGTGGATAGTAATCACTAATCACATAATGTGGATACAAATATTGCAATTATCCATATTCACATCTGCATTTTCACCCCTATATATATATATACTTCAATCTTTTTCAATATAAAAGTTGCACCTAATATGAGATAATTAACTACATAAAAAGATGTACGCCCAATAATAACAATCCCACTTAAAAATTGGAATTTCCTTTAAAAAGTCATATATATAGGTATGATAAAACAACAACATAAAATTAACAAATACTTAACTTATTTTCTACGTGTCATTTTTAAAATAAACAAAAAAAAAATTGAAATATTCAATTTTTTTTAAAAAAAATAATACTAAAAAAAACAAAATGGGCAATCCAAGAAAAGCGAGCAAGAGAGCGATGGAAGAAGAGTGATTTGGACGACATGTCAAACTTATTGGTCAAACGGTCACATGACAGTTGAAAAGTCATCACCTCGGCTCTCCAAATCCAACGATCTCTAATCCATATATCCACAATATCCATATACCCTCGGCTTTATTTGTTCATTTATTTATTTTATGTTTTAAGTCATTGAACAATAACAATCATATGATACTGTTGACAAGGAGAGCAGAACAAATTAAAAGCTGCCTAAAGCAATTTTGGCATGCATCTCTCATTAATGCTCAATCCTATTCCTAATCCCAATACCAACACCTTTATGGACAGAATAGAACAAAAAGGAAAATGTAGGAGAATAAGGGTCATATTTATGGTGATTGGACACATCTAATGGTCCAGAGTCATTTGATCAATGGCCACAAATTATAACCCCGGCCACTAAATCCAACCTAATAGACACATTAAATATATATATAGCATCTTAATTAATTAATTCCTTCCAACGGTTAGGAAACAATCATATTTTCGTTAATGTTTGCAATTGAAACGGCTAGCTTCCTTCTTCATCACCTAATTTATTTATTATTAAGATGAAGGAGATTCCTTATAAATTAATTTATCGATTTCTTTTTATCTAGAAATTAATGCATGACAAACTTTTCTCTTTATACTTCAAAATGTTGATTTTCCCTCCAAAATTTAGGATTTACCTCTTTCATGCACATCATAAAATATATTTCATAATTATTTGAAACACGCATTTTAAAATATTCTAACAGCAATATATATAATCTAAATTTTTTTGCAAGATATTGGAGATTTGGCTATTTCCACTATCTCAAATCTCAATCATGTATTCCATGAAATATCAACATGGGTAGGTATTGTTTGGTACAAACTCTACATATATAATTTTGTGAAAATCATCTCACTTTTTATTAGAAGTTGAGGCCATATATATAGAATTAAGATCTTCTCCATTTTAAATTACTCTCATTTTTTTTTTTCATTTAGTGCATTTTTAAGAATAGTGTTATCCAAAAATTTTAATGATAATACTTTTAAAATAGACTAAATGAAAGAAATGGAAAGAATTTAAAATGGAAAAAATCGACCCTTAATTAATTAGATCCTGATTTTAATTTAAACACTAATTAACTACCAAAAAGTGGTAACTAAAATAACCACAATTAGTATTGCCCAGCATATTAGGATATTTTCCCTACATAGGTGATAGGCCTGCAGACAAACCGGCCAACCTTCACTGGCTCCGATCATCCATGAGTCATGACCTACACTACATGCGATCGATGCTGATCCATTCCTCCATCCAATAGAAATGCACCGTGTCCATGGTCAAGGTGGGTGGGTACTAATGGGTATTACTCGGCTAGCTACAGCTAGTCGGCTGCTAGATCCTAAAACATGCAAAACGATATGCCCTGGTCGGAGGTCAACATTCCACGTGTTAGTCCCACGAGTGGGCCCACCAAAGCACTTCAAAGATAAACCCATTCCCCGGGCCGGGTCCCTCATCACCACCTTAAATACCTCGACCTTCATGCCAGTCTCTGCCATTCCCCAACCTTCTCTTTCTCTCTCTCTCTCTCTGCATTACAGACTTTCTTCAAATGGGTAACATGGACTATGAATGCCCGCACCGTGTAGCCATTCCTCCATCAAAACCGCTAGCCAAGTCCTTGGAGACGTCTCTGAAAGAGACTTTCTTCCCCGATGACCCTTTCCGGCAGTTCAAGAACCAGCCTCTGTCGAGGAAGTTTATGCTAGCGCTGCAATACTTCGTGCCAATCCTCGAATGGGCGCCTCGCTACACTTTTGACTTCTTCAAATCCGACGTTATTGCTGGAATCACTATTGCCAGTCTCGCAGTCCCCCAAGGGATCAGCTACGCAAATCTCGCCAACTTGCCACCCATTATCGGATTATGTAAGTGCATGCATGTCTCAACTCAAGCCTATATATATATATATATAATGCTTAATTATTAATCATGAATCCTTTTTTATTTTTTATTTTTTTTATGCTGAAAAATGTAGATTCGAGCTTTGTGCCACCATTGGTGTATGCCATGCTGGGGAGCTCTAAAGATTTGGCAGTGGGTCCTGTGGCTGTTGCGTCCCTTCTCATATCTTCTATGCTTGGGAAGGAAGTTAACCCTAATGAGAACCCTAAACTTTATCTTCAGTTGGCTCTCACGGCTACCTTCTTCGCCGGAGTCTTTCAAGCTTCTCTCGGTTTGTTAAGGTCTGCATGCTGGTTTTAGAGCATATCTAAAAAGGTTGCAAAGGTTAAATGTTTTGATATTGTTGATATTTATTATCCATTTAAATTGCAGACTTGGATTTATCGTGGACTTTCTTTCACATGCGACGATTGTGGGTTTCATGGGTGGAGCAGCCTCCGTTGTTTGTCTTCAGCAGCTTAAGGGGATCCTTGGGCTTGTTCATTTCACTCACGAGACTGATCTTGTCTCGGTCATGCGCTCTATATTTACCCAAGTGCACCAGGTAATTAATTAACCTTTTTCTTTTTTCCTATGGATAATTTTTTAATACTATTTTTCATACCTTTTTCTTTGTTGAAAGTTTAATGAATGTAATTATGGTTATTGCAGTGGAGATGGGAAAGTGGCGTGTTAGGGTGTTGTTTTCTTTTCTTCCTCCTCGTCACAAGATACTTTGTAAGTAATATCTAGTAGTTAGTGGTCGCATGCATTTACATTCTTTTTTGAAGCTTCTAGTCCCCTCGATCTGATTCTGGAACGGTCAAAAGTGTTTCAAAGAATTAAACATATTATAGTAGCAAAACTTTCACGTCATTTACCCACCTGTTGCTGTCAAAAATAATAATAGAACATCTATAACACCACCAACGCACCAACAACAATAATCACATTACTGGTGAAATGGGTATTATCTGAACCTACCCGCAAAGAGATCTCATAGATATAATTTTCAGCAGTACTTGCTTGCAAATGGTAAGTCCAATCATGGGCAAAAAACGAAAAATGGTAAAAGACCAGTCACGTTGTTAACAAAGACGACGTAACCATTAGTCTCCAGGTGTCCTTCATAGTGAGAGTAAAGGGGCATTTTGAAAGGTGTGTTGCAGCTCAAGTGGCACATCTTGAGTTGCTGCTAAGAGAGAATAGCAATAAAGGTCCCATTGCTCTCTTAAAATGTATGTAACAATGAGCTAGCCAATCAAATTTACCGTACTGAAGTTTAGGAATTATTTCATTTCTAAGAAAAGACACCTAGCTAATTGTATCTCACTTTAAGAAGCATAAATTGTAAGAAACCTCCAAAATCCCATACAATATTAGGGATCAACTAGAAAGGTTTAGGGAGTGCACTAATAGCTAATTTATATACATGTTTGGAGACCATATCAATTCAACTCAAAAGCTTTAAGCTTATAATTTTTGTTCTACTTATGCTTATCTACTATCTCCTTTATTTACTTTTTTCTCAACGTGAAACTCAATACTCATGAATATACTTACAAATCTTTCCCTCATGTGTGAGACCTTTCTACAAGTCTAAGAGTACAACATAAAAGAGTTGCATCAATTGCAACCACCAAAAGCAAATTTAATTAGCACTCCAAGAGTCATCTACGCCAAGACACTCATTTAAGCACTCAGATATCAATTTGTTAGGGGAAAATCTCATGACCCTTGACTTGGATACTATGATAAATTATCAATTATCCTAAAAGGTTAATTAGCCGATAGGAATATGTAAATTTAATTACTTAATCATTAGTTTTAACAACTTTAACCCAACACTTAAAGTTAATGAATTTGAGTTAACTTATGTATATTAAACTCCACAACATATATATTTGAATTGAACTTAATAATCTAAAGAAAAATACTATGAACAACAAATCTTCATGTTTGCTTTATTTTGTTTGTTTATTTACTAATTTTTGTGAGATTATCCCGGTGATGACTACCAGAGCAAGAAAAAGACGGCCTTCTTTTGGATAAATGCGATGGCGCCTCTGACTTCTGTTATTTTGGGAAGCGTCCTCGTTTTTCTGACCCACGCTGAAAAACATGGCGTTCAAGTGGTGAGCTCTCTCTCTGTCTCTCTCTCTCTCTCTACTTTGATGAACAGCCATGGTACACCCCACCCACTAGCTAGCGTGTGCCATCCAGCAAGTAAAACCCCCCACTACGACAAAATATAATTTTCTATGTTAATCTGATTGTACGTACCATATGTAAAGTAGCTCGATCGGACTACGACAAACAAATCTCCTTGGCATATAATATTATATATACATATAATTAATGGTGTTCAGAAGAATTATTGACAGGGTGTAGCATAATGTTAAGCACTTCTTCTTGTTTGTTCCTCCAGATTGGGCACCTGAAGAAAGGCTTAAATCCACTTTCCGTATCTGAGTTGTCTTTTGGGTCGCCGTTTCTGATGGCAGCCATGAAAACGGGGATCATTACTGGTATCATAGGCCTCGCAGTAAGTCCTCCTGCCTCGCTAGCTATCTACCTCATTCCTTGCATGCACATCCACTTTCTGTAAAGTAATCATACTTTAATTGACTTTTATTGTTAATATCTTGCCGGCTGTGTGACCATTGATCTTCATCATGTGGGATTATGGCAATCGATCTTTACCTTTTGACAATAAAGTGAAAGTGTTAGTGCATATCCAACTAATTAAAGAGAGATAAGATCAGTATTGGACTGTTTTCTAAAACGCGTTCGTGGGTGTGAAACAGGAAGGAGTAGCAGTGGGGAGAAGTTTCGCCATATTTAAAAACTACCACATTGATGGAAACAAAGAGATGATCGCTTTTGGGTTGATGAATATTGCTGGCTCTTGCACTTCATGCTACTTGACAGCAGGTATATATATATATACGTCTTTCCAACTCCAAAAACGATATATCACTACAAAAAAAATCAGGTTTAATGACATTTGATTAGTGACATTTTTTATAAAATGTCACTAAACCTCCATCCTAATATGTTGATTTCTAGCTAACAACCAAGTAATTGATCAAATGCCATTAAAAAGTGCCACTATTCCAATGCCATTAAACTTGATTTTTTTTGTAGTGTATATATATATTAATTTAAGGTTGAGAATTTTTTAGTTGACCTACAAACCCCAACATCAAATTAATAGTTTGGGGTTAATGGATTTGACTCCTTAATTATTAAATACATCTGACGATTGCAGGACCATTTTCGCGAACTGCGGTGAATTTCAATGCCGGGTGCAAGTCAGCGGTGTCGAACATAGTGATGGCAACAGCAGTGATGATCACATTGTTATTTCTAACACCGCTGTTCCACTACACGCCCCTTGTGGTTCTCTCCTCTATAATCATCACTGCCATGCTCGGCCTTATTGACTATGAAGCTGTCATCCATCTCTGGAAGATCGACAAGTTTGATTGTATGGTTTGCATGGCTGCTTACGTTGGTGTCGTCTTCGGCAGTGTTGAGACTGGCTTAATCATCGCGGTAAATAATTGATTAAATTTTGGCCTTTCCGTATAAAAAAAGGAATTTATTTTTTTCTTATATGGTTTTTTCATGTGCAAATGCAGGTTACATTATCTTTGCTAAGGATTCTACTATCTGTGGCAAGGCCACGGACATTTCTCTTAGGCAATATTCCCAACTCCATGGTGTACAGAAGCATTGATCAATACCCAATTGCTAACAATGTTCCTGGGGTTCTCATTCTCCAAATTGACGCCCCCATCTACTTTGCCAATGCAAATTACTTGAGAGAAAGGTACGTAAATTACATACGTATATATAATATAAACCCACAGCTTAAATGTTTAAGTGTTGGCATGACAAAATATTAACCTTGATTAATTGGTCAACGTGTTCTCAGAGTCTCAAGATGGATCTACGAGGAGGAAGACAAATTAAAATCTACAGGAGAAGCCAGCTTACAGTATGTTATAATAGACATGAGTGGTAAGCATTAACCAACCACACTTAAACTAATTAATAATTAAAGGCAAACTAAAATCGATCCTCATATTCATAATAATGACGCATTAATTGATCATATCACAGCTGTTGGAAGCATTGATACAAGTGGGATCAGCATGCTTGAAGAGGTTAAGAAGAATGCCGATCGAAAAGGTCTCAAGGTAGACACTTTTATTTCAATTCGATCCCATGAAGTTTATTTTATTTATTTCATAAAAATTACCTTAATTTATATATTTGATCATTAATTGATGTGTATATATATATAGCTCGTGCTGGCTAACCCAAGAAGCGAGGTGATAAAGAAGCTAGACAACTCCAAATTCATCGAAAAGATTGGTCAAGAATGGATTTATCTGACGGTGGGAGAGGCTGTGGCAGCCTGCAACTTCATGCTACACACGCACAAGCAGAATCCGGCTGCTGTTGAATTACAGCCACAGGATAACAATATTGTCTAAGCTGCTATATATGATCAGATCATCGACCGACCAATTAATCAAAATGCTGATACTTAAATTAATTAGTAGATTCCAGCCAATGAAGAAGCAAAATCTACCTAATTTGGCGGAGGCAGAGTGGGATTAATAGAGGGTAAGTATATTTTTGGGGAGCTTAATTATAAATTTTTATGTATTATTGTACATGAAAGTACTGAAATATGAATATTGTAATCCTTGTAGAATTTCTGAGGCAATATATATATATATATATATATATATATATATATATATATATATATAGTGGTTTGATGGTGATGGGGGGAGGGGGAACTTTCTCCATGTAAATGTCTCCATCCATTTATAATGAAGTTTTACTACTTTTTCATACGTGTGGGGCTCACGAATAGAGGCATCAACAGTACTAATGCATTAGAATATTCGGCTTTTAATACAAGGATAAGAACTGAAAAAATCAAAGCCAATTTGAAAAGAAAATGTTCTTGGAATTAACTTGCGACTTAAAACTTCTCTCCATGGTTGACATGTTAAAGGGCACATTTTTTTTCTTTATTGGATAGAGAAATATATAAAGGGCTCATGTCGACATAAATCTACAAAATTAATTATGGTACAACTTGTAGTGCCATTTTCAGTTGGTTAACCAAACTTGTCAGTTAAATCGGTTAATTCACTAATTACATTTTGATAAGAGTTTATTTTGAAAGTTTTGGTTAAATAGATATATAAATTAAAATCAATTTTGTTAATCAGTTAACGGTGAGTTTTTTTAATTGGACCAAAAATTGATTGTTTTGAGGGGCCAAAATTGTTTTTTGGACTAAAATAGCTTAGTGAACCAAAAATTTTAAATTGGCCCATTAATTAACACAATAAGAGTCCACCATACATCTACACTTCTACCAATAAATTGGTTCTAGAATATTTATTATCGGTTACTTATCAGTTAATTTGGTTAATCAACAAAAAAATATTTATACCAATTAACCAAACCAAACAATGTCGGTATAGAAATCCTTAACTGATTACCGACCAACTTCTAATGCTGACTAGTTAATGTCGGCTCGACTACAGATCAGTAGGTGATAAACGATTAATTTACCCATCCTTGTGTACAAGTGCTTATAGGTTTAGCAAGATAAAAATAGGTGATGCAGTGTGACTTAATTAGTGAGTTGCAACGAAGAACATCAATAAACAGTAGATAAATACTTTTAGATCTTGATTCTATCAAAAGATATGAGGAATTCTTTTGAAAAACTAGATACTCTCTAGGTTTTGAAGGAAAACAAAGAAGAAATTCAACTTTGAGTAATTCTTATTAAACAAACTCATATATAAGCAAAATTTCTGTTTCTAGGGGCTATAAGCATGTATAGGCCTCAAACCCTAAACCTAATAAAATACGAAATATAAACTCCTTAGACCTAATAAACACTTGATAAGGTCAGTTTTTAAAATAGATAAAACAAAGCTACGACATCCGTCCAGACGGGACTTATGGCTGTCCGAATGGCCATATATGACTTAAAACATAAAATATGACGAAGCGACACCGCTCGTCCGGATAGGATTTAGAGCTGTCCAGATGGCCACCGACATAAACCCTAAAAACAGCAAAATAACATATGGCCGTTTGAATGGGGCTGCAAACGGGACGCCCTGATTGCTATCTATTTGACGACCAATCTACATCAATAGGAAAGGGATATTTCACAAAACTTTCCCTCAATGTTGAAAAACTCTTAATTTAGGATATCAAAATTTTAATTTTTTGCAATGTTCCCCTAACATTAGGATTTTCTGTTAAATCTTGCCAAAATTTCAAAAATATCAATGTTTTTTTTTTAATTATTAAATAATTGCAAAGATTCAGGCGATGATCAATATTTAATTGCATTTGCGAAAATAGCCATACCTGAATCTTTGACATTTGTTTTATAAATAAAATTGGGTGTTTTGAAAATTTTGACAATATTTAATGGAATATTATAACAAACGGAGGACATTGCAAAAAATTAAAAATTGGATACCCAAAACAGAGGTCATTCTAAAACACATGAAAATTCAGGAGAATTAATTATGTGAAGATTCCTGATAGGAAAACTGAACCAAGCAAGAACACAAAGGCAACCATCACCCACTGGAGTTCAAGCAGCATAGAGCAGACCCATGAAGCGCAAGAAATTCACATAGCATACCGCAAAGCCCAAGAAGCAGCTTGCAGACTCTCGTGATGGTTTGCTTATGTTTCTGTGTTTTCTTTCAAGTTTTGGCTTTTGTCCTATTTATCATGGTTCGCTTTCGAAAGTCATAGGCCTTGTATCATTTAACTCAACCTCAAAACCATCCTTCTAAGCGTTCTCTCAGGCATTTTGATTTTGTTAAGGGATAAATGCATTTTAGGTTCTGTGGTTTGGAGTTTTAACAAATAGTTTTTTGAATTTTAAAAAGTGATTAATCACTCTCTAGGATAAGCAAAAAAAAAAATTAAACAATCAGTTAATGTCCTAAATAGAGGTGATCGAACCACTCATGTAACATTAGGGGTAATTCGGCCACCAAAGGCTGCATGGCTTTTGGGAGTGGCCCAATGGCACCCCAAAAAAATAAAAATAAAAAATAGAGTATTCACATTTTTTGACCAAACAGGTTTTTGTCTGGTGCAACTTTTTATGTCCTATAAGCATTTTTTTTTTTAACTCATTAACGTAATCCCGAACGTGCTCTTAGTGATTACAGATTCAATTTTAACAACTAAAGCTCAAACACCCGGTTTATAATATTGAGTTCTGAAGGAATAAATGAAAGAATGAAGACCAAAGCTTGCAAGCACTGTAAGTAATGACCCACTAAGTTAAAGGGCCAAAGCCCTCATTATCACCGGAGCATGGGAAAAGCATTCATATAACAAAAAGTATCTGCAAAACCAAAGCACTCAAAAAGCTTGCAGAATTTTCAGAAAGAGTTTAAAACTGGAATACACACATGGTATGGCAAAGAAAAGCAGGCGCTGGCAAGCATTTTTACCACCTCAAAGTTGTGTATTTCTTTTAAACTCATAGCCCTACAACTCTAGCAGATGACCCAAATTTCTATGATGGAACTCCAGCCAAGATAACAAAGACTTCTAAGGATTGGAAAGCGTTTCCTTGAATAGGCGTGGAAGCACTTCATGAGCACTGATGTCGAGAACCTCTGGATCCCTGAAAATTGGAAAAGGAACTGAAATTAAGCATTCAACCAAAAAAAAAAAAAAAGAGTCCAAAAAGGAGGGTCAATGTTACTCAATTAGACCACAAAGTTCTACATGACATATCATTGAATGATTATGAAAACAATAGAAGAACAAGACAAGCACAGTGCCCTGTTTCGTAAGCAGTAGCTGATATCCTGACTTAAAAAGAAGCCAATCTCCATCACTACGAAGAATCATTAAACTTGAAATCAGGAAGTATCAATCTTTTGGGAGCACCAACACCATTAGAAAAACTCTTTTTCACTTACTTAATTTTCCGTTCCTAAAAGCAAAAGGAATCATTAATCCATTGACGTTGGGGAAGAGCTCCACAAGTGGGTTAAAAAACTATCAAATTCCACCAAGGTAGAGATAAGAGCATTCCATATGAAGGACATGCAGGTTGGGACTGTTCAATCAAATCATTAGCACTAAACAGTAATACACGTTCCTCAAATTAATAACTTTAATGATATATGTCGATAACTTAAAAAAAAAAAAAAAAACTGAAGAAATAGTGTTTGTCTAGAATAAGTGCTGGCCATGACACATTCAAGGGAACTACCATTGAAATATTTTCCCATCCCTTAAACTGACTTTAGCAAATTAAACTACGTTGCTTTAACCTATATCCAATTATCAACAACACTTTTAATGGATAACATTGAATGCTGAGAAACAGAGAGAGAGAAACCTGCACAATGTTTGTCCCATTTCATTGGAGCTAGGAATAAACCATAGCTTTCGCAGCAATGGTGACTCAAATTGAACAAAGAAACCATCATGTTGCCCATGTTTCCACTTTCTTGATCCTTGACCTTTCCAGACCTGTAAAGAAGTGTTTTGATACCGGTTGTCAACTGCACTTTCAATTTCCATTTTTTTTTCGCTTTGTTTCCCCTAGGCAACAAAGCTATTAGTCCTTATTAAATTCAGATAATGGTAAATAAAAAAGAGCTAGCTCACAACAGAAATTTTGTAATTTAGGCTTTCCGGCAAGTTCATAACTACCTGCCTGATCTTTCAACAGTCATTTTACTTAGAACTGTCACCCATATCATATATAGTGTAAACTGAAATGCATCATGTGAAATATTCTTTTCCAGTTTTTCCCCGTCAGGCAATTATTAGCCATAACTGTTTTAGTAAGGGAAGGTAGAGTTCAAAATTATAGGAATACTTGAGCCCACATTTATGGTAAGACTTTCAACAGAAGTTACCAACTAATCAGTTGGCATTTTCATTTGCACACCCATTTTTAAAAGCACTTTCTATGCAGTACCAACTGAACAGCAAAACAAATGAAAAAAGGTAACAAATAACGAACCCTGCAGTAAAAATTCACAACGTAGAGGCTCTTTGGCACCTTACAAAAGCAATTTCATTAAAACTAAAGTTGACACATCTTGAGACAGCTTAAATTAGCAAGTATCCACATGCCTAATTATTTACAGGGAGGGTATCCAGCTTGTCACATGATCATCATCCCTGTCTGCTCAAAATTCATGCCATGAAGAAGTTAGAAGTTACCTGTGGGTAAGATATGATACTTTTGGGAGTCACCAAGCAAGCTGCTCTAGAGAAAGACTCCTCCGCATACTGCCTAAGAAAAGAAGAACAATTGCCGTGTGTATGTGGTGATTCAAAGGCCTGGCCCATGGACAATATAAAAGCAAAGAATGAAAATAGGTAAGAAGCAAATAATTAACAAGAACGGAACAAGTGAGTTTACTTATACAAGCTGCAAATGACGGGCCAAAGAGAACATGCATTTAAACATTAGAAATTTACTGCTTGATAAGAGCCACAAATTCAATTTAGTTGAGTGCACGCATTAAACCTCAACAACATTTAAGGGGATCATAAAAACCAAATAAATGAGGAGAAAATCATACTCAACAAGCAAAATTATACATGCAAAACAAGCATTCACATAAGTCTACTACCTTATCAATATTCACATTTGGGGCATATTTATCAGTCTGGGTCTTTTCCTTATCAAGAAGGAAGTGGACTCTTGGATCCACTTTTGAACTTTCATGCCATGATTTTACAGCTGCCTCCATTGTCTCAACAAGAAAAGAAAAAATGTCTTTCCAGCATTCTTCAGATCCATACTTTTCAGACTGCAAAGAGAAATACCAATTTAATCCTCCTTATTTGGGAATACCGAACACAAATCCTACCCCAGGTGGTCCTCTGACAATCTCCACATAAATAGCTGATAATAAAACTCCACATGAGTAGCAAATTCTTACCTGCATCATACAGCTTAGAGAATAATATAACTGGTTTAAAAGAGAGAAGGAAAGATGGTAAAGCAGAAAATGAAGTTCAAAGCAAAAAAAAAAAAAGAATACATCACCATTTTTATTTTAGTAAAAAAAAAAAATTATTGTACAGAAAGAGAGCAAGTCAAGTACTGTATCACCCTAATTGCGGAATGACAGAAAACAAGTGAAAATACATGAAGATGTGGAATATATGTTTGCAAACTACACTCACCATTTCCGATTTCAATGTATCCAAGTTCTTTCCCATATCAACATTCAATCTCTTGTTCTCCACTTCTTGAGCTCTCTTTTTGTCTCTCGCCAACTGGGAAACCCTCTTGATCTTTCTTGATACTTCAGAACTTTGTGGATTGTATTGCAAAGCTGTTTGGAAGGCAGCTAATGCCTGCAATATGTGAATAGGAAACATCAGCAGCAAAATACAAAATCATGTGCTCTTGCCTAGAAGCGTCATTGTAATAAAGAAAAAAGTAACTTTAAGACATACATCATCATATTGTTCCATGGCCTCTAATATGCATCCTTTCCTGAAATATCCCTAGAGATGCATCAAAATATTACTGTTTCATGAAGAAATTAGGACATCAAGTACAACTGATCATAAATATACATTTACATGTACCTTTTCCCACTGAGGTTTCAGTGAAATTGTTGTTTCAGCATCAGCAAGAGCTTTGTTAAGCTTAACCAACTGTAGAAATGCAGCAGCACGGTTGCTGGCCAACAATGGAACATTGTAAAAGTGAAGATAGCTCACGAATATATACACATTCACATGCATGCAGACAGGTACATGTGTTCTAAATGAAACTATCATTAAAGCAATATTAGTGCAATAACAGATGAACCCATATTCACAAAAAAAAAAAAAATTCATATGAAACATATGCCATTCAACTGCAAATTCTATCAACACAATGTAAGTTGACAGTGGTGTTCATCTTCCCACACTACTTTTCACAATCTGCCATCTCAGCATCTGCATGCTCAAGCATATTTCCATTTCATATTTTGCAGAATGTCATGACTACCCATCTAGATTTTAATCTTAGCTACCATTCATATCCTCTACATCTTTTACCAAATGCACCTCATTAAATGCATAAATGTGACCCGGAAAATGAATGTTGTTGGGCATGAATAATGAACTATACACAGCACGCTGGAAATACACTTGGTGTAGTAGGCCTGTTCAAAAACTACACACCATGAGGGATCTAAAAAATCTGAATCATGCCCCAACATCATATTCACACTCAATAAGAAAACAACTAACCAATTTGAAATATCTTCTCCCCATTCTCCCCTCCTCTTCAAAAGCATTAGAGAGCTCAATTTACCTTCAAAGTAACATCTTGATCTTGGCCAATTGTTTGATACTCAAGGTGATTGCCTATATCAAATAGAAACTATCCAGTTCTTGGGATTACAAATTCAAAAAAAAAAAAAAAAAATACATAACTCATTGCTCATAACCAGGCACCAATAACTTAACAAATTAACTAGGGTTATATATAATTTAATCCCCTCAACTAAAAGCCATTTTTTATAAAGCCCCACGAACTAACATTTGTGACACTTGGGTCCATCAAACTACCATTTTGTTGTAATTAAGCCCCTTTGTTACTGTTGACCATCTGTTTGGATGGAAAAGTCATATTCGGCCAAAGTCTTTTGAAAATACCCTCTTTTTGGCACTTAAAAGACCAAATTTATCCCAAATAATTATTAATCAATAGAGAAAAGAGAGAGAGAGAGAGAGAGAGAAGGGAAATGGGGAGCCACCCCCACTTTAGATTTGGGTGGCGAACCACTCCATGGGGGTGGTTTGGCCACCCTTTACATTTTACATTTTTTTTATACATAATTTTTTTAAGTTTTTTATTATTATTTTATTACTTCGGGTTTTTAAAAAATAAAAATAAAAAAAGCGGGGTACTATAAAGTGGTCACGTTTTTCATCCAAACAAATGGCAGCCTCTAACAAAGTGGCTTAATGTAACAAACTGCTAGTTTGATGGACCCAAGTGTCACAGCTATAAGTTTGTGGGGATTTATCAAAAATGTCTATTAATTAAGGGGTTAAAGTATATTTAACGCGATTAACTAATTGGGGTTGATTGAATACTTTTCATTTCAACCAATGCAACATGAGATCTGTTTATTAGTTGGTTGATGCTACTAATCTACTTATGTCATATTAATTTGCCCAAAAAGCACAAAATATCATTGTTGCTTCATCAAAATCTAACTATTTTGAACAGGAACAAAATGTCGCCCATGCTCAAACAACAAGGAACTACAATTATTGCAAACTCTCGATTATGGCCAATACTTGCTTCCCATCTCACATGAAAAGACCAAGTTTTAAAGACATTAATGCCACTGACCCAAAAATTTAACAACAGCTCAAAAAGACCCACCAGAGTGTTATACTCCTTCACACCCATTGACAAACATCATACAAAAAAAAAAATCTGCAGTGTCTCCTTATAAAGTCCAAATGAGTAGACGAATGATAAAGACAAAAAAAAGTCCGTTTAAATCTTTATCATACCTAAAGCACCTAAACTGATATCCCACGAGAAACATGAAGCTTAAACCACAATGATAAAATACATTGTCAGAAATAACCCCAAAAAGGCACCTTGAAACAACACCCATTTGATCTGTAAGTTAAACTGTGCAACTTACAAATCAGAGAAAGACATCAAAATTTAATAACTACCACTACGGAGAAAAATTCAAAGTAAAGAGACCCCCCACCCAACAAAAGAGAGAGAGAGAGAACCGAGCAGCAATTACCCATTTGAATCAATCAAGTTAACTGTGCAGCTGAAAAATCAAAATCACATTTTGACGAAGTTATCAAACTCTAATAACTAATGCTAATATTTTACTTTCAAAAATAAAAATAAAAAACGCATTTTTTATGGGTACCTGTAAAGAGTGGGGTTAGAGGGATCAAGCTTGATGGCCTGTGTGTAGAGAGCAGCGGCTTTGAGGTAATTCCCTGATTTGAAAAAATCATTGCCTTTATCTTTCAGAGATATCTCCTCCCCAGTCCCAGTCCCATCACCTCCTTCCGAAGAGATCCTCGCACCTGATTTTGCCTCTGCTGCTTCAGTCATTGTTGTTGTTGTTCTTCTTCTTCTTCAACTGAGAAGGAGAAGATTATGGTGCTAGCAATTGCTTTGGTTTTCTTTGTGGTTTGGGGTTTGAATTGCTAGGGTTTATAGCTCAGCTGTGCTTGCTTTTGTCTGTGCAGGAGTGGGAGTCTCTCTCAAATGGTGGAGGAACAAGCGTAGTGATACGATGCGTTTTATTCCCTAACACCAACACTTTCTGTTACCATTCTAGAAAAGAACAGAAAAAGGACACACTTTGACCCGCTTGGGTTGAACCGAAGGGGAAATGCCGTTTGGATTCTTCCTAATCTGTATGGCCTTGGCCACTTGGTGTACTTGAGTGGGGGTTCAAAGAAAAGAAAAGGGAAAAATGTCAAATCAATTCCTATGATTTATCTGATTTGTAATTAATTGTTTGTGGTATCAAAATAAACTTAAAGTTCTTATAATCAAATTTTGTGCACCAATCTAATAAATTTTGATAGCGTGAAACGTTAGATATAATAAAATTGTAATTTTATTCGATTTAAGTCAGTGTCATACTAACGAAATTTTTTAATTAATTGACAAAATTTAACTATAGGGACTATATTATTTTTTTAGCATATGTCAGGAACCTTTAATATCATTTGATATCACAATGATTTAATTGTAAATCAAGTAACTCATATGGATTGTTCTTTGAACCCTTGCTCAAATACACCAATTAACAAATAATTTGAGATGGATGTATGACTTTTTTTTTTTTTTTGAAAAGTTTATATATCCATCTCAAATTATTACCTAATTAATAATGTCTTTTCTTTTCTTTTCTTTTTGAAAAGTGGATATCTTATTCCAAATCATAAAAACGATACAATCAAAGAAAACTGGTTGAATCCTCTCTCATAACAATATTATAAATACACAGGGGATTTCGTTCCTTCACGTTGTATCCATTACATGCAAAGTGGCCTCCTTGGCAAGCCCATGTGCAACATAATTTCCATCATGAGCTATATAGTCAAAGCTCATTCTGTTAAAGCCCTTCAGCGTGTCTTGGATGCCCTATACTATATGGCCATATGTGCAATTGCATGGCTCTTGTGCGGTCTGTACAACCAGATTCGTGTCACCTTCAAAAATTATTTATGTTGCTTCGATTTCCTGCCCCAACAGAACCCCATGTAGAGCTGTTATAGCCTCCATTGTTGTCGGGTCTACAAGAATAGATTTCGTTATACTCCTTGCCATGATCACCTTTCCCCTGCAGTCTCTCGCAATTAAGCCCAGACCGATCCTTCCCGTCTGTTTTGCCACAGCTGCGTCCCAGTTTATTTTAAACATGTTTTATGGAGGTAACTACCATGTAATGCATGATATTTCTCCTTGTGATATTGCCGGCTCCTTCTCAACAATATTTGCCTTCCAAAACTCCTCTAGCGCCATTACAGCTTCTTGAATCACCCTGTTTGGATGAGTAAGGGAATTTTCGTGGACCATCAATTCCTTCTTAGCCAAAATTTTCTAGCTATGACTGTGAAAGTATCCATCTCCTAGCTATCACATTGGTTGTGCAGGTCTTCAAAAATTTGTTGAAGAGCAGACCCCCTCCCACTTGCTTTTTGAATTTCCAGATACTTCCTCCCCATACATCCCTTGATGTTGTACAGTCCCAAATTGCATGATAGACAGTCTCCTCAACTCCGCAAATGGGACACAAGCTCTCCTTCACCATACTTCTTCGGAAAAGATTGGCTTTTGTTAGTAGAAGGTCGTTAAGGGCCCTCCACATGAACATCTTTACTACATTTGGCACTTTTTGCTTCCACACATTCTGCCATAACTTGGTGTCTTAGTTGGGATCTGAACAGCTACTGTTGGACATCCTGGATAGCTCCATCTCCATATGATAGTCACTTTTAACCGAATATTCCCTATTCTTAGTCCCCATCCAAATTCTTCTATCTTTAGCCTGCAGTGGACTCAACAGCATATTGAGAATAACTTGCACCTCATCCTTCCAAAAAATTTCCTTCACCAATGCAGTTTTCCAGGCTTTAGTGTCCATATCTATTAGATCTTTCACCTTTGCATAAGCTTGAAGTGTATGAACTAGTGTTTGTATTGAAAACGTTGATGGTACTGATTTCCATTTATCCCCCCACACCCTCACATCCTCCCCATCTCCTATCCTTTATATTGCACCCTTCTCTATAATTTATTTTGTTGAGATGATGGTTTGCCACGTATAGGATGGTATGTAACCTACATTTGCCTCCATGTTCCATAGGGGTAATATTTAGCTTTGAGAATTCAAGCAACTAAAGAGTCGGGATTTTTGAGTACTCTCCAAATTTGTTTTGCCAATAAAGCAACCACCAAGTCACGGAAACCCAATCCTCCTTCAATCTTCGACCTCCCCATTCTTTCCCAACTCATTCGATGGATCTTAGATTGATTCTCTTTATGTCCCCATCAAAATCGTTGCATCATACCATTAATTTCTTTGCACAAGGCTCCGGGTAATTTGAAGACGCTCATAGTATTAGGGTCGACAATTTTGACATGACCCATGAAATCGACACGAACATGACACGAAATTAACGGGTTTGGGTTTACTCTTAGTGGGTTTAGGTCGTAAATGGGTCAACCCGTTTATTTTAACGGGTTTGGGTCGTGTCGTGGGTGACCCACCAGACCTGTTTAACTTTTCTTTTTCTTTTTCTTTTTTAAAAGGCTGTCGTGCTAGCCTTCAGTCCTCTTCCCATTTCCTAATTCTCACTACTTGCTTCTTTTTTTTTTTTTTTTTAACATGTGAAATAGCTGCCAGCCTTCAGTCCTCTTCCCATTTCCCAATTCTCACTACTTACTATCCAGCCTGACCTTTTCCCATTTCCCAATTCCTTTGTTGTCTAAGTCTTGCTCCTTTTCTTTTTCTTTTGTTTTTTTCTCCTTTATTTTCTTCCTCTACCGAGAACCTTGCCCACCCCCATCGGCCATCTCCTATTCTCCTTCATTTCTTTTTCAGTTTTTCTCCTCTTTCTTCATGGCTCATGCTCCCAGTCCCAGTCTCCCACCTTCTCGCTTTTCTTCCTCTACCGACAACCTCACCTCACCATCGCAATCTCCTTCATTTCTTTTTCCTTTCTTTTTCTCCTCTTTCTTCTTGCTCCCAGTCCCAGGCTCCTGCCTCTCATCTTCTCTCTTTCTCCTCTCACAGACTTGTTCACTCTAGAATTCTCCTTCATTCAAAAATGGGTTTCAAACTTTTGAAGAAATCTCCTTCATTCAGAGATGGACCAGAGAGAGATGGAGCCGAAAGAGAAAGTAGATTTTTTTAAAAAAATAAACGGGTTAAAAGGGTCGTGTCGAGTGACCCACGAAAGAAGCCGTGTCGAGTTGTGTCTGGAGCTTCGACCCATCAACTAAACAGGTTATGTTTGGGTGTAGCATAAACGGGTCATGGGTCATCTAGGTCGTAAACGGGTCGTGTTGGGTGACCCGTTTTGCCGGCCCTATACAATATATAGGGATGGCTTGGGCCACTAATTTTAAGAGGATCTCCTTACCGGCTTGAGATAAGAATTTCACCATCCAATTGTGGAGATAGTTCCATACCTTGTCTTTGAGTTTGATAACTTTATATTTATCAAGGATTTTTGTCAATCTCCTCCATTCTACCAAATTAGCTTTGCAAAATAACAAGTTGTCATCTACAAAGAAAAGGTGATTGATTCGAGGGTCATTCTTGGAAGTAGGAACTCCCGTAATAACCCTATTACTCTCAGCTCTGCTCAACATGTTACTTCAATGCTTCTGCACATAGGAGAAATAAATATGGTGAAAGTGGATCACCTTACCGAATCCCGCGGGTAGGGACTATATTTCTATACTACTATTTACTACCACCATATATCTGACCGTTGTCACACATTCCATGATCAATGTTATCCATCTCGGGTCAAAACCAATTTAGTCATCACAGCTGTAAGAAAACTCCATTCGACACGATTATATGCCTTACTCATATCTAATTTAATACCCATATAGCCAACCTTGCTTCACATGTGAGTATGCATAGTGTGAAGTATTTCATAGCCACTAAAATATTATCTAAGATAAGTCGACCAGGTATGAACGCACTTTGATTACAAGAAATAATGTGAGAGAACATTTTTAATCCGATTGGCCAACACTTTGAAAATTAATTTATAAAAAATAGTACATAAACTAATAGGGCGAAATTCTGAGACAGTACTAGGGTGCTTGGATTTTGGAATCAATACAATATTAGTATAATTGACTGACTCCTCAATCTTAGCACTATTGAAAAATTTTAGGACAGCTGGACATACCTCCATACCTTTTGTTTCCTAATTTTGTTGGTAAAATTCCGCTGTGAAGCCATCGGGTCCCGGTGCCTTCATTGGGTCCATTTGATCCAGTGCACTCTTCACCTCTGAGCTTGAAAGCTCAGCCATCAACATATTATTCATCGAGCTTGTCACCCTTCCTTCCCAACCCCGCAGTGCACTCCTCATAATTACTTGGGTTGCTGGAAGTAAAAAGATTTTGGAAATAATCCATAAATGCCCCTTCAATCTCCCTCTGATTAGTACAAGTTCGTCCATACCCATCAACAATGCTTTCAATATTGCTCCTACAGCTTCGTTGATTGGCAAGCATGAAAAAATTTTGTGTTTCTATCTCCATTTTTCAGCCATTCCACTTTTGCTCGTTGATCTTCTTGTTCCAATAACGAATTTAATTCACCTTTAATGGTCTTTTCTTCTTCTAGATTGGGCATACCCTCTACAAATTGGAGCTTCTCCAACTACTTCATCTTGTTCCAAATAGAGTCCTCAATAGTATTTTGCTTGCGAACTCATCTTTTGATTGCTCCTCGACAAAAGCTCAAGTTTTTCTTGATCGTCGTCCACGGGTCCACCTCCTTTACCTTCACCCTCAAAGCCTTTTTAATCTTTTCCTCAAATCCACCCAATTTTGACCATCTATTTCATATCGAAATGGGCGTTTTGTTTTTTCAACACCTCCTACACGAGTATTTAGTGTTACAAGCATGGGGTTGTGGTCTGAAGCTCAATTAGCCAAAACAACCAACTCTACATTTGGGAAAAAGTCACACCAAAGATTATTCTCTACCACTCTATCCAAGCGTTCCTTCATGAAATCTCATCATTGCCTTCCATTATGCCACATGAATTTGGGCCCAGTTGCTCCCAAATCACTTAGGTGACAATCCTCCAAAGCTCCTTTAAAATCTTCCATCAAACCTCTAGCTCTCGTCGTCCCACCCCATTTTTCTCCAAGTTCTACTATCTCATTGAAATCGCCCATGACCAGCCATGGTTCAAGAGATAGAAAGGCAAGATGCCAAAGTAAGTCCAAGGTGAATTATTGCATCAGGTTGGCCATAAAAACTAGTTAATTTCCATTCTCCCCCATCAGCTCTCCTTTTTATTATCCCATTGATGTGACATCAACTAAAATTTTGTATGCTTAAAGATAAATCATTTGACCATAACATAGCCAAACCTCCATTTCTCCCCCACACTTTCTACAACAAACAAACTTTAGCTTTATTCTCAAAAATTCAATCTTTTTATTATTCATTTTGGTCTCCATGAAAAAGACCAAAAGGGTTTCTTCTCCTTTACCAATTGGCAAAGGTCACGAACTGTCTCGGGGTTCCAAAGCCTCTAACAATTCCAATATAAAAGGCTCATGGCCCTTGGTTGCAGCCTCCACCACATCACTTTCTCCCTCACTCTTGTCTCTTCCGCATGGCATCCCTTCTTGCCCACACTTTCCCGCTCTGCACAACTTCCTCCATCAATCTTTCTTTTCCCGGCCCCCACCTAAGCAACTTTTCTTTCCCTCACCTCATGATAGTCCTTCTCTGGTGATATGGGTTTTTGAATATCACCACCCTTTTTTGTTCCTTTCATATATCCCTTCCCCTGCACTCCAACACCTTTCCCCCCCCCTTTGCCTCCATAGTTCCTGCATGGTGTTGATCTGAAAGAAGCTGAGGACCCTTCCACATCATTAAAAGAAGGTGACGTGGCTCCGCTCATGAAGCATGTTGTTAATGGTGAAACTAGCTCCTTTCCCATAGTGCCCCATAGCATATTTTCTTTTAATGCATCCCATTGATCCCATATACACTTTCTCCATTCCCATTTGAATTTTGAGAGCCATTAACTCTTTCCCGATTTGCTTGTATATTCTCCATAAATGGCCTATAATTTCCATTAAATATTCCTTGATTTGGGCTTGCAATTATTCTTCTTTCCCCATCTGTTTCCTCCACGTGATTTGCACTAACTTCATAACTCCTTCTTTTTCTAGCTTCTCTTTCCTTAACAGGCACTGCCGCACTAGATGTGAAAGTATCATATTCTCCCTAGGTTCTTTTCACCGTCGTCCCTTGGATAGGGTTGTCACTCCTCCTCTCACCACCTTCATGTGCCCCAAACGAACATCTAGTACTTGCCGTCTTGCTTGAATTTTCATACTCCTGTCTGTCAACCTGCTTTTGCCCGCTACTCCACCCTCCTCCCTGATTGTACCACTGTTTAGGTGAAGCAACCCTAAGTCACGTCCCATATTCCTCTATTTCCTCCCTCTTCTGAGCCCTTCAACCTTAGTTTCTTTACATCTCAGGCTATCATGTACAACAACTCCACATGAAAAACAAAACCTGGGTATTTTTCATATTGAAAAGCAACTCATAAGTCCTTTCCTTTCAGTTTGATAATTTTGACAATGGTTTTGTGAGATCAAGGTGAATTATGACGCGAAACTCACCCCAGCCCACTTCATCATCCATCACATCCACGTCTTCCACCTCTCCCACTTGGTAGCCCACTTCCTTGCCCATGCACGCAAGAGATAATTTGTACATTCTTACCTAGAATGCCGCCTTGGCAAATTCCAGTTCTTCTATCGGCATCATCCCATCAAAGTCTAGAACTAAAAAAGATCTCCATCAAAGGCCTATAGGCGTTCCTTCAGAATTCTATCCTTTTCCCACCAGTTTTCGAACTCAATCAGGAACAGGTTCGTACCTAGAGTTTTGAACGTTACCCGTCCTGTCGGTCTCCACACCCTGATCATGGGGGTTTTCAGAATCTCCTTTCCAATAGACCTCTCGTCAATAGTTTCCCTATCAAGCAAGCATGTCCCTGTTGCACCAACTGAGTAACAAATTGTTCCTGAATCACAATTCTTGGGTTCTCGTCCTCCCTTAGCATGAGTTTCCCCCACTGCTTCGTCAATTCCTCTACGATGTTGCCCATGTCCCTCTTAACCACTCAAACACCAACGACCTGCCTGTTGTATCGCTGAAACACCACCTCTCCACCTTTCGGGTTCAAGAAAGCCACTCTACCACCAAAATCTGGGAGAGTTTTGGAGAAGAGAAAAGACAATGAAGTTTTGTTTTTTTTATTAATAATGTTTCTTAAGGCCAGCAAAAAGACAAAAATTGCCTTAAATTTTTGTAAATACCAAAAACAAAAATTAAATTTTTGTCTTTAACAAAAACAATTTTTTTTATTATTAATTTTTACTCCTTTTTTAGTTTTTTTTTTTTTAAAAAAAAATTTATTAAGGGTATTTTCGTCATTATATATGAGGTATATTAACAATTTTTGATAGTTTTGAGGATACATTGTGGTAATTGAAAATTTGAGGAAGACATTGTCAATGTAGTAGTAGTTTGAGAAGATAAATTAAATAGAGGGAAGGTTGTTTTGTTTTTTTTTTGTTTAACCTGAAATCTAAAGGTTTCATCAATAAATCATCAAAACATACAAATCTCAAAGATTACGAAATATTAAATCAAACAACTTTCATAGATAATAGTATCGGTTAGAATATTTGATATTATTCTATTTTATTATGTTGAATTATATATTCTAAGGTTTAGTATAGGATTACTTGCTCACTACTTCTTCTTTCTCTATAAATAGATAGTTATATAAATATATCACAATATTGAAGAGTATATACTACTCAATACAATGTAGTTCTTATATGTTTCCGCTCTCTCTCTCTTCTCTATCTCCTTCTTCCGCTCTTTAATATATTTAACAATATCATGAAGACAAATAGGATATTTTTCCATCCAAATATTCTTCACATCTTGGTAGACACCGCTTTTGCCGAGAGATGGGCTGCCATCTTGCTTCTCTCCCTATATGTAGCACTTGCCAAGAATTGAAATTTGATGTGATGTTACAAACATTGGTCATTATTTTTCATCGGTTTTTTTTTTTTTTTGACCGTTTGACATCAAGTCTTCTTTATGAGTTTTATGAGGAAAAAACTGAATCCATATTTCGACTGTTTGTCATTAGATTATCTTCATTGTTTATTCATGAGTTTCATGAAAAATATTTCAACTTACATTTTCTAGCGGTTTGTCATTAAGTCACTTTCATGAGTTTTAATTTTAATGGTTTGTCATTTAGGGTCCATTTGGGAGTACATTTTAAAAAAAAAAATCAATGATTTTAAACTAAATTGCAATTTTGGAATGTTTGAGATTGTGATTTTAAAAATGCAAATTTTAAAATCGTGAAAAAATTTGCAATTTCAATAAACTGACTAGAAGGTGCTTATTTGAAAAGTGTGAATTTAAACTAAAATCATGATTTCGCTTAAAAAAAATATTTGGGGCAATATTTACCTATTTGGCCTGAAATCGCAATTATATGCTAATTTTACCCAAATATTTAATTGATAAAAAAAATTTAACATAATTTACCAAATGCCTATGTAATTTTAAAAAGTAACAATTTTAAAAACATAATTTTTAAAAGCACAATTTTTTAAATCGCACTTATCCACGGGCTTTAAGAGAAAATTTCATCTTGCATTGTTTTTTTACTGTTGGCTATTAATGGTCTTTGGTAAAAGCAATGAGCTCAATTTTTTTTATAAATTGAACCCACCTACCAGCATCAAATACTCACTTCTTATGGCTTCAAAAAAGGATCGTGCAGCATCTAAACCCATATTCTATTTATCCAACAAATTTTCTTTTCATAAGCTATTGAACTATATTTTGGTCTTCCTTTTTTGATGTGGTTTTTGTCCCTCATCTTCTTTGATCAAAGGGTTGTTCATTTGATCTTCGTTACTTGGAAGTGTATCCTTAATGAAAATAGACGTTATAGTCTAATTCTAAGAAGTTGCGTGTCAGGAGATCCAATCACACTGAGTTATATACTCCGAGAGGCATGAAATCAACCTTTAAGGATAACGATTTTACGTAATTCTATAGCTTTGTGAGATTTTTCATTGTTTTTAATTTTATTTATTGTATTCTATTTATCTTATTGTTAATTGTTTGAATTAATTTTATTTAGTGTCAACATGAATTTTTGTATCATCCAATTATTTTTATAACAATCTTAAAGGTTGAACATGGATGCACAAATTCTTCTTGCTGCTAAAGTTCTTCCAGATGATACAAAAATTAAATCTTTTGATGGAAATAATTTTAAACATTGGCAACAAAAGATTCTTGCAGTTTTAGATTTTACAAAAATATCTAGTGCTCTAACCGAGCCTATACCTAATGAGGAATTTGAAGAACTATTCGAAGAATTAAGAAATTGGGAGATGGCTAATAAATTATGTGTGAATACTATATTGAATTCTTTATCTAATGAATTGTTTGATGTTTATTGCAATTTTACTATTACTGGAGATTTATGGGATAAATTAGTTGGTAGATATGTGATTGAAAATGAGGGCATTAAGAAACTTGTTGCAAGCAATTTCTTACATTTTCAAATGACTGATGAAAAGAGTATTACTTCTCAAATTCATGAGTTTCATAACATAGTTGTTGAATTAGCCAAAGAGGGTGATGGTCTACCTAAAGTTTTATGACCCAGTGTTTTGTTGAAAAATTACCCGATTCTTGGGAGGAGTATAAACTCCATTTCAAACAAAAGAAGACTTTCATGAGTCTTCAACAAACCATAGAGCATATTAAAATAGAAGAAAGGAATATGTCTTTGAAGAAGGTTAATATAGTTAAGGAAATTATTTTCAAAGCTAATTTAGTAAAAGAGAGATCTAGTAAGCCTCCACAACACTACAAGAAATTTGACCATAAGCCCAAAGAAAAACCTTAGAATAATAAAAATAAGATTCAACACATCTCATTTTCTAATACAAAAGAAAATGGTCAATTGTTTTGTTTGTAACAAAGCAGGTCATTATGCAGTAGTATGTAAGCAAAGGACTACCAACAACTACAAATGATCAATATCAAAAAACAAGGCAAATGTGACGGAAGTAGAAAAGATCATTGTAGCGGTCATATCCAAAGCTCACATGACTACGGAAGTAAAAGAATGGGTGACTGCATATACTAGGCCTATTTGTGGAAATAAAGAAGATTTATCCTCCTGCATACCAATAAAGGAAAATACTGAGTAAGTAATTGGAGACAATAGATCTGTACTTGTGGTAGGCAAAGGGAAAGCTCTCTTAAAGCTAACATCGGGTAAAACCCTTTCACTTTTGATGTTCTAAATGTTTCTCATTTCCACACAATCTTGTTTTGGTACACTTGCTTGGTAAGGCAGGACTTAAGGTTTTATTTAATGGTGGCACTATTACCTTAACTAAGCATGATGTGTTTGTTGGTAAAGGCTATGAAGATCAAGGTCTTTTTGTAATAAATGTTGCTAATACTATTAATGAAAATTCATCTTCTTATGCTTACTTGGTTGATTCTATTAATATTTGGCATGGTAGACTTGGACATATAAATCTTGAGCACATCAACAAAATGAAAGAAACTGGAATTATTAATTCATTAAGTGAAACCAATATGGATAAATGTGAAGTATGTGTTGAGACTAAAATCACTAAAAAAACCTTGTAAATCTATTATAGGAGAAGGAGAAACTGAACTTCTTGGCTTAATACATAGTGATTTGGGTGATTTAAAACACACAATGACTAGATATGGTAAAAAATATTATGTGATATTTGTTGATGATTACTCTAAATTTACTAAACTTTATTTATTAAGATCCAAAGATGAAGCATTGAAAATGTTCATAAAATATAAAATCGAAGTTGAGAATCAAAATAATAAAAGGATTAAAAGACTAAGAACCGATAGAGGTGGCAAATATGAGTCTAATCCTTTTAAGGAGTTTTGTGAACAAAATGGCATAATACGTGAAGTTACACCTTCTTATTCACCGAATCTAATGGAGTAGCCGAAAGAAAAATAGAACTTTGAAAGTAATTATGAATGCTATGCTTGTTAGTTGTTAGTTCTTGGCTACCCATTAACATGCGGAGGAAGCCATTCTTTCGGCTTGTCACATTCAGAATAAAGTATCTTATAAGAAAATAGATAAAACTCTTTATGAACTTTGGGAATGTCATAAGCCTAGTTTGGGATATCTCAAAGTGTGGGAGTGTTTGGCAAAATTTATGCTACCCGAGCCTAAAAAGAGAAAACTTAGTTCTAGAACTTGTGATTGTGCTTTTATTGGTTATGCTTGCAATAGTTCATGTTGTAGATTTCTTATTATTATGAGTGATGTTTTAGATTACAATACTATTATTGAATCTGAAAATACTATTTTCTTTTAGCATGTGTTTCCTTTGAAAAATAAGGAAAAATTATTGTATGAACCTTCTTTTACTTCTAATGAAATTGTTGATTATGTGCAAGAATTGAGAAGAAGCAAGCGAGTTAGAACGGAAAGGAATTTTGGTATTATTGATGATGATTCAACATGTTATAATGAAGCAATCAAATCTATTGATACACCTTTTTGGTTAGAAGCTATTAATAATGAATTAGATTCAATTATGTTTATTCATACATGAGAACTTGTTGAGTTACCTCCTAAGACCATACCAATTGGTTGTAAGTGGGTATTTAAGAAGAAACTCAAACCGGATGGTACAATAGATAAATACAAGGCACATTTGGTGCCTAAAGGCTACAAGCAAAAGCAAAATATTGATTATTTTGACACTTATTCTCCAGTTACAAGAATTGCATCTATTAGAATATTATTTGCTATTGCTTCTATTTATACATTTATTGTACATTAAATGGATGTTAAGATTAAATGGTGATTTAGAAGAAGAAATTTATATGAAGCAACCTGAGTGACTTGTAATCCTAGTCAATAACACAAACTTTGTATATTAGTGAAATTTGTGTACGGATGGAAACGAGCTCCTAAACAATGGCATGAAAAATTTGATAAAGTGATGTTGTCTAATGCATATTCTATTAATGATGGAGATAAATGCATTTAGAGCAAGTTTAATAATAATGAATGTATCATTATTTGTTTATATGTTGATGACTTGCTTATTTTTGGAACTAGCATTGATGTTGTGCATGGGGCTAAAATATTTATTTCATCTAACTTTGATATGAAAGATATGAATGAAGCTAATGTCATATTGGACATTAAAGTTCTTAGAATAACAATTGTATACTTTATCTCAATCACATTATGTTGAAGTAAACATTTGGTAGTAATTGTAAATTCCACCAAGACACTCTCTCTGCTAGGGTTCCATTTCTAGCAAAGAGCACTGTCGGAGGAGAACCCCTGCTCTTCCCCTCCTCCCCTCATCCTCTTTGCCCCCCACTTTCCCCTTTCGCCCTATTTTCTTAGAGAGCTAACATATTTACTTGATGTCCCTAGCTCTTTGGGCGATTTCTTGTTCTCCTTTTCTCTCTGCCCCTTTTTGAGTTTGGTTTTTTGGATTGGCCGATCAATGCCGATCTTCCCCCCATTGCTGGTCCCACATCGTCACGCGCCCCACCTTGGTTCTCTCTAGCTCCATCCGAGTCCATCACCCCTGCCACGACTGTTTCCTCGCATTCCGGCCAATTTTCCCTTGACAACCTTCCTCTTCAACGTGGTGTATATCTTAGGTTTCATGTTTTGTGCTTTTATTTTGTTTGTAATCTCTCTTTTTCTTGTTATTTTGCCTTGGTTGTGTTTGTTTTCTTTTTGTACTTGCTATTTTGTTGTTGTTTTGCTTGTGTTTGGTACACTTTTGTGGGTGTTGCTCTTGGAGATTCATTCAAACCTCGCCTTACTCTTTTGAGTGCGCCACTGATCTTCTCTTCCACTACTTCGCCATCCACCATCTACTACACTACAAAAAAATTGGTGTTTAGTAACGTGTCAAAATTAACATTACTAATGGAAGGCTTTTAAAAAAAAAAATTGGTAACGTTTGGAAAAATACACGTTACCAAAGGGTAACGTGTGAAATTACCACGTTACCCATTGCTAACGTGGCTTTCTCACACGTTACCAAAGGTAACGTGGTAATTACAAACGTTACCCTTTTAAAAATCTAAATTTGAAATAATAATAATATTTTTATAATAATATTATTTTTAGTTTTTTAAAATTTGATAATAATTTTATTATAATAATATTATTATAAATTGGTAACGTTCCACACGTGCCATGTTACTAATGGTTTTTTAATTAATATATAATTAATTACTACTATAATTAATATATAGCTATATATACATATATATTATTAATTAATGGTATGCCTAGGGTTACAATATATAGTTAAAATAATTAAGGTTAGCTAGCTAGATAGGGTTACAATAAATAAATAAATATATATATATTTGAAGAAATAGAACTCATCTTATTGAATAAACAATCAAGCTACAAGAGCAGGATACTCCCGTAGGATAATGTCCCGAATACAATCAGGTATAACACCTAGCCAAGTTTTATTGAGACCTCCTAAGCAGCTTTTTGGGCAATAGTATGAGCCACGCCATTAGCGCCACGACCCACACTCAGAACCTTCCACTGTGGGACTCCATTCAAAACCGATTTTAAATCATCCACCAGGTGTCCAACTTTGCTCCAGATGTCAGCTTCAGTGTTAACCGCTTTGACCACCCCTTATGCATTGCCCTCCAAGTGCAGGTAAGTAATCTGCAGTTCTACTCCGAATTTGGCAGCTTGAACTCCCGCCCATGCCTCAACCGATAAGGGATCCATACACCTGGTACAGTCGTGCATCTGATAGCGAGAAGCTTCCCTCCGCAATCACGGACTACCACTCCCACACTTGTTCTCCCCGTTTGTTTGCAAATCGCCGCATCCCAATTAACTTTGATCCAACCGGGGTTTGGAGCTTGCCATCTAGTATATTCCACCGTAGGAGCACTCAAACGTAAACTAACTTGGGCCGACTCATAATCAGTCACCGATTCTTTTGCTTGATGGACCAACACGTCTGGGTGAGCAAATTTCCCTTCGAAGATCGCAGAATTGCGCCTTGTCCAGATTTTTCTCACCAATGCAACAAACTATTTTATCACTTCTTCCTCACAAGCAAAAATCTCCTTCACGATATGACTGAAAGTTAGGCCTGCCCAGTTACTTTTCTGCAATGTTTTACCACAGCTACTCCAAACATCTCTAGCAGAGGAGCACTCCCACAAAATATGGAGACTTGTTTCATTTTCTAGACCACATATTGGGCAGAGAGGATCCGAAACTATCTTTCGTTTGAACAAATTATACTTCGTTGGCAGAATCTCGTGACATGCCCTCCACATGAAATTTTTTTCAGCATTTGGCACTCGGAGTCTCCATAGTGTCCTCCAAATTCTGCCCAACGCACCTCTATCCGAGCTTTCCGGCTGATTTTGCTCCATTCTTTCCTTAGCTAAGTGATATGCACTCCTTACGGAAAAAACCCATTAGCAGTGCCTCTCCATATTAAATGGTCTCCCTGGTTTGTTCTACTAAGGGGAATGGACAAAATTGCCAGAACTTCATTGGGCAGAAAAATCTCGTCAAGTAGCGGTTTATTCCAGCAATTAACTTCTCTATTTATAAGTTCTCGAACTTTAGCATCCAGGTCCAAGATTTTTGGATAGGACTAAATAGTGTAGGAGCTAGGGATATCCACCCATTTATCCCCCCAAATCTTCGTACTCTCCCCGTTCCCTATCCTCCAAGACAGCCCATCTTCAAGTAGTTCTTTCACCCCCAAATACTCCGCCACGCAAATGACGGTTTGTTACCCAAATGAGACTCCAAAAAAGAGCCATTTGAATAATATTTGGCCTTCATTATTTTTGAGACGAGGCTATCCGGTTCCTTCCATAGACGCCACCCTTGCTTAGCTAGGAGCTTTATTGAAGCACCCAAGATCACAAAATCCCATTCCCCCCTTATCCTTCGACTCGCCAAGCTTACTTCAATTCATCCAAGGGACTTGAGAGGCCCCCCACCAAAATTTCCTCATGAGAGTATTGATATTGGAACAAAGCACTTTTGGAAGCCTAAAAACACTCATACAAAACGTTGGAATGGCTTGTATGACTGTTTTTAACAAAATTTCCTTCCCGGCTTAGGAAAGGAGTTTTAACTTCCAATCTTGTAATCGCTTCCACACCCGGTCTCGTATCCTCTTAAATTCTTTCATACGTGACTTGCCCACCAAAGCAGGGAGACCCAAGTACTTGTTCATACCGCTGGGAGCTCGGTATCCCTGCCACTTCCAAGATTTGCTCCTTGATAACTTCTATGGTGTTTCGACTGAAAAAAATAGCCGTTTTAGATGCATTCAATCGCTGACCTGAAGCTAGCTCATAAGACTTGAGAAGGGTACTCAATCTATTCCAATGGCTCAAATCGATCTGCAAAAAAGCAAACTATCGTCAGCAAAAAAAAGATGGTTAAGACGAGGTCCCCTTTTTTATAATGGGACCCCTCTCAACACCCCTTCATTGTCCGCCTTTGTCAACATAGCACTTAATGCCTCCGCACAAATAAGGAATAGATAGGGCGAGATAGGGTCACCCTGTCAAATACCCGTGTAGGATTTATCCTTCCCGCTGGAATCCCGTTCACCAAGACCTCATAATTAGCCGTAGTAACACACATCATGATTAATCTTATCCATCTTGGATCGAATCCCAATTTCCTCATAACCGATCTCAAAAACTCCCATTCAACACGATCATATGCTTTACTCATGTCAATTTTTACCACCATGTACCCTTGTCTCCCCCACATATTTGCATGCATCGTGTGTAGGGTCTCGTACGTCAGCAAGCACATTATCCGTTATAAGCCGTCCGGAATGAATGCACTTTGCGTCGAGGAAATAATATGAGGTAAAATCAACTCAAGTCTATTAGCAAGGACCTTCGACACCATCTTATAAACACGTTACAAAGACTAATGAGTCTAAATTCAGTCACATTTAAGGGGTTCTTAGTCTTCGGAATTAGAGCTATAAAAGTGGAATTTAAATCCCTACTAATTTCTCCACTATTCAAAATAGATAGAATAGTTTTGCTTACCTCCGGACCCACTACTTCCCAATTTTTTGGAAAAAACCTGCATTGAGACCATCCGGACCCGGGGCTTTGAGAGGACCCATTTGGAATAGTGTTGTTCAGATCTCCAGCTCATTAAAAGGCTGCAGTAAAGTTTCATTCATGGCTCCCGTAACCCTCTCCTCCACTGCAACCAGCCCTTCCTCCATATGCTCCATCCCATCCGTGGCAAAAAGGTTGTTGAAATAATTGGTAAAAGCAGCACCAATATCCTCTTGTGTCTCCCGTAACAGCCCCTGGTCATCAAAAATACTAAGTATTTGATTACTTCTTCTTCTTTGGTTAGCACAAGCATGTAAGAACTTGCTGTTTTTGTCTCTGAACTGCAACCAATCAGTCTTGGCTCTTTGTCGCCACTTAATATCTTCTTGCTCCATTTTTAGTTGCAACTCATTTTGTATCTCCTTCATCTTACCCCTCTCTACAGCAAGTTCCTCTCCCTGCAACCTGGCCAACATGTCGCATTGAGATTGGAAAATACGCTTGTTCCTCCCAAGAGAATGATACTACCATTGCTGGAATTCTTTTTGACAAGAGCCAATTTTACGTAACAGGTTCTGCCATGGATCCAGATTACTCGAAGGAACACTCCATGCCTTTTCCACAGTCTGTTTATAGTCTGGCTCCAACTCCCACCTAGCCTCATATCGGAATGGTCGCCTTTGTAGTTGCATAGGTGCAAGACCCGTAACATGTAAAGTTATTGGCGCATGGTCAGAACTGATTGCCGCTCCAACCCAGACTTCCGCCTCCCGAAATAATTCGCACCAACTTCAGTTCGCCACAACTCTATCCAACCGTTCCTTTATGAGGTCCGACCCTTCTTGGCAATTACTCCAAGTATACTTAGGCCCCTTGAAGCCCAAATCTGATAAACCACATGCTAGCTAATTAACAAACTTATATAAGCATATTAATTATACTTATATTGATGCTAGCTAATTAAGTTTGTTTGCACAAAAGTAAACAATATTGATCAATAATACTAATATAAGCTGGTGCAAGTTCAAATAATATTCATAAAATTAGTTGGGTTTTGATATATAATATATATATTTCAAAAAGTTAATTACTTGAATGTTCCTTATGATCTCCACACTCATTGCTACACTTGGTTTCACAGTTGGATCTCACCATTTTCTTTATCAAGGCTTTTTTTTTTTTTTTTCAGGTGTAATAAAACGAAGCAAAAAATTTAAAAAAATTAAATACCAAAGGTAACGTGGCACATGTGCCACGTTACTAATGGTTTTTAATTAATATATATTAATTAGTAATATAATTAATATGTAATTAATTACTACTATAATTAGTATATAATTAATTGGTACTATAATTAATATATAATTAATTAGTACTATACTTAATATATAGTTAATTAGTACTATAATTAATATATAGCTATATATACAAATATATTATTAATTAATGGTATGCCTAGGGTTACAATATATACTTAAAATAATTAATGTGAGCTAGCTAGGGTTACTATAAATATATATATTGTTGAATATATTATAGAATATATTATAGAGAGCGGAAGGAGAGAGAGAAGAGAGAGAGTGGAAACATATAATAGACTACATTGTATTGAGTAGCATACTTAGAATGGATACAAGAGCCTCCTTATAGGAGGGAGATAGGAGCCTTCTAACATCCCCTCAAACTCAATGTGTCTAAACATTGAGGTTAGAAACAAAAGCATGAATAATAAAAAAAAATAAAAGAAAGGGAAAGAAAATGAAAATAACCTAACATAAGATAATATTCTTAACATCCCCCTCAAACTCAATGTGTAAACTTGAGTTTGGGTAAAGAAAAATGATAAATGAGTTGAAAGAGTGCTTAAAGAGTTGCCAAGTAACGCATAAAAAGAAGAGCTTTGGTTGTAATTTGACTTGAAAACCATATACTAGTAATGAAGAAACTTGCATGCGAAACCCATGGACCGTCTCTCGCTAGTGGGCTGAGCTAAAGTCGACCCAAAAATTCTAACTAGTAGATTGACTCGGCGGTTAAAGAGGCTAATCATGCCTGAAACCCATGGACCATCTCGCCTGGTGGTGAAAATTCTAACTAGTAGATTGACTCGGCCGGTTGAAGAGGCTAATCATGGAGAAAAAGGGCAGTTAAAAGAGGCTAAACATGCCTAAAACCCTTGGACCGTCTTCGCCTTGTGAGCTAAATCGACCCAAAAAATTCTTACTAGTAATGGATCAATGGCCTAGGAGAGGCTGCAGTGTCCGGTGATGGCGGCATTTAACAAGGCATAAGTGGGCCTTGAAACTTGAAAGGGCTTCTTTGGCCCAAAAAAATCATCTACTGAGAGTGCCTACCGCAAGAAGAATGAACCGAATTGAACTGCACCAAAGAAAAAAAAAGGCCGAGAACCAAATGACCAATGCATGAATCACCATGAACCGCAAAAAATGCCTAAATTTGGAGAAGAATCTTGTTTTCTATCATATAGAGATGCCAAAAGCAAAAATAGACAAAAAATTGAAATCGGAAAAATTAAGTCGAAACACAGTCAACTCTAAAAGTCAACGGTCAACGATGGAAAGTCAAAAGTCAGCGAAGTCAAGCACAAGGTCAACGATGTGGTGTCACCGGGGACACGTGGCGATGAGGAGCTGCAGAGAAAGCGTGTAATACACGCCAGCGAAGATATGGCGGCGCCGGGGAAGCCCACGCGGAAGCATCTACCTGGGGGCGCGTGCGATGTCGTGGAGGACGTTCTTGGCGGAGATCTCGACCGTCACTGGATCTACAAGGTGGACAGCAACCTTCCTAATCGGGCTGACGTGGCGGCGGGCGCGTGGAGGAGCTGGGCAGCGTGGAGGCGCGTGGAAGATGTGCGTAACCTTCGGGCGGGTGGCGGCGTGAAATCTGAATTGGTCGAGACTAGACAGATCCACCAATCCGAGCCGAGACACCACTTTGGTGGTTATGTTGGCGAGAGGGGTCACGGTGGCGCATTGGCTCGGGCGAATCGGAGGAGCTCGGAGGGTCGATGAGACCTTCCATGATCTCAGAAAGGAGTGAAGAGATTTGGAGCAAAACCAGCTTGAGGCGATAGACATCGAAACTACCGGAAAGAGAAGGTTGCTAGAGGAGCGAAAACGTCAAAGACGTTTATTGAAGGCCACAAAGTGGCTCGATACCATGTTGAATATATTATAGAATATATTATAGAGAGCGGAATGAGAGAGAGAAGAGAGAGCGAAACATATAATAGACTACATTGTATTGAGTAGCATACTTAGAATGGATACAAGAGCCTCCTTATATAGGAGGAGATAGGCCTTAGCTTCCATCTACCAATATGGGACAAGCCCCACATATACACTAACATATATATATATATATATATATATATATATACTTATATTAATGCTAGCTAAGGTTAATTTAAATATTGTCAAATTTTAATATAAACAATATTGATGCTAGCTAAGTTTGTATTAATGCTAGATAAGTTTGTCTGCACAAAAATAAACAATATTGGTCAATAATACTAGTTTACGCTGGTGCATGTTCAAATAATATTCATAAAATTAGTTGGGCTTTGATATATATATATATATATATATATATTTCAAAAAGTTAATTACCTGAATGTTACTTATGATCCCCACATTCATTGCTACACTTGGTTTCACATAATGTCTAAACATTTTCTTTATCAAGGCATTCTTTATTGCAGGTGTAATAAAATGAAGCAAAAAAAAAAAAAAATTAAAAAAAAAAATTTAAATACCAAAGGTAACGTGGCACGTGTGGGGCCACGTTACCTTTGGTTTTTAATTAATATTGCAATTAATAGTACTATAATTAATATATAATTAATTACTACTATAATTAGTATATAATTAATTAGTACTATAATTAGTATATAATTAATTAATACGTATATATGTATAGCTATATATACATATATATTATTAATTAGCTCAATTGTACTGGTTTATTGGTGTATCTTACATTGAAGCTCTCTAGGGTTTCTTAGCTTGGACAAGCGCCACCCCCTCTCCGAACGCCAGACTAGGGAGGAGGGATGGCCTCCACCATCCCTCCTCCACACGTCCCTCTCACACCAACTCTAGTAGTTTACTTGATGTCCCTAGACCGGTGCTCTATCCCCGCCTCCTCCATTCTAGTTTTTGTTTGGTATTTTGCTGTATTACTTTTCTATACATTTACATGTTTTTGAGTTTTTTGCAGTTTCTGCCGATCTTCTCAGCATGATTTAGCTGCCCTCCGTCCATTGTTGAGCTTCTTTCGCACCGCGAGTTTCCACCGTGCTCTTCTTTGTCAGGGGTCAGCGCATTACCTTGATCGGTTTCTTTTCCTGTATTTCTTTTGCTTGTATTGATTATGTTGCTTTTATTTTCCTGTATTTCATTGTTATTTGCTTGTAATAATGCTCTAACCTCGATGGTTCGATTGGATCCCCTTTGATCATGACACTTATTGTGTGTGTATGTATGTTACCACGGCTTTTCGAGGAGGAAAATGATCTAGACTTCTATGTCGTGGATGAATGTGTATCCCGCCTTAATTATCGAGGAGGATGAGTAGCGGCATAAGAGGTTTACCTCTTAAGGTCGTGGAATAAACACTTCTGTCAGTTGATGGTGTCTACTTGGTTGAGTCTTTGAACACATAAGCTGATTTGAATGTTTATCCATTATTTTAGTCATGGGAGTATGTGATGTGTTTTTAATTTCGTTGATTTGTATGAGATTCGATTTGTGACTTTGTAACTTAGGCTACGTTACTTTGGGCTTGCCCAAATTGTAAACTTTTGCTCTTCAATTCTATGAAATGAAAATGAATTCTTTTCAAAAAAAATATATATATTATTAATTAATGGTATGCCTAGGGTTACAATATATGCTTAAAATAATTAATGTTAGCTAGCTAGCTAGGGTTACTATAAATGTGTGTGTGTGTATATATATATATATATATATATATTATTATACTTATATTAATGCTAGCTAAGATTAATTTAAATATTGTCAAATTTTAATAGAAACAATATTGATGCTAGCTAAGTTTGTCTGCACAAAAATGAACAATATTGATCAATAATACTAGTTTACGCTGGTGCATGTTCAAATAATATTTATAAAATTAGTTGGGTTTTCATATATAATATATATATATTTCAAAAAGTTAATTACCTGAATGTTCCTCCCTCATGATCCCCACACTCATTGCTACACTTGGTTTCACAATTGGGTCTCACCATTTTCTTTATCAAGGCATTTTTTTTTTTGATGGTGTAATAAAATGAAGAAAAAAAAAATTAAAACCGAAGGTAACGTGGCACATGTGCCACATTACCAATTTGGTAACGTGCACACGTGCGATTACCAATTTGGTAATGTGGCACATGTGCAACGTTACCAAATTGGTAACGTGATATGTGTGCCACGTTACCTTTGGTTTTTAATTAATATTGTAATTAATACTACTATAATTAATATATAATTAATTAATACTATAATTAATTACTACTATAATTAATATATAATTAATTAATACTATAATTAATTACTACTATAATTAATGTCCAACTAACATAAATAAAAGGGGTTTGTTAAGGGTTCTCCCTGTAGTGTTATCCTGGCGTTCTCCCAGTCTTATGTAGAACATGATTTAAGAAAAAATAAAATTGTAATACCATTTTTTGCTAACAGATTAATTTTTATGAATTAATAGTTAGGTTCTAATACTTTAAAACTTGTTTTTTTTATTCAAACCTAAGGGTGAAAGGTTAACCCTTTAGGGATGATATCACCAAAAATGGATTTGATCATCCTAAATTTGATGCTAATGTCTCAATTTTGGTGCTAATGCCTCACAAATTTAGTGTTAATGCCTTAAATTTGGTGCTAATGCCTAAAAAAACCGATGATGAAAGTCATTATAATTTTATTTTCTCTTAAATCATATTTTACGTAAGACTAGGAAAACGTCGAAGAACTATGGAGAGAACCCCTAGCATTTTCCTAAATAAAATGAAGCAAAACAGAAAATAAAATGAAATGAAGCAAAAAATCAATTTTTTTTTTTTTTTTTTAAAATACCAAAGGTAACGTTGCACATGTGCCACGTTACCTTTGGTTTTTAATTAATATTGTAATTAATACTTCTATAATTAATATATAATTAATAACTCCTATAATTAATATATAATTAATTACTACTATATTAAGTATATAATTTGCTTGGAGGAGTATACATGGATCTTGCGGATTGCTGAATGAAGGACTGATTTGGAGGGTACGAAATGGAAAGAAAATTAGAATTTGGCAGGAGAGGTGGCTCCCAAATGCAGTAACTTATAAGGTGATGTCTCCTCCCACAGTGTTGAATCCTTTGGCTACTGTAAGTGAATTGATAAAAGAAGATACGGGATGGTGGGATTCTGATCTACTGAATCGGATTTTTATACCAGAAGAGGTGGATTTAATTCAAGCTATGCCAATTAGCAGTACCAGCCAAGATGATATATTGGTGTGGCGTGGAACAAAGACGGGATTGTTCTCGGTCCGGAGTGCCTACTATATCCAACTAGAACTTGAAAAACGATATACTGCTGCCAGTTCTAATAACACAGGGACAAGTAAGATATGGACCTCATTATGGGCACTAAAAATCCCAAATGTGGAAAAAAATTTTGTATGGAAAGCTTGTCATGATATTTTGCCTACAAAAGCTAATTTATGTAAGCGAAAAATTATAGATGACCCATTATGTCCATTGTGCGAAAGAGAAACAGAGACAGTACTCCACGCACTTTGGCAGTGCCCCGCGGCGGTGGATGCATGGAGTATTGGATGCACTAGACTCCAGAAGAAAAGTTTTAACACAGGAAAAAAATTTCTACAAGTGGTGGAAGAGATTTTTCTGCAGTGTGATCTGGAGGAGATAAAGCAGTTCGTGGGTATCGCAAGAAGACTATGGCTGAGACGAAATGAAGTAGTGCACGGAGGTCGTATGATGCACCCAAACGTTTTAGTTTCTCAAACGAAAACAGCTATGGTGGAATTTGCGGAAGCAACAAATAGAGAAGCAAAGACAATATCGCCTGCTCTGGGAGGACACATTGAACGAAACATTAAATGGCAGCCGCCAGACACTGGATGGGCGAAGGCTAATTGGGATGCTTCATTGGCAAAGGACAAAGGATGGATGGGATTTGGTGTGGTGGTGCGGGATGAGTGGGGACGAATTATAGCAGCACAGACCAAATCGGAGAGGGGTTGTCTGGAGCCCACGATGGCGTAAGCAAGAGCTCTACTAGCCATCAATTTCTCGCAAAAAATGAGGTATTGATCGAGTTATCTTCAAAGGGGATGCACAGGTGGTAATAAAGGCAGTCCACTCAGAAGAAGTTGACGGGAGCTGTTTAGGTGTGATTGTTAGACATTAAATATGAATTGCGTCATTCTCACATTGGCGCTATTTTTGTGAGGAGAGAGGGCAATGAAATGGCACATTTCTTATCTAGAGAGGCAACAAAAACACTAACGGATCGAAGTTGGCTTAATGAGGTTCCGGAGTGTTTGATTAATGTACTAAGAATGGAGCATATGTGAGATGGAGTTCCATCCTTCCTTTCTCAAAAAACCTATGGGGGGCTGCAACTTGGGTAGCCTTTGTGGTGGCTCTTGTTGTGGTCTGTATTCCACTAGGGAGAGAGAGGGAGGTGGGGTCTACTTGCTCTTTAGATCTTGCAGAATTGTATGAGTTGAGTCTTTGTACTCGTGATTTACGATTATATATGAAGGTTTAACCTTTTTCTCAAAAAAAAAAAAAAAAGTATATAATTTATTACTACTATAATTAGTATATAATTAATTAGTATTATACTTAATATATTGTTAATTAGTACTATAATTAATGTCTAACTATCATAAATAAAATGAAGCAGAAATATAAAATAAAATGAAGTGAAGCAAAAAAATGAAGCAGAAAAATGAAGGAAAATTTTTTTTTTTAATAAAAAATATACCGTGTGCCACGTTACTACATGATTATGGGGGTGCGGTCCCCCCAGCTGGCCCGCACCCCTATTCTTCTTTCCCCTCTTTCTTCCCTCTTCTCTCTCCTTCCCTCCCGCGCCTACCTCTCCTCCTCTGCACTGATTTTTTTTTCCCCTCTCGGGTAGCTCTCTCAAGCTCCAGCATCTCTCTCCGATAGCTCACTCAATCTCCGGCAGCTCTCATTTCCCCGGCAACGGTCAGGTATCAATATCCATATATAAGACCTTCCATAATTTTTGAAAATATTAAACTAGTTTTTCCAATTAAATGCATGGATTTTTTTGAAATGTCTAGTAATATTGCATGTACTGGCGGTTTGTTTGGTTGTTACAAATGCCATGGAAATGAATAGAAGGATAGTTTGAGTGATATATAGGATTTTTTTCCAATTTTTTTAATTTTGAAATATTGTCTTGCAAATTTTTTTTTAATTTGTTACTAGCTGAATATATGTTGAACCCGAAACACATGAAAATATATAAATATATATATGATTTTTTTTTTTTTTTCCCTTCTTTTTTTGTTTTTTTGAGAAAAACAAAATAGGGATTGGTTTTTTATTTGCTAAGAAAATAACAATTGCTGTAAATTGTTTATTTTATTTTTTTTACAAAAATTAGTTTTAAAACTGATTGGTTTTTCATTTATTTATTTATTCTTTTTTCTTTTTTCTGTGGTTTGTGATTGGTTTTTGTCCACCAATTTATTTTTAACTTACATTAATTAATTTTGTTGTTTATTGGTCTATCCAAATTTATTTACCCTTTGATGGGGTTTTGAAATTTGTCTAAAGAATTTTAGATTTTTCATTTCAATTCATTGTTTAAGCTTTATTTCTTAAATTGATTGTGTTTATGATACATATATAATAGGTTCATATATATTGTGTACATATATTTTGGGGTATATATAATATAAATACAAATTTGCTATTAACTTTCAATAAAATTGTTTACGATATATATATGGAGCAACAAATGAACCTACAATATTAACCAAAAAATTAAATTTCTTGATAATATTTAGGGTTTAGGGTCCCTATAAATAACCTATGTTGATTTTATTAAAACCTAAATGTAGGTAAATTAATCGTGTTTTTCTGTACGTAGTAACATTAACGATATGGACAAGAGTTGGATGAGAAGCCTAGGTCTACGAAGGAATACAGAGACGGATGTAGATCTTTTGTGGACTTTGGTTCGAAATTGTAGGACTCCGGATCGACTAATTGTTTGTCCATGTAAGATGTGTCGACTTAACAGGCGACACCCGCCGGGTATTGTACTCAACCACTTGATAGGGGGTAGAGGAATGTGGCCTCAATACAAAGAATGGCTTTATCACGGTGAGAGACCTGTCTATGTTTACATTACGTTACCGGTTTGACGTCAGTAGCCGAGATGGTGATAGCACTGAGGCTAAGATGATGCAGGAATATGAGGACAAAATGCGTCAGTTTGTTGAGGGATCAGGTAGAGTAGTCACCTCCGAACCGGAGGTGACTAATGTTGTGGCTCCAGCACCGGTCATTTATAGATCCTCCGTATATAGCCGATCAGGTAATAGTATGTATAGTACTTTTATTTGTTATTTGGTAACACGATTATCTAAGGTAACTGGATATCAGGTTAACTGTTAGTAACATTGTTCAATAATCACATATTATGCTTGTAGGTGACGTAAATGACCAACCAGATGACGATCGTAGTAAAGAGCAACCATGGATCTCGGTTGGACATAAGACGTTTACATTGAAGTGACAATGTGAGCGTACATGGTTCTACATATAGCGCGGTATGTATATGTGCACAACTTAAATATATATTTCGGTTTTTGTACTTGGGCCATCATTGGAAATTGATTGTACTCCTGTGGCAAGATACGCGGCAACTTCTTTATATAATTAATAGGAATCAGATTATATAAGGTCTTTCAACATGTTTCACAGAGAGATGGTACATAACAATATGATCCACGAGAAGACATGACAAACACATGGTTTCAAGCTTCTATGGAAATACTTTTATTTTTCTAATGAAAGATAAAAAGAGTCTTCTATGCCAAAAAACTTTTGTATTGGTTTAACCTCATGAGATGTACTCCACATTAGGAACAGTAAATCTAAATACTGAAAAATAGTTAACACAGCTATGGCTTGGCATGTCTTTTGTAATTGTAAGTTAATGGATTATTAGAGTTGTGTAAGCTAACTACAAAAGAAAAAGACAAAGACCATGGAAAACTTGAGCTTAGGGCATTAGGCAGTTGAATCTGACAATGGTTTACAATATATTGGACATTCAAATAAGAACCTAAAGCAATATGTACCAAGATAATGTAAATCCTCATATAAACCCTAAACTTACATCCACAAACTCAAGCTAAATCAAGAAAATCAATAGAAAAGAAACCCACTCATAGACCAATCAAGAAGCAAAGAAGAAATCTAAAGCTCAAATAGCAATGAAATATGAAATATGATATAAAAATTTACCAAAATATACAAAGCTCATCAACAAAAAATATATCATTTTCTCCAATTTCAAGTTGAGGTGAGAAAGAGAGGGGTTGAATGCTTTTCGCTTCATGTTTTCTAGATATTTGGGGTTCAAAATTGAGAATGTGGGAGAGTATATAAAGAGCAACTTACTTGCCAGCTGTGGGTGAGTCACAAAAAATAGATGTTATGTGTCTTTCATGTCTTGGCTTTGTGGTATAAGGACAGGATCAATAATTGTGAAGAGTTTGATCAAAGCCAAACTAAATTTTATAAATTCCCCAAAACCTGATTCATCTCTTCGGCTCTACATAACTCTCAACTCTAGCTCAACCTTCCAAAAAAGCCCAAATACATCCATTTTTATATATCAATTGAGTTCCATCTTTCTACAAACATGATTTCTAACTTAAAGTATAATTAAAAAATTTGTTTGCAAGTTGATAATTCTATCATTAGCCACATTCACTTGCAATAATTGTCTCTACTTTGCATAATAGCTTTCATAAAAAACATATGCAGCACTTTCCATTGATTAAGGTCACGGTCCATGACTGTCCATGACTGCATGCTTATGCGAATTGTGTTCACAAAGATTGTATGTCACAGTGTTACTTAGCTTTTATTTGTTAACTTAAATAGCGATGCATTTGTAATGAGCTTATTTCCTTCATTTCCCGTCGATATTGGATTTTTCAACTCGGAGATTGATTCGTTTATTTTTTTTCCTTCTGAATATTTATTTTATTTATGTACTTAGCCATTTTTATTTCCATTATTTGTAAACCCTATGATATTGCTAATTCGAATGTTCTTGTTTGTAGGAGTAGTAGTATTGTGTGGGACGGGAAAAGGAGGATAGATGGAGCCACTTCATCATTTATTACACGACCAAGATAATTGAGTATCATGTTTGTTTTTTGATTATTGATTATGTATATATGTATAGTTTATTTGCTTATTAACAGTTTATGTTGATGTATATAAACAATGTGTAGTTAAAACTTATGATAATTGGATCTTGATTAGTTTTATGGATATATTGTTTAGTTGAATTGATGGATCTTTTTAGTTGAATTGATGGATCATTTTAGTGTAATTGATGTATTTTATTTTAGTTTAATTGACGAATCTTTTTAGTTGAATTGATGGATTTTATTTTAGTTATGGATCATTTTAATTGATAGATCATTTTAGTGTAATTGATGGATTTTATTTTAGTTGAATTGATGGATTATTTTAGTTGAATTGATGGATTAATTGATTGATATATTAGTTTTATAGATTAATTGATAGATATATAGATTTATCAGGTATAAAATTCATTCAAATAATCGAAAAATGAATGGGATATTGGATTTTTTTTTTTCTGACCCAAATGGTACTTGTTGGTAATGTTTCAAAAACTGAAACGTTACTAACAGGGTCCAAAAAAAAAAAAAATCCAGTTGGTAACGTTTCAAAAGCTGGAACGTTACTAACGGTGTCCAAAAATAGATAAAAAATATTTACCGTTGGTAACGTTTCAAAAACTGAAACGTTACTAATAGGGTCCGAAAATTTAAAAAAAAAAATTACTGTTGGTAATGTTTCAGTCCCATTGGTAACATTTCAAAAATTGAAACGTTACTAACGGATCCGAATTTTTTTTTTTAAAAAAAAAAAAAAGTTACCATTGGTAATGTTCTAGTTTTTGAAACATTACCCCGTTGGTAACGTTTCAAAAATTGAAAGGTTACCAACGGGTCCGAAAATTTTTTTTAAAAAAAAAACTGATAGCAATTCTTCAAAAAGTGGAACGTTACCATTTGGTAACGTTTCACTTTTGAAACGTTACTAAAGGACTGATAGCAACTTAGGTTTTAGTAACGTGCCAAAAATGTTACCAATGGCATGTTACCTTCCTTTAGTAACGTTTAGAGCAAGTAACGTTTTGATTGCTCTAAAACGTTACTAATGGTAAGTTACTAAATAATTGGTTTTTTGTAGTGTTACTAGGCCTTTTCCCACATCTCCATCACAATGAGCTTCCAACGCCCCCTTCCATTTTCGGTTTCCGATGAGTACGTGATCGGCTTTTCTTCTAGCTGCTGTCATCTACGAAGCGTGTGCTTTTCCTGTAGTTTATTTCCCTATATTGTTCGCTTCCTTTGGTTGTATTTATGTTTTTTCCCTGATTGTTCTTTTCCTTCATATTTTATTTCCCTATATGGTTTTTTTTTTTTTCTTGTAATAAGGCTTTGTTCTCTATCTCGATATGCCACCTTCAAGTTATTTACTTTGGTCAAAACCAAAGGTCATGGACGTGATAGTTATTCTGGCTTTTTGAGTCAAGGAGGATGAATTTCGGCATTGGGATTTTGCTCTTAGGGTTGAAGAATAAATACTACCTATGCATTACATTAGATGGTGTCTATTTAAAATAGATCTAATATTAAACTTGATGTATAGTCATGAGTTAACATATGTTTTTGGTTATGGTTAATTGATATGATGTTAACATCTGTTTGTAAGAGCTTTTGCTCGCAACTTTTTATCAATGAATTAGTATAAAATGTTTCAAAAAAAAAGTCACATTATGTTGAAATGATGCTTAAGAATCACAGTGATAGTATTTTATAAAAGAAATATGCACAAATCACTACCAAAATAAAAAATAAAAAATTGCCATGTCACTAATTAGTAACTTGAAAAAGTCACATTATGTTGAAAATATGCTTAAGAATCAGAGTCATAGTGTTTTATAAGAGAAATATGCACAAATCACTAACAAAAATAAAAAAAATAAAAAATTGCCATGCCACTAATTAGTAACTTGCCAAGAACTGCCACATCAAGAAAATATTTATTGATGTCACTACCAAAAACCATTTTTTAAGTAACTGACCATTAGTAACGTTTTAGGACAATTAAAATGTTACTAAATGATGGTAACATACCATTGGTAACGTTTTTGACACGTTACTAAACCATAAGTTGCTAATGGAAATTTAGTAACGTTTCAACAATGCCACATTATCAGATGATAACATTTAACTTACCATCGGTTTTTTTTTTTTTTTTTGGACACTATTGGTAACATTTCAAAAAGTGAAACATTACCCAACAGGGTAACATGTGAAACGTTACCATTGGAATTTTTTTCTTTTTAAATTTTCAGACCCCATTGGTAACGTTTTAAAAAGCAACAGGATAACATTTCAAAAAATAAAACATTACCATTGGGATTTTTTTTTTCCAGACCCCATTAGTAACGTTTCAAAAAGTGTTACCAACGGAGTAACATTTCACTTTTTGAAACGTTACCATTGGAATTTTTTTATTTTTTATTTCACTTTTTGAAACGTTACTAAATTTAGTAACGTTTCAAAAATCAAAACGTTACAATTTAGATAATAATTATAAAAAAAAAAAACGTTCAGCCTTCATCGTTTGCATGTGAACTTTCGGTATTGCAGCACTGGACCCTCGAGCATTCTCAAGCTTTTCTCTCTTTTGCATCACGATCAGCCTACCAACCTCACAAGCATCAAGCATTTGTTCAACAAATAAGTGAGTTGAGGCAAGCAACCAAATTACTTAGGAACACTTAAATTAATAAAATTAAAATCCCCACTAGCTCTAGTTACATAAGTTAGCCTAGGCACACCCAAGCACTCATGAAGCAAGATCAGACATTTTGCATTACAAAACCAAGTGCTGAGAGCGAGTATACCAAAATGAATTATATATAAATAAAAACTGGCAAAGAAGTATCAAGATATTAAAAAGAAAACAAGTTTCTACACATGGTCAACCCAGACAAGTATATAACCCAGGATGGTGAAAGTGGTGCTAGATTGCATATATATATTAAAATAGAAAGTACCAAAAATATATTTCTTTCAAATAGAGAAACAAAACTTAGGAAGAACGTTCTTCCTAAGTTTTAACAAATGCCTTGTATCTATATATAACAACAACCGAGCCAATAGATGACAAATTTAATATTTTTAAAAAAAAAAAACTCTATTTTGAACAACTATCAACTTAAGAAACTAACTAATAAAATCATCAAGAAGAGAATTGAACAAGATAGGTCTAAGAACCATAGTCTTAAATGCTCCTCTCCCCAACAAGAATAAAACCAAAAGAAATGAAGACTTCATCACAAAATCCAATAATATAAACAACTTGACTCAACAACAAAACTACACTAAGAATAATAATAATAATCCTGCTCAACATTCAAATTTTCATAAACATATTTAAAAGCCATCGTATTGGACTTCCCAGATCAAATTGTTTAATCTATTCATGTTCATTTGATACAGACTATCAGCAAGAGACAATACTACCTTTATCTACCAAAGAGTTAAAAACAGAAATGAAATAACCATATCAAACCACCTCAAATCCCCACTATAAATGATGAAGGTATCAGCAAGAGTTATATACACGCTGCAGCTCCCCTTTTTTCTACTAGATTAAGCTACTTCGATGGATTTGACAATTTCTAAATACTAGCTGATACTTACATTCGATCTTATCATCAATTGGTGCATTGAGGTGAAAGACAGAGAGAGCACGAGCAAACTCTTCAAAATCTAGTATCCCATTGTGCTTTGTATCAGACAAATCAAATACCTACAAAATTTGAAAAAGATGGTTATAATTAGCACAAATACTATATTGAAGTCATGAATGTATATGTTAGTGCAAGAAACCATTTAAGCTTTAGGCCAGCCAGCCAACAGGTTACAAAATAAGCACCGTCTATAAATCACATTGGGTAACATCGCAAAATGGGTCCAAAAGGTTCAAGCTTTATATGGTGATTGAACCTATGGCTAGAAATTTTAACCATAGACATGCCAACAGATCTAAATGAGACAGAATGCAAGCAAAATAATTTCACATCTACCAAGAGAAAATATGTAGAATGCTAAAATATCAGAGGAAAAAGCACATCAAAACCAAGCCAACAAAAAGTGAACTGTTGATACAAAAAGGAATACCCGGTCAGCAAATAAGCTCTCTTTTTTTTTTTTGCCTTGAACAATGCCAGTTGAAATTCTTCCTGGAACATTAAAGACAACCAAAATGGGATTATTTTTCTTATTCAAAAGGAGTCAAGTCATTACATTGAAATAAATTAAAACAAAGTCACTTCCAGTTTGAAAGTGCAAGCAATATAATTAAATTAAGATATAAATAGAACAATGGTGAATGCTATGACTCTAGTACCTTATTGATCAGCCCGTCATCAATTACAGCACTGCTAATCTTCTTAAACAGTTCGTACAACACTTCTATCTCACTAACACTAACTGCATTTGAAGTAACATGAATTAAATATCTCAGCATGCTCTGCAGGCGACCCATATCTATCTACAGTTAATTAATACCATCAACACTCAACGGCTCACTGTGACAAAGAGCTTTTAGCCTTGGATACTAAATGCTTAACATTAATTCCATCCCAAGTACTATTTATTTTTTTATGAACAACAAAGTTTGCTAAATCAGGTGCATCTTTTGGGGATTCATTTGCATTATCACCCACAAATACATGGGTTGCATTACCTAAGAATCATATATTAAGAAAGGCCAATCGCAAACTATTAAAAAACAGAAACTAAGCCTGAAAAAAGTTGCCTTGAAATCAACCCTATAACTGAATTAGTGATTAATAAACAGATATCAGAGGCAAAACGCAAAAGGCAACCTATCCGAACGCCATCAGTACCATAGTCAATGATGGCAATGCTCAAACATAAATATTACAGATGCCAATTTAAAAAAACCTAAACTTTCCAGTCCAATGCATGAACATTAAAAACCAAAATTGCGACACAAACCACGCAAGGATAGACCCACAACAGATTAAACAGAACCCACTAAAAAGATTGGGGATTTTCTGTTAATTAATTTCAGAAACAAATATAGTTTCAATGAATAATAACAAGAATCAAAGAGATGGAAGTGCAGAGATGGATATAAAGAGCAAAAGGGCTTACCCATTCTTCGGTGGGTTCCGAATCCTTCAAATATTTGAAATTCGATTCGTGGCCCCAAAGGTAGTTGGCAGAGAGAGAGAGAGAGAGAAAGGAAAATTGGAGGAAGCTGAGTCGGTTTGATCGTGCGATGGAGGAGAGAGTGAGTGAGAGGGAAAACGACGGAGAGAGCCGGTGAGAGGGTGAACGGCCGGTGCCGGGAGGAGAAGAAAAAAAAGAAAGAGGGAGAGGAAGAGGGTCTGCGCGGGATGAGAAAAAAGAGGGGGAAGAGAAAAAAAGAGGGAGACCGCATATACATCCAGAGCAAAAGGACCAAATCCAAAGAATAGAACAAGATCCTCCACCATAGGGACAGCAACCTCCTCATACTTGCAGGGCAATAGCATGGCTGTCACCCCCAACCAATTGAAGCTTCTTTCTGGGAACTGTTTGACGCTCTAAGAACCTGTCTACAAGGTTGACAGTGAGGAATAAGATCTCCTCCATAAGCTGAAATTTGTAGTGAACCTGTTAATTCAAGCAATCCCATCAGTCACATGGCCTTATCACAGGCAAGGAATCCCTCTTCATGCATGTAGGAATTTAACTTGTTTTAAATGGCAATGGAAAGGCTTTCAAATGCTATGTAAAAAATCAGTGTCACTTGGATGGACTCAGGCAATGAATCCCTCTCCATACATGTAGGGAGTTAACTTGTTTAAAATGGCAATGAAAAGGTTTTCAAGTACCATGTAAAACAAACATAATTTTATTTCCACATGATGACCAAGTGCATCCTCAATCTTTCCCTTCAAAGAAGCAAATCAAGAGCAGAATTATTTACCTCAATAAGCCAGTCAATGAGGATAGCCCTCATTTTCTCGTTGATGTCAAATTGAAGGGCCATGTAATTTGAAGAAACACAGCTAGATTTCTGCATGATTAATGTTCAGTGAATCAAATATAGATGATGCTAAAAATTATGACCAATAAATATTGAATTCTAAAAAACTATCAGCAACTCCTCAAACCAACACACCCAAATTTCAAGAAGGAATTCCACATGAAGCAAATCAAATTAGATTTAGAACATCTAAATCGAAACAACTATCAGCAACTCCTCAAACCAACACACCCAAATAAATCACACTCATTCTGTCAAGAACCGAAATACCCAAGAAATTACACCCAATAACAGAGCACCCATAGAAAAAATCAACCCAGAAAATCAACAAGAGATAAAAACACAAAATCTTTAAGATTAACCCAGAAAATTCATCAACAAAATACTCCAAACAACTGATATCCCTACTCAACCCAGAATCAACCATATATAACTACCCAGTAGAAAAGAAATTCCAAAACAGAGCACCCAAGAAATCACAAGGACATTTCAGAAAACCCTATATAACACTTTGGCTAACGCAAATCGGTTTCAACCATAAACATAGAAAAAAAAAATTAAAGCATCAATGAAAAAAAAACCAGTGTCTTCTTTTATCTCTTTGATTTCTCCCATCAATTTTCACAGCAACCAAAAGAGAGAAAAAAATGCATTCCAACTCTTGCATTTTTTGAATCAATTTTCACGGTAACCAAACAAACCCTAAACAGGCTAAATCTTTAGAGAAAAACAGTACCTGTTTGAGATGAGTCTGGACGGCAGGAGAGATCTGGCCGAGATTCTTGAGAGAATCGTAGCTCCAGCGATTTCGCGAAGACGATTGGGAACCGAAGAAAGAGGAGAGCGCGTCCACTGCTTTAGAGAAAACGGACGTCCGGAGAGAGAGTGACGGGCCGGGCGACGGAGGAGAGAGTGAGTGAGTGAGAAAACGACAGAGAGAGCCATTGAGAGGGTGAACGGCCGGCGACGGCAGAGAAGAAAAAAAAGAGAGAGGGAGAGGAAGAGGGGTCTGCGCGGGACGATTGAAAAAACAGGGGGAAGAGAAAAATTAAAAAGGGCTAAAAACCATCGGTAAACGTTTCAAAATCGAAACGTTACCAAAATAAATAAATAAATAATAAATTATATAATAAATAAATATATAAAAATTGAATTTTCAAACGTTACTAAATTTTCAATAAAAAATAATTAAAAATAAAAATAAATTATATAGTATAAAAATATATAAAATATATAATAAGTTTTTATTTTTGGTAATGTTTGAAAATTATTTTCAAATGTTAATTTTCAAACATTACCAAATGTAATTTTTTTTTTTAACCTTTCTATTAGTAATGTGTCAAAATTGACACATTACTAACCCCTCTTTTTTTGTAGTGTATGTTAAAGTTGTCGTGTCAATAATTATTGATGTGACAACTTTAACACGTTAAGAAATAGCAACGTGTCAAATGTTTGCATGTTGTTAAATTAAAATTCATATTAAAATAAAAAATTCAAACAATATACATTAGTGACATCAAAATTATTGACATTGCAAAACACCACGTCAATATTTGTTGATGTGGTGTTTTTGAATGTCAAAAAGTATTAATATTAATTATATATAATATCATTAATTAATATTTTATTATGTTAAAAATATAGTACATAATTAAGAAAATTTAATTAGTTTAGGGTTTAATTTTATTGTAGTTTAGGGGTTTTTTTTTCTCTCTGTATACTAATTGTTTTAATTAGAATTAAATATTTACTTATTGTACACATATATAGAGATTAAAATGAATTTTTAGGGCTTTAATGTCATATATATATATATAAGGGTTGAATGCAAACTTTATTAATTTATTGAATTTATGTTATAACTTAAATCCAGTACAAACTAATTGTAATTAGGTTATTTTTGTACTTAAGACATATATTCAAACCCAATTGAAATGAAATTTAAGTTGGTTTGTTCTCATGATTCCAATAGTCCTTCTAACTTAACCCTCACAGAAAGGAACCCCTTTTTCAATCTTCACACTTAAGTTCCGTTTACTTCGACGTAAAATGATTTTTAGAAAATGATTTGTATTTTTCGATGTTTACTTTAACGTAAAATAGTGGTCAAAGGAAAATATTTTCATTTGACCGAAAATTCTTCTTTAATTTTTGAAAAATGGTTTATGGTTTTGAAAATCGTAAACCACTTTCCGATTTTGAGCATCTAATTCTCAAATTGATATATCCTGTCAAAATACGCCTAGGACCTTGCTGGGACTTGACTGAGACTTGCTTGGGACCTAACCCGGAACTTTAACGGGACTTGCTTGGGACTTGATTGAGACCCACTCAGGACTTTATCGGGACCTGTACGGGACCCAAACTTGACCGAAACCCAACTGAAACATGCCCGAGACTTTATCGGGATCCACCCAGGACCTGCTTGGGACTTGACCGGGACCCACCGAGACCTACTTGGGACTTTATCGGGACTCGCCCGGGACTTGACCGAGACCTGCTAGAGACTTTATCAGGACTTGCCCGGGACCCACCTAAGACTCGATCAAGACTTGCCCAGGACCCACCCGAGACTTGCTCGAGACTTTACCGGAACCCGTCCGGCACTTAATCGAGACTAGACCGGGACTCGGCCGAGACCTACTCGAGACTTTACCGAGACTCGCTTGGGACTTGATCGGGACTTGCCCAGGACTCGCCAGGCACTTGACGGGACACGCCAAGACTTCACCAAGACCGCTGAGACACCTTGAGGACTACTGGGACACTGCTTGGGACTTCACCGAGACCTGCCCAGGACCCGCTCGGGACTTGATCGGGACCTGTCGAGATTCGCTCGGGACTTGCCTGGGACTTGACAGGACCTGCCCGAGACTTGCTCGAGACTCGCCCAAGACCTGCCCAGGACTTGACTGAGACCTTGAAGCAACAATATTAAAGGATGGACATATATCAATAAATTAAAAAAAAAAAATTAGATTCAAAATGGTTTAAATGGTATTGTGTAATATGTTGATGGACTTCACTTGTGATACCTTACATTAGGAAAATAATTGTCAACATTATTATATAGATGCTGTAAGTAATGTGCAAATATAAGGGCATAGATTTTTACAAAAATAATTTGAAGATAAATGCTATGTATTTAAACTTAGTTATTGTTTTTGGCATGGTACGTTTAAAATTGATAGTGAAAGGCGCTAAGACATAGCTAGCTATTAGATCAAATCTATAGATTTAATCTCGGATGAACAAACCCAATAGTGGTCAATTAGGTATTTAGGAATTAGTTAATGTAGAAAGTTAAAGTAATTACTAGGGGTGTCAAAAATTACCAAAAAACCAGAACTAGAACCGCGGAACTGGAACCGAGAAATCGGAAAACCAGGGACCCGATTCTGGTTCCAATTTGGAAAATTCAAAAATTGAGTTTTTGGTACCCGGTTTTTATCGGGTTACCGGAAACTAGGGTTCCCATATTCTTTAATAATATTTATAGAAAAACCTTGAATCTAGACAATCTGCAAAACACTACTTTTACAGCACCCAATATCAAACTGACACCTAAGAAAAACTAAAAAATACAATGATAACATAAATCCTAATGCACTGGATTTATGTGAGGAAGAAAAGAAAATATGAAAGAAATGTTGATTCGGTGAAGGCCGAAGGGATCTACACAGACCCCTTCGTGAACTTGGCTAGACCCATGGCGTGGGTCTAGCGAGACCCACGCCGTGAGTTTCGCTGTGGGTGTGTTTCGCCATGGGTCAACTCTCTTCGACACCTGGTTTCGATAGTTAGGGTGATAAAATTCCTAATGGGTTAACTTTCTACTTTTAGGTTTTATATTTGAATCCAAAAAAGAATTTTTGAGGCATTAGAAATGAGTTTTGAGGCATTAGAAACGGGTTTGGGGCATTAGAATCAAGGTTTGAAGCGGATTTTGGTGGGTCAAGGCGTGTTTTGAGTCGGGTTGCGGTGGGTCACGGCCAGCCGACGAGATCCAGGCCAATGGCGATGGTCTAGTCATGAAGTGGCTCCGACGATTTGAACGGGGAACAGCAAGTCACGGGCTTGAGGATCTGCAGGTGCATTTAGATCTTCGGTTGGACCGTTGAGGGGGTCAGCGGTGACAGATCGGAGGTGCTGTGACTGGAGCTCCGGCGGTCATGCTGGGCTTGCTCCGACAGTTCCATCTGGGTGCATGTTTGGAGGTTCCGACAGTGGGCCTTCGTGTGTGAGCTTTGGCCTTTGGTTGGGTCTCCGGTGTGTGTGGGCCATGTGTTGGGATCTCCGGTAGGTTAGAGATTGGCTTTGCACTTTGGCAGTCTAGTTTGGTCTTGACGGTGCACTTCGGCTGGTTGGGCAATGGACGAAGACGCCGAAAAAAGAAGCAGACTGCAACTTTGGGCTAGACGGCGACTTGGGTGGCCAGCGGGCTGACGCTGCAGAAGTTGAAGGTTAGGAAGTTCTCCGAGACAAACGAGTTGGGAGAGTTGATTTGTTTTATTTTTGGAAGGATCCGGTATTACTCACTGTATTTGAGTTTGTGAACTTGTATGATATGGCAAATTTTAATTGAATACTGTAAAAGGTGTCTTTTACCAATTGTCTGTACCTAAGGGGCTCTCATATTTATATATTAATATATTATTATATTATTATTTTTTACACTTAGTTTAGGTTAGCACTTCACTCTTTAATGTTTTTTAAGATCCATACAAGCAAAAACATTGATTTTTTAGGATTTTTGAGCTTTTTTAGGTTGTTTTTTAACATTATTTGGAATAATTATAACAAAGCCTAGTTAATTTAGACAAAAAGGCTAATAGATTTTTGGGAAAAATTCAATTTACCCTTGAAGTTTAAGGTTTATTTTTTATTTTTTTTTTTTATTTTAAACCCCAAAATTTCAAAATTGGCAATTTACCCCCCTGAAGTTTCAAAAAGTAGTAATTTAAACCCTCGTTAATATTTTTCATCAAATTGGACTAAAATTTGTAAAATTACATAATTACCCTTAGGCTTTTTAAAAAATTAAAAAAAATTCCGTCCATTTAAACAGGAAGTTAACGAGGATTTAAATTGCCACTTTTTAAAACTTTATGGGGCTACATTGCCAATTTTAAAACTTTGGGGTTAAAATTGAAAACACCCTAAACTTCAAAGTGAATTTTCCCCTAGATTTTTTTAAAAATTGACAAACTGTATGCAAAAAATAGGCTTATTTTAGGCCAAATAAGCCCAACAAATAATTTTTTTTAAAAGGGGGTTACCAAACCGGGTACAAATGAACTAGGGTCCTGGTTCCGGTTGCCCAAAACAAAGAACTGGGGTACCTGGTTCTAGTCTTTGGTTTTGTCCAAAAATTGAAAAATCGGACCGGATGAACACCCTAATAATTACTCAAAAATATCTTATTAACATCAAAATTTCTACTTATTCGAATCTCTAGTAATTTTGTGAATCTCTAGTAATTTTGTGAAGAGAATCTTCACAAAATTACTAGAGATTTGAGCAACAAATGGTTATTTATTTATATAGTTGAATTAAAAATCGGTATGTTATAACGACCGTCTCATAATTATTATTTGTATTATTAATAATTAAAAATAAAAAATTATTGAATATTACCATCGATTATATATATATTAGCATGGTGACAAATTTTTAGATTAATATAATTTTATCTTTCTCTTTTAAAAGCATTTTAGAAGAGTAGTTTCATAATTATCTTAATTTCATATACCAGACTATGAAAAGCATCATGCTGACCCCAAATCTCAATTAATGTAGAATTAGCGACGTACAAATTAGAAATGCTACGTGCTATTTCTTAATTAAGTATATAGTATTTATGAAAAGGGAAAAATATAATTTAGCCCTTCAAATTACCAACTATTTATGATTTAGCCCCTTAATATTGAAAAAGCAATAAAGTAGCCCCAAAACTACCAACCAGTTGCAATTTGGCCACTTCGTTAGTCATCACCGTCAAATAGGATGGAAAATTCAATATGACGTTGTTTTGTTAAGGTTAAGTTACTAAAATACCATTTTGAGGAAAAAATTAAAAATGCCCCCAAAACCACGTTGTTTTGAGAAAAAAAAAAATGAGAAACTTCACTTACCCTCACTTACCCCCATGAACTTTTGCCATTTTTGTAAACACCCCCAATGTTCGAAAACTTTTCACTTAGGTGTATCAAACTTTGGTTTTCTTTCACTTTGCCCATTTTATACTGAAAATCATTCGCAATGCCAATTTTACCCCTAACTCCAAAATTATATCGTTCCCAAAACGACAGTTTTAGTTTTGGATGCAGGGGTAAAATTGACATTGCGTTAAGATTTTCTATATGGAAGAGGCAAAGTAAAAGAAAACCAAACTTTGATACACCTAAATGAAAGGTTTTGAACGTTAAAGGGGTATTTGCAAAAGTTAGGGCTGACAATTTGGGTTGCCGTGTCGGGTTTGGGTCCGACCGATTATGACCCAACACTATTATGCTTGACACGACACAACATGATTAATTAAACGTGTCAACCCCCCTGATCCGAACACGACACAATTAATAAACTAGTAACGCGACACGAACCCGTTTTTATAAACGTGTCGTGTCACAACACGTGAACACAGCCTGACATGACCCGTTTATGACCCAAATGTAAATTTATTTTAGTTTAGTTTAGTTTTTTTTTTAATAGCAAAATTTTAGCAACATAATGACAAATACAATGTTATTTTCTCTAATAACACATTCTAATAGATGAAAGTAGTTATAAATATAATACAAAAAAATATAAAAGATCTTGATCCACTTATTTGTGGTTTAGGAATAAGAAAAGCTTGATAGATATTTATTTACCAAGAGGATTATATTCTTATCTCACTCTTAAAAATATTCTTATCTCACTCTTAAAGCTGCCAAGCAAAGATTAGAACATAATTTTGTTTTTTGAACTAGCCAGAAAAGGACACCCTTCTTGGTTGTAAGCATTAAGGAAACTAGAAAAGCCAAATTTGCCTGTTTGATAGCAATCTTTTTCAATTTTTTCTCTTGCTTTTTCCGTTTTACTTGTCTTTCTTCCCTCTTTACTCTTCCCCATTGTTATTAGTAAATGCCAGATATATATCAGCATTGATTTCAAACAATGAATTAATTAACCCATTTTTTATACATTATTGTTATTATTAGCTTGGTTTACGTGCTTTGAACTTGCCCAAAGTTTCTTGATTACTATGCATATTTTATTGCATGAGTCTATTTCCCAAAGTTTCCTGAATCTGTGAAGTGTGGTGTGAGTTTGTGACCGTGTGAGAGTGAGACAGTGGGGAAAAAAGTGTCAATCCGTTGGGTCGGGTTGACCCGACCCGACATGACTATAAACATGTCAACACACGACCTGGCGGATTGACCGATTATAAACGTGTCATAAATGGGTTGACATGTTTATGACTCGAATTCAATTTTGCCCAACCATAACCCGGATTTCGCATGTCGTGTTCGTGTTGGGTTCGCGTGTCACGGGTTAAATTGTTGGCCCTAGTAAAAGTGATCAAAGTTCGGGAAGGGTAAGTGAAATTTTCCGATTAAAAACATGGATTAGGGGTGACCGGTGAACCAATACAGCTGCTCTGCCAGTGGGCTCGATCCCTCCAGAGCTCCTTCTGTCAAGTCTAAAGCACAAAGTGGAAGAGCTCCTCCGCCGAATACAAATAGTTAGGGTTTTCTTCTTTCTTTTCACTTTAAGTTCAAAATCTAAAAGCCATGTCCGGCCTCCACTAGTGCTCCACACATGAACGGGCTTCCTCCCTAGGAACTCCTCGACGATCTCTGTAGGTTCGTAACACTGCTTTTGTCTCTCTGCTTTTTGATTCCTTTACGCGCTGTTTGGTCACTAGGAAAATGTTATAAAACAGTAAAGTCTTTGAGTCTTCTGGAAGATTCAGTTGAATGGACTACTGTTCGGTTTTGCTCCCTATGATTTCTTAACAATTAGAATGTTGATTGATGCTTGTCCCGCGCACATCATTTTGTTGTGACTTAAGTTTTAGGATTTAGTGTGCTTGTCACTGCATGATAGAGAGAGACTTACGTCTCAATTGAAGATAAAGTGGCCAGCAACTAAACCATCTAATTAATTTTATTTTTTCATATGATGTCATAATACTATTCTTTTAACAAATAAAATAATTATAAAAAACTAAACAATTTTTAAAAATACAAAAAAGGGCTTATAAATTAAAAAAAGTTTTTGAAATAAATAAATATTAACTAAATTATTTGTTTTTGTGGTTTTACAATTATTTTAATATTTTATTTGAACATAGAATAAGATATAGGAATATAAAAAATAAGTGACCTTTAGAAATTAAATTATATTCTCTTAAAAAAATTGGTGATCATTTTTTTTAAGTTATAGGAAAATAATTAAAACATTAAAATCTTTTTATATTTTTCCCTAAGTTTTAGGATTTAGTGTGCTTGTCACTGCATGATAGGAAAACATAGAGAGAGAGAGAGAGAGAGGACATTTGGGAAGAAACCAAAAAGTGTAATCAGAGAAACAGGGAGAGTTTGGGGATTGAAAAACAGAGAGAGAGAGTTTGGGAATTAAGTTGAAAAAATGGTTGAATTTGTGGAGGAAGGAAATTCTAGAGAGAGAGACTTACGTCTCAATTGAAGATGGGGGTGGCCGGCCCGGCAACCTCCTAAACCATCTTTTTTTAATTAATTTTTTAATTTTTTTTCATAAAAAATGATGTCATTTTGGGGACATTTTTTAAACTGATTTTTTTCTTTCAAAATGATATTTTAGTAATTTAATCTTATTAATTGAATTTTTCATCATATTTGATGGTAATAACAAATAGAGTAGCTAAATTACAACTGGTTAGTAGTTTAGAGGTTACTTTATTTTTTTTTGAACATTAAAAGATTAAATCTTAAATAATTGATAGTTTAAGAAATTAAATTATATTCTCTTAAAAAAAAATAGGTGATCATTTTTTTTCTCCTAAGTTATAGGAAAATAATTAAAACATTAAAATTTTAATTTTAATATATATATATATATTATTAGGGGGGGTCTCTTGACGTGTCACATGTAGCACGCCAAGAAGCCCCTCGGGAACACGCAACCTGCCGCCCGCCAGCTACCTGCTTGCAGTCCGGATCTGACAACACTTTATTTTTCCTTCCATCCTTCTTTCTCCCGCTGCGCGCTGAGCGTCTTCTTCCTCAATTCTTTCTCTTTCTCTAGCTCTCTCTCACGAAGGTTCTCAAGAAGGTTCAAGAAACTGCTAGCTCACCCCCTCATCTCTCAGGTATCTATGCGCATGCAATATATATATTTTGTATGTTTTTATTTAAATATATTTCCTGTGTGTTTTAAATATATCAGTTTGTTATAAATTTATGATAAAAACTGTAGTGTATGTATATAAGGTAAATGAGGTTGAATCTCACAGATTCTCACTCCCTCTTTCTCCCTCAATCAATCCTAAGAATTTAATTTTTAGGAGTTATTGGAGTTTTTTTAGAAAAAAAGAAAAATTCGAGAAAAAATTGTTGCTTTGCCGGGGCTGTTGACAGTGGATATCATGCATATATAATTATATATATATAGCTCGACAATTAAATTAGGCATTTTTGTGGTGCATGTATGTATATATTTAATAAAATATGTGCATATATACTTATATAGGTACGGATACATGTCACTTTTATATGTAAATGTTGAAGAAAAATTTCTAACAAAAAACTTTTTTATATATATTTAGTTATTAATATATTAATTAATGTATGGGGTTAAATACTTATTTTTCCTAGGGTTTGACTTTATTTTTCCTCCTAAAGTACTTATGGTTTATGATTTAAAAGTGAAATGGTACCTCATTTAAAATTTATTGAAACTTAACGAACATCATCACCAATTAGAATTGGGCCATGTGTTCTATTAATTATTATTATTTTTTTTTTTAAAAATCTTTTCAAAAAAAAAAAAAAAGAAAGAAAATCTGGGAGCCACCCCTTGTTTTTTTTCTTTTTGAAAAAATATATATTTTTAATTTTTCAAAAAATTAATTAATTGGTGTCAACTTCTAATTAGTCCATATGTCAATGGTTGTCAACTAACCAACCGGCTAGATGGTGGCTGTCACTTTTCAAAATCACAAGGACCAATTTGTCATTTTCCAAACCCTAGGAGGAAAAATAAAGTTTCCAAACCCTAGGGGCTAATTAAGTATTTAACCCTTAATATATTTATAAATATTAATGGAAATAATTATTTATTAATGTATACGAAGAGGCCCAGTCTTGGGTTTCACAGCCTCTCTCCGGCAACTCAAAAACCCTCTTCGACAAGCTACTGATCAGGTATATATACATATATATAGCTTATGTGATGATATTGGGTTTTTTTTTTTTTTTTGACATGTCCATATGAGGGGGAGGAAAATTTGAACTAGTGACATTTGTTTCATTAGGCGTAGTCTTAGTCAATTGAGTTACTTCTTAGGGATACAATAATTTGTTATAAATATCAACATTAATATGCATGTTTACTGATCACTAATTAAACATGTATTTGTCAATATATTTATTTTTGTGAATTATTTGATTTCAATTATATTTAATTAATTTATATATATATATATATATACACACACATGAACATGCATGCAAATTGTATTCTCAATGCTAGTTTTGGTGTTTTTTAGGTTTTGCAAATATAGGGGCATATATGTAAATGTTAAAAATAACAACAACAACAAACCTAGCTAGATTTATTTAAGGGTTAAATACTTAAAAAACTCCCTAGGGTTTGGACACTTTATTTTTCCCCCCTAGGGTTTGATTTGTATCACTAAAGGTACTTATGGTTTTTATAAAGACGGAAATGGTACCTCCGTTAAAATTTCATTCAAAACTTAACGGAACGCCACATCATCACCAATCACATTGGGCCATGTGTTCTATAATTATTATTTTTTTTAAAAAAAAGATATTTTTTTCAAAAAAAAATAATAATAATAAATTTGTGGGCGGCTACGACCTCCCGCTTGGCCATTTGCAACCACCTTTGGCCATGGGTGTAGCCCGGCCACCCCATGTGGCTGGTTTGGGGGTGGGGAGCCACCCCTATCCAACCGTGGGGTGGTTCCCCACCCCCAAACCGGCTAGATGGGGTGGCCTAGCTGCCCCCATCTGGCCGTGGGGTGGCTCCCCATCCCCAAAACAGCTAGATAGCCACCCCTAAAATTTTTAATTTTTGAATTTTTTATTTTTTAAAAAATAAAAAATAATAATTATAGGACATGTGGCGCATTGCAATTGGTGATGACATGACGTTCTGTTAAGTTTTGGATTGAATTTTAACGAAGCTACTATTTGTCTTTATGAAAACCACATATACTTCCTGTTATACAAATTAAACCTTAGTAGGAAAAAAATAAAGTGTCCAAACCCTAAGGGGTTCCTAAGTATTTAACTCTTTATTTAATTGGAAATCCACATGCCCAAAAGCGGAGTAGTTTTGATTTTGTTTAGGTTTTGCAAATTTAGATTATATAAATGATTTAGAAAATAAAAAAAACATAACAAACCTAGCTAGATTTATTTAATTGGAACCCATGCCCAAATCTGGACTAGTCTTTATTTTGTTTAGGTTTTGCAAATTTAGACTATATATGCTTTAAAAAGAAAAAGAAAAAAAAAATCCTAGCTGGATTTATTTAATTGGACATCCCATGCCCAAATCTGGACTTGTTTTGATCTTGTTTAAGTTTCGCCCACAATGGTGCAGGTATGGACGACGGTGAGACACAGGCTCCGGAGGACATATATGGTGGGGCAAGTGCCATGCATGACTCGCAGCCCGAGTATCATGCTCCACAAGCGTTGGACCCTAACTAGGTCCGGTTGATTAGTAAGTATATATGCTAAAAATACTATATATATATATATATATATATATATATATATAGTTTGTATTGAATTCCAAATAATTAACATTGGTAATAATTAATGTTTTAGACATCAATCAAGATGGAAGCACCCATTTCAAAGTGTTGACCATTAAAGGCTCACACAAGACGTGGGATATCCCCAACGGGCAAAGGGTAGTATGCGAGTATAATAATGCGTCGCAGCCCGTAGGTTTTAGCGCTTTGAAATTTAGAAGGATGACTGGTAAGATTATAAGGAGCGGGAATTATGTTAGAATACGGGACGACTGGGCGAAGGTACCGCAACGTACCAAGGAGGATATATGGGATGCATTGATGGTATGGTTAAACTATATATTATATGATAGCATATGCATTTTATTATGTCAAATGCCCCTAATGCATGAGATATACGCCTTATTGTTAATACATATATACATGCCATGAGATTTTTTATATATGCCTCATTTTTTAACTTGTGCAGGTGGACTTTTACATCCCGCCTAAGTGCGATCTGTGGCCGTAAAACGGGACACATTTCAAGATATGGGCAGCAAGCTAAGGAGTTGGAGACACTCATTAAAAGATGCTCTTAAAATTCAACCAGATGATACTCCTGATACTGTGAAGGTGAGAATGGGGCAAAATTTCATTAACAACTACGACCCTTGCGACTTGGAAGTGTTGTTGGATAAATGGTGTGACAAGAAGAATAAGGTAGGTCATGAATTGTATTACTATTTTCTGTAGATTCATTAATTGTAATTGTATTAGGGCTAACATATTAAGAATGTTAATTGTGCAGGAGTATGCTACGTATATGAAGGAATTGCGAGCATTGAACAAAACGCCCCACTGTACTGGGTCGAAAAGCTTTGCTAGGGTGACACATGAAGATGTATGTGTCTCACTTACCATCTATATATATATATATATATATATATATATGTAGATATAAGAATTTTTATTATATATCTAACCGTATGTTTATGTTTTATTTTTTTAATGTAGACTATATCTGTGGGCACTCCTCCTACACGAGCATAGTTACTTAAAGACACACAAGAAGAAGGATGGTGATTATCCAAATGATTTGATCAGGGAGAGATGTGTATGCTACTCACCGATATACCTTGTGATAACTTATTTATGATGAAGATACCTTAATTATATGACGCACTAACTTTCAATGTAACATACAGAAGAGGATGAAGGAGCTGATACCCATTGACCATGCAGCATCGTTGAGCGTGACTGAAGGGACGGTACGGTGGGCACCGAACGATGCGTACGCCCAGGCACATGGAAATAAGCCTGAGTACGCTGGCAGGGTTCGACAAGTTGGTCCAAATATTCTACCAGTGCGGGGCAGCATACACTCGTACTATACACTATCCCAGGCACGGTCACAGAACACCGGGAACTCCACGGTGTCACAGATGACCGATAGGATTAAAGAACTTGAAGCGGAGTGGGCACAACACAGAGCACAAATGGATGAGATGTTGGCTACACAACGAGAGATGGCTAAATATATTGAAGAACAAAAAGCTCAAATGGCAACGAAGATGCCATGGTTGACCTCCGTTTTCGTCAGCTTGAGGCCATGATGCAGTTGACCTCTGGATCCGCACCTAAGGTTACTCAACATAAGACTCTTCCAGACAGAGGTAATGCTATATTTGTGTTGTTTTTGTTTTTCTTATGTTAACACAACTATATTTCGTATCGATCACTTTAATAACGGTTTATTTTAGAACTAACGTATATTTGCACCACTATATTTGTGTTTGGATTGATTATCATTGAAATTTGGAATGATATTGCATCTCTTCATTTTATCATTTGCAGGTAGTGCAGATAAGACGTTCGGTGATGAAGTTGTCGAGTTGGATTGAGCAAGTGATTTTTCTTTATTAGTTAGTTAACTTCTATATATATTTTCTTCCTGTGTTGTTGATGTATGTATTTGTGATAACAATGATAGTTTGATTGCTTGTGCAAAATGGTTTGCTTGTCTTGGATTTAGTTGATGGAAATTGTATGAAGTTTTGGATTTGTTTGTTCAAAATGGTTTGTTAGTCTTGGATTTAGCTAGATCCATTGTAGGAAATTGGATCGAGCTAAATGTGCATGGCAAATGGATAGTTCTTTTGTATATTTGTGTTGTGTTTGAACCTTTTTTTGAAATTGTCTATCAGGTTAACATGTCAATATGAGTATATACCTCAATATTAACCTCAATACGAGTATATACCTTAATAATTCATAAATTATATACGGGGAAGCAATTTTTTTTTTAAATTACCTTATTTATTGATGTGGTAGTATTGTTATGTCAATATTTATTGACATGACAAATATTTATTGACATGGCAGTATTGCCATGTCAAAAATTTATTGACGTGGCCCACGTCATTAAATTTATTGACGTGAAATTTTTTATTCGATGCAATTATAACTGATCTTGCCATCGTCAATAAATATTTTTTGACATACCAATATTTGACACGTCACTAATTTCTTACGCATAAGAAATTGGCATGTCCAAAAATCGGAAGTTTAGACACCCTACTTTTTAACATTTCACACGTCAATTGATATGTCAATAAAATTTATTGATGTGTTAATAAGCATGACATGTCAAAAACTCGTCGTCAAAAAAGATTTGTTTTTTGTAGTGAATTATTGGTAGTTTAATATTATTGACAAAACTGTACACGCCCTGTATATGTTCAATACTCATAATCTTAGTATTGAACGTTGGGATGCAATTTCTAGATTGCTAAGATATTTAAAGGGCACAATTAATCATGGTTTGTCATAGTTTTCCTTCTATATTAGAAGAGTATTGTGATGCTAACTGGATTTTCAGATTCAAATGAGCTAAAGCTTACTAGTGGTTATGTGTTTACATTAGCAGGAAGAGTTATATCTTGAAAGTCTTCAAAACAAACTTACATAGCAAGATCCACAATAGAGGCAAAGTTTGTTGTCTTGGAGAATGGCTAAGGAGCCTTTTGATTGTTTTGCCTTTATTTGCTAACCTTGTTCCACCTGTTTGGATTCATTGTGATTGTCGACTACCACAGCTCGAGCCAAGAGCAAGATCTATAATGGGAAAAGTCAACATATCCGATTAAGGTATAATATTGTGAAGCAGCTTATTGAGACCGGTGTAATGTCCATGGACTTTGTGAGGTTAGAAAGGAATTTGGCAGATCCTTTCATCAAGCCACTAGCAAGAAAGCTGGTGAGTGAAACATCAATGGGATAAGACTGACACCCAAATGATGACACGGATACCCAACATCTATGATTGGAGATTCCATGAATGAGGTTTAATGGGAAACAAAGTCACAAGTGATCATGGTGTGGTATTGTCATTCTATGTTATTTCATTATCTTATGAGTGTGAAGGTGGTGCCACTTCCTATGAGACTTGGGTAAGTTTCTAGAGCATTCATAAAATCCAGAGGGGCGCATGGCCTGTAAAAAGCACCAACCCGCAGAACAACCCAATTTTTTTTATTATTATTAATTTTCTTTTGGAGTAAGTTATGTGCATGGATGATAAGTTTGCTCAACTTATGGATTTGGTTAAATGAGTAACTCTAACACAATTCATTAAGTTTCTACTTATTCATCCTAAGTGTGGTTAAAACTTTCGGATACCACATCAATACATGCTTTCGATATCCTTTTACTCTAGTGTTTGTAACATGTGAGGATTGTTTGTGATGTTGCAAACTTTGGTCATTATTTCTTTTTTTTCTTTTATTTATTTATCGTTTGACATCAAGTCTTCTTCATGAGTTTTATGAGGAAAAAACTGAATCTATATTTTGAACGTTTGTCATTAGATTATCTTCATTATTTATTCATGATTTTTATGAAAAATATCTTAACTTATATTTTCTAGCTGTTTGACATTAACTCACCTTCATGAGTTTTGATTTTAACGGTTTGTCATTTATTCATGAGCTTTAAGAGAAAATTTCATCTTACATTGTTTTTAACCGTTGGCTATTAATGATCTTTAGTAAAAGCAATGAGCTAAATTTTTTATAAACTAAGCCCACCTACTAGCATCAAATGCTCACTTCTTTGGCTCCAAAAAAAGGATTGTACAGCATCTAAACCCATATTCTATTTGTCCAACAAATTTTCTTTTCATAAGCTATTGAACTCTATTTTGTTCTTCATTTTTTGGTGTGGTTTTTGTCCCTCATCTTCTTTGATCAAAGGGTTGTTCATTTGATCTTTGTTACTTGGAAGTGTGTTTTTAACGAAAGTAGACGCTATAATCTAATCATGGGAGGTTGCATGTTAAGAGATCCAATTGCTCCAAGTTATACCCTCTGGGAAGCACAAAATCAACCTTTAAGGACATTGCTTTTGCGTGATTTTATAGTTTTGTGAGATTTTCCTTACTTTAATTTTATTTATTGTATTCTATTTATCTTATTGTTAATTGTTCAAATTAATTTTATTTAGTGTCAACAATAATTTTTGTATCATCCAATTATTTTTGTAACAAAATTATTTAGGATAAATTTTGTATTAGCTAACAAATTCTCATACCTACTCCATGAATGCTCTTCCTTACGTAGTACATTTACGATATCCAAAGCATCACCTTTTAAGATAACATTTTTAAGACCCAGATCTCTGCAAAAGACCACAACTTTCCAGGCTACGTAATCCTCCACCATAGTTGGATCAATAATGAACTTCATTGAAGAACACATGATTGCTATAACCTTTCCCTTGTGATCTCTAACAATAAAACTTGCACCCATAGATTTTTTGTTTGGTTAAGAGCCATCTCAGTTAATTTTGAAAACACCATGGGGAGGAGCTATCCATTGGAGCACACCTTTATCAAGTTGTCTACTCTCCTTTTTATTATTCTGTTGGTCCGCCACATGGAACTCCTCCACCTTGCATGTTTGACAATATGATTTGGGTGTTGGCACTCTCCACCACGTACCACAATATTTTGACGAAGCCATATACCTCTTGCCACTATAGCCACCGGTTCAAATTCTTCTTTCTCTAGTTTTCCCAATAGCTCACTTGTAATTTGTAAAAATCATTCCCACCATTGGAGCACTTCTGAATTCTCATAGGGCATTACCCCAAGCTTCACCAGAAGCTAGGCAACGCCACAAAACATGGCAAATATTTTTCACCTCCAAACCACACATGGAGTGATAGATTTGTATTGATGGTAGGTGGAATATGAATGAATATTGACATGAAAAGGGGAAATATGATTGATAGTACTCCATTTGAGGTAGGAGATCACCGTTTACACATAAAGTGTTGGATAACTTTTTCAATATCGTTCTCCTAACTATTGACATTCTTAAATAAACATGCTACTAACAACATGATAAACATAAGCTATAACACTCCTACTAACCCTCTACCACTCTAAGATAATGATAGCATAAGATAAAGATAATAAACAAGCTACTAACAACATGATAAACATAAGCTATAACATTCCTACTAACCCTCTACCACTCTAAGATAATGATAGCATAAGATAACAACTTTTAGATAAATGAGATAACTCTTAACCCTTATTCTTCTTCCTCTGATAGGATTACTTCCGGTACTTTGAATTATGATTCCTAGTCACACGGGTAGAGTCCTTATCAATTTCCCCTCCTTGCACACAATCCTTGTCCTCAAGGTCAAGGTTCGAACTGCTAGAGGCAATCAACCTCTTCCCAAGTGGCATCTTCGATTTCTTCTCTGGCCATTGGCTTGGCCTAAAAAATGAGCAATTGTTTTGCAACACATCGATGGCCCAGGGTGAATTGTTCATTACAAGAAACAGAGTCCTTTTTCTTGGCTTCGTTGCATTTCCTCCCATGAGAGTTTCTTCACTTGGGTTGGGGAATCATTGGGTTGCAAGGTGGATTTCAATGGATCGGCTGGTGGTGGAGTCATTTTTGTGCGTTGTAGCTCATCTTCCCTCATGCACAAATTCCATGGTCTCTCACAATGTCCAAGGCTTGAACTTCCTCACATCAGTGGAGATGTTCGCCCTTAAACCTCCCAAAAAGGTGACTATCATGGCCTTCTGCGGCCATCCAACCACCCGATTGGCGAGTCTTTCAAACTACTTCAAATAATCCCTCAAGCTGCCATGTTGTTGCACGCGTGAAAGAGATTCATCATAATCTTCAAATTCTATTGGGCCAAACCAAGCCAACAACTCCTTCTCAAAGATGATCCAAGTAACATCTACATTGTCAACGTGGTAACCCTTATTTAACCATTGCCACCATTGATTTGCCTCCCCCTCTAGGTAAAAGGCAGCAAGCGTGACCTTCTTGTCGTCCTCAATTTTTTGATACTCAAAGAATTGAGCAACCCGATCAAGCCACACGATGGGATCTTCCTTGAGAACCTAGGAAAATCATCTTCATAAGTTTGGTATAATGACCATCCTTACGATTGTCATGGTGGTGATTATGTCTGCTAGTATTCTTGGACTCCTTGGTTTCCTTCTCAGATTGACGTAAAGAGTCACCATGGGAATTGGATATGGACTCCAATGCCTCCTTCAACGTCTGGGCGATGCTGTCTTTCAACATATGTTCAAGTTTTGCATGGAGGTCATGATCTTCTGTACGTCTACCTCCAGTTTCTCAATGTGTTCTTTTGGGTCATCATTGTTCTGATACCAATTGATAGATTTGTATTGATGGTAGATGAAATATGGATGAATATTGAAGTAAAAGGGAAATATGATTGATAATACTCCACTTGAGGTAGGAGATCAATGTTTACACATAAAGTGTTGGATAACTTCTTCAATATCGTTCTCCTAGCTATTGACATCCTTAAATAAACATGCTACTAACAACATGATAAACATAAGCTATAACACTTCTACCAATCCTGTACCACTCTAAGATAATGATAGAATAAGATAAAGATAATAAACGTACTACTAACAACATGATAAACATAAGCTATAACACTTCTACTAATCCTCTACCACTCTAAGATAACGATAGCATAAGATAACAACTCCTAGATAAATGAGATAACTCTTATTCCTTATTCTTCTTCCTCTGATAGGATTACTCTCTGTACTTTGAATTAGGATTTCTAGTCACACAGGTATAGTCCTTATCATGGAGCACATCGGATCCCGTACCATCCTTTTTTTGAACAAATTGTCCTTGGTTGGTAGCAAATTATTGCAAGCCTTACATAGAAAAACTTGGAAGGAAGTTAGTTTGAGCCCCATTTGGTTTAACTCTATTTTTTGCTCCCTCGGTTTTATTTTGTATCACAGATGGTACCTTGATAATGGCTAAAAACAGAGATGATACCTTCATCTAATTTATGTCTAAAATTTGACGGAAATCTACGTCAACACCCTTAAAAAATTGACACGTATCCATATACCTAATTTAAAATAAACAAAAATAAAAATTCTTAAACAAAAATTATTAAAAAATTTAAAACAAATGGAAAAGGGTGGCTCGAGCCACCCCTTTTAGACAAAATGGGGGTGATTCAGCCACCTCCAAAGGCCAAATAAATTTAAAAAATAAAAATAAAAATTGTTAGGCTTGGGGCCATGGGCACTTGATGGCCAACTAAAAAAAAATAAAGAAGAAGGAAATTTCACTTACCCCTATAAACTTACGCGCCTTTTGCACCTCCCAATATTCAAATCTCTCACTTTGGTATATCAAACTTTAATTTCCTTCCACTTTCTCCATTCTGTTAGGATTTTTTGTTAAATCATAACGGATGGGTATAAAATTACAAAAATACCTTTAGTCATTTTTCTCTTCTTTTTTTTCGTTTAATTTAACTACAATATTTAACAGTGATATGAGGTATTTGGAACGAAACGAAAGTTCGATACACCAAGTGAGATATTTTGAATATTGGAGAGGTGTTCGCAAAATGTGCATAAGCTCATGTGGGTTAAGTGAAGTTTCCCAAAAAAAAAACAAATGTTAGGTTTGGGGTCATGGGGTGGTTGGGCCACCCGGCCCACTCTAGACCGGCTAAATCATCCCCAAATGCCAAATTAAAAAAAAAAAATGTTAGGTTAACCTTGGTTGTGTTTGTTGAACCACCCTATGGCAAGCCACACCCAACAGCCTTAGGGGTGGTTTCAACCACTCCATTTTGCAAGTTGAGGGTGGTCGTACCACCCTTAAGGTTAAGCTACCTCCTTTCCATTGTTTTTTTTTTTTTAATAATTATTAATGTTTTTAATCATTTTAGTTTTAATTTTTATTTTTAATTAGGTATATGGACAAATGTCGTTTTTTTTAGTGGTGTTGACATGGATTTTTGTCAAATTTTGACAGAGTTACCGTTTCTGTTTTTGGTCATTATCGATGTACTATTTGTATTACAAAATGAAACTGAAAGTATAAAAAATAAAGTTGTTAGACCACATGGGACAAAAATATATATATAACCCTAAAAATAAAATAGATTGAACATAGGTTTGATTGAAAATTTGATTACAATGACATGTAGGTTAAGAGAAATTAAGCATCCACTATAAATTCAAATCATATATATATATATATATATATATATATAAAACAAATCAAATAAAAGTAAGCATTTGATATAAACAAAAATGATAGTGAATCACAACAACTTGTCTATGTAGAATCGTTCTCAAATTAAAACCATTCCCAACGTACATTATTTAATCATTAGTCTATAAAAAACATTAAACATAATCTTAAGAACACAAAATAAAAATATTAGGCTTCACCTATAGAGACAGATAATTTAATGAGTTAATTACATTTAATATGCTAATTACATTTGATACACCATGATTGCTAATTTAATGGGTTAATTACATTTAGGGAAAAATATAATTAACCCTAGACTTTATAATTTCAATGAAATTTGATGCATATGTTATAAAGTAACCCTAAACAATTAAAATGTAACAAATTGATTATTTTTTATATGTGAATAATATTCCTTTAACAAATAAAATAATAACATAATTGTAAAAAATTAACAATTTTTAAAAATACAAAAAATGAGAATATGATGTTAATAAATACAAAAAAATGGAATAAATAAATAGCCTACTATTTTTTGTTGGGTTTTTTACAATTTAATTTAATATTTTATTTGTTAAAGGAATATGATTATAAATATGAAAATAAGTGGCTTATAATTTAAACATATAATTGGAAAATTTGGCACAATTCTAAGCTTTAAAAGAAAAAAAACAAATTTCCTGGTCTCCTGTAGAAATTCTTTCCGTCCTACATAGTGCTCTACCTAGATTTAGTTCAATGAAATTTGATGCATATTTTTGTTGGGGATAATTAAACTCAACATAATCTCTCAGCAACCCTCATTTATCTTATAAAATTCTATGTTATCTCAACTACCTAAATTAGCTCTACTATTTTAAATGATCCCTCAATCATTTAAAATAGAGAAATCAAGCTGGTAGCCCTATAAAAGAACTCAATGCATCGAGGATCGATCATTCATCTCTCTCAATACAATACTACAGTTGGTCCCATGCACTGAAATTTTGAAAGCATTTTGTCCCGATTTTCTAACAAGCCCTCACGGGTCAATGCTGCTCTTTCATAGACCCTCACTTATTATTTTGTAGGAATCAAAGATCGACATCGATCGACTGAGAGAAAAACTTGTCTCTTTCAACAAGGTTCTAATATGCATGTCATATATATTAAAATCATATTGATTATTGTATGTGAATATGAGTATTATTTTTAAAGACTCCAAAATAATCATTTAAATTTATTTGTAAATGATAAGAAAGTCAAATACATATGAGAATATGATGTTAATCAACCGAGGTATAAAATAACTCAACGCAGGTCGCACTTTGGAGGTTACTCTAAGCTCAATTCCTAATTTAAGTGATCTTGTAATTTAGATATTATGATTATTAAATATTGAAAATATTGGCGGTTATAATTTAAACATATAATTGGAAAATTTGGCACAATTCTAAGCTTTAAAAGAAAAAAAAAAAACAAATTTCCTGGTCCCCTCCGGTAGAAATTCCTGGATCCGTCCTTGCCCATAGCTAGCTCTACCTAAAAGATTAGCTAGCTTCTCATAACCATGAAAATAAATTCCATAATGAGTAATTAAACTCAACATAATAATTAAAAGAAAGACAAACAAAAAATAGGAAAAGAAAAATGGAGCTACGTACTGGCCGAATGGGCAAGAACCCAACTTTTAACGAGAAATTCCCCCAGCTGGCCGGCCTTCGCCCTTTCTTTTCCAAGGAACCCACGTGATCGATCTGCTTTGCATATTAAAGCAAATTATCTACAGTTGGTCCCATGCACTGAAATTTTGAAAGAAGTTTTGCTTTCGATTTTCCAAGCCCTCACGGGTCTGCTGCTTTTTCCTCTCACTTTGGGGTTTGAGTCAGACACATCGATCGACTGAGACAAAACTTGTCTCTTACTCTGGCATCGGATTACGGTTTATGCATGCAGAGAAAATTTACCAGCAAACTCCAAGGTGTTGGCTCAGCTGGTGAAAAGTTTGGGATCTTGGAGTGTGCTCCCTCGTGACACATATTTTTGCCTTTCTCTAATTTCTTTTGCTTCCTTTCTACCAATACCTGCAAAGATAATTCATTGCATTAATACATCATTTAAGCTTAAGATTAATAATTATGTAATATTTTAAAATTAATTATAAAATGCAAGATCTAATCCAAAATAAAGTATGATAATGCATGTTTTAATTAAAAAACAAAATGCGTACATTTAACCCTTTTTTTTTCTTCTATTCACATTTAACCTATTATCATCAGGTTTGCATGGATATATATAGATGGTAGTTGTGATTTTGTAGAGTAATATTGATTTGGAAGCTCAAGTCTATGTTAATGATAAATATTGTTGTTTAAAGATATTTTAGTTCGTCTCATATCATTTCTTTTCACTTTCCGCTATAGTATACTTTAATACATTAGTATTGTGCAGTGATTCCAACTAAATTACAAGTTAATTTTGGGGCATTATACTTGTTCTCTTTCTCCGCTTCTTCTTTTCCCACTAGAATTTTTCAAGGGTTAGTACATTACGACTAAAAATGAAGTTTCCAGATAAAATGGACGGTTATAAGGTCACCTAGGCATGAGCAAAATGATAGAAATGTCTAATTTTAATTGCATTTAACTCTTTGTGAATCGTTTGCTCCTTGAGTTGAACGTTCGTATGGGTATAACATTTTTTTATAGAATTGCAATATATAAAATATAGCTCGCATTCGCTATCTGTCCGTCTGCATGGGTAACATGCAGATTTTCAACCCCTAATTCCAAGCGGACGGATATCATATTTGCTACGAAGAACCCCGGCCAGAACTGGAACAAGCGAACTCAAAATGCAAAGCATATGTTAATGGTGGTTAGTATAAAAAAATAAATAAAAAATAAAAACTGCTAAAGCGTGCGGTTATGAGTGGATTTCGTAAAGTGCAGATATAGATACTAAAATTCAATCTCTCCAAATTAAGTGCCGATGCGAATGCAGAATAAAAACTATCCACTCAGAGAGTACAGTTTATGCCCCTAAGTGCATGTTTTTTCAATGTATGAACTTTCCATGTAATTTGACAATGAACTCACCTTTATTTCATTCATATGTCAATAAATGGGAACACATGGAATCTTTCTTCCTTTCTTGCTTTGCAAAAAAAGCACTTTGTGTTGTCTTCTAGCTTCTTTCCTCCAAATGACTTCATCATTCAATCAATGAATTAATGGCATGAACCTTTACATGTATGTTAGAGCTAGCGAAAGTAATAGCTATTAGTTGATGTTGAAAGAAGACCAAATTAATTTGGACAATATTATGTTATCTTTTGCCCAAAGTTATTTAAAGTGTTAGAATTTCCTCAAAATGAAGACTTTTTATCATTTTTGGGTTGCATGGATTGCTTCTTTATATGCATGTTTTACATAAGAAGAATGGCTATCTATTTTTTCTATTGTTTTGCTGTTCTTAATTTGTTGCATTCGAATTGATAGTTGCTTACATTTTTCTTTTCTTTTAGATTTTCAATGACTACTTCAAAAACTTGTTGGATCTGACTTCACACCAGAGGAAGAGGAGGTTCGTATGGAGAATCAATGGACATTTGGATGAAGATCTATGAGAACATCTATTTTAATTGCCACATTTAAAAAAAAAAAAAAAAAAACATTTATTTATCTTTGCTAATGTGCATATCATCAACGGTGACTGTATATTCATTGTCGATGTACATATCATAAGCAAAAATTGTGTATAGTCATCACTAATGCACATCTCATTAGTGATGACTCTATATTGTCATCGTTGATAAGATTGATATCAACAACGGCAAGGCGTACGTCAAGGCATCATGGTTGATATTACAAAAATTCATACTTAATTATCAACATTTTTTTTTTTGTTGGTAATTATCATTTTCCACCACGAACTACCACTCAATTACTATGTATCACCATTAACTATCAACTTTACATTATGATCTCATCAAAGTACCATTTCATTACCAAAGCCCTCATTCCATCAGTTAAGGTCGTTAAGTCGGATGGTCAACCCATCATGTGCGCGTCATATGCCTTGAATGCGTATGCTTTTTTTTTTTTGTAATTATCCTTTCTCCCATGAACTATCACTTGATTATCATATACGGATATACTCTCATCAACTACCAACTTTATGCGCACGTGATGGGTTAACGTCCACTTAATGACTTTGACTGATAAAATAGAGGTTTTGATAACAAAATGGTAGTTTGATGGTATCATAATATAAAGTTTGTAGTTGATGGGTGAATGATAATCGAGTGGTTCATGGAAAAATGATAATTATACCTTTTATTTTTCTTCCATCTAAACAAACAACGAATTGAAATTCATTTTTGTCTCTTCTTCTTCTTCTTCTTCTCTCCTCCTCCCCCTCCTCCTTTTTTGGTCTTGTGTTGATTACCTCCAAAATAATCAGAAAAAAGGTTGACTCAGGACCACCGACGCAATGCGTTCGTTTAACTAGGTTTAGCACCTTTGCTTTCCCATGTCTGCCAATCAAAATCAAGTTTAGTGCCTAATGTTCTTTATTGACTTTACGAAACATAATTAACCCATTTTTCTAATTTCATTAATTTTTTGGGCATGAAATTGAATCTGTCAATCTGATCGTGTCGGTTTAGAAGTTGTTGACGACAGCTGACATTATCTTATCTTAAGTCATTTGGTCTAATTAAAGAGTTTGGTACTATTGACTTTAGAGAAATGACATTCTAGAACTAATGTATTGTCTTACTAAATTTAATTAACACTCGTATAGGATTGGATAACATGTAAAGTATTTTAATTAAAAGAAGATATATAAACTGAAGAGCCAAGGTTTGAATTAAAAAACTTTAAATTATTTAATTAATATTTTAACAATAATATTTGCGTTAACTTGCCTTTTGAGACAGCAATAAAAATATTCAAGCTTATTTACATGGAGCTTCATTTATTTTGCTATGCCGTACCTGAATGTTTAGCAATTTTTCTTCCCTTGGTTCTCTTTGATCCGACGTAATTTCTTTTGGGAAAAAAAAAAAAATATTGAAAATATTTTTTGGGCATTTGGCTTGTATGAAAAAGTAGCGATATTGAAAAAACAATCGGCAACCTCCAGCAAACACGGATAGCAAATTACGGATAACTCCAACGACAATGAGAATGAACTACGAAAGATATGTAGTACAAGCAAAAAGGATAATCTCAAACTCGAAAAAATGATTTTCGCTTTTAAAAAAGGAAAATTATTTTACAAAAATTAAAGCCAAAAATATTTTTAATTTGACCAAAATTTTCAATTGTACTAAACACCAAAAAATAAGAAAAATATATTACACCGAAACAAAGTGAAACTTAACCGCCTTTGAGTTCATTTTTCTCTAACAATCTTCCACCAGCAAAATGGGTGTAAATTAATTAATTGAATTTCACGTCATAAGAAAAGAAAGGGGTCTTAATTGAAGCATGCTTGAATGGACCGTATATGCAACTGTGAGTCTTAATAATACTTTTTTCTGCTATATATATATATATATATATATATATATATATGAGACTTTAGTGTGTGCATCTTAATCATTGCTAAAATTTAAGAGGATTGAATTCAACAAGTTAAGGTATAATGTTAGCTTGGAAAAAATGGGTTAGTAAGTGGGGAAAATTTTACTGATCACGTGCAAATATGTTGAAAAATTCTAAGTTCTTACCTAATAGTAAATAATTTTAGTAAGTTCGTACCCACATCATGGTGATTGGTGAAGTACTTAATTGGGAATGGGTTTTTGGGAATGGAAGAATCCAAACACTGCACAAGGGGATTAAGATTAACCAATTAATTAAGTTGGCGATCACCTGCTACCCCTTGCCTTCAAATGGAAGCTGAGTCCAACTCATCGTAGAATATATAAGAAAATCCAAGTTGTAATATTAAATGATTTTTCTGAAACTTTCAGAGCCATTGAATTACCCAGCTAGTCAATTAACAGCATATATATGACACAAATAAATTGGATCATATTTACAACAACCAGCGCAGTTGATTTCAGTCGTTGGATAATAATAATCTCATTCTGAAATTCCAACCACCATCAAATATATATAATTAATTCATAATATAAATGTACGTAATGATAAATCCCTTGTGGATCGATAGCCAACCATGCATGATCCACAACACTATACCAGATTCCCTGGGTGTAAGGCCTTCTACTGGGGCCCACTGCTTTTGCCAAATACTAAAGTCGATTAAGACAATGCATCTAATGATCGATTTTACGTTCAAAAATCCGTTTTCCTGTTCATTATTGATTGAAACGGACTGCCTGCATTGAAAAGATGCCGCGACAAAATTTACTTCTGATACCTGCTGTTTTTCCAATCTTCATCATGACTTTTATCATCTCATTAGCGAGTCTAGTGGGGATGAGATCAGATTATGATCAGATTTAAAAGAACGTTTACGATTTTTATTGTTTAATTTTTCAGTCATGGCCTACCATTTTTGCTTATAAAAAAAATAAAATCCCATTAGCCAGCCAATATTATAATTAATTTGTTGAATAATCCTTCCTTGAACAAATATAATAATAATAAAAAATAGAGAAAAAACGTGTTTTTGGTAAGATGAGATACCAAATTCCTTTGCAACTTTCCACAAGAAACAAATTAAAGGAGACTATTTTTACCATAAAATATACAAATAAAGAGGGAAGTGAGAACATTCCTCTCACCTTCATAATATCAATGAAGCCTCCTACCTACAAAATAATTTCAAAAAAAGAAAAAGAAAAAAAGAAAATGATTGATCATGAAAGAGACATAGTCAAGCTTTTCCCTTTCACATGCATTTCACAATCTCTTTCTCCCCAGCGTTATATAAGGCAATGTTGAGTACCCATTGATGGCAGATTCTTGAAGATGATGAAGAAGAAGAACCCACATCTCAGAATAATAGCCCTCTGGGGAATCCTCTCTATCATACTATTCATCTCCAAACCCTCTCACCAAGCTTCTTCTTACAGCTCTCCCAGGCTCCAAAAGGCTTACACTGCCCTCCAGGCATGGAAACACCGTATCACCTCCGACCCCAACAACTTCACAGCAAACTGGTGTGGTCCAGATGTCTGCAACTACACCGGTGTCTACTGTGCACCCGCCCCAGATGACCCCCACACCTTAACAGTAGCCGGAATAGACATCAACCACGCCGACATCGCCGGTTCGCTACCGGAAGAGCTCGGCCTCTTGACCGACCTTGCCCTCTTCCATCTAAACTCCAACCGCTTCTGCGGCACCGTCCCTTCCAGCTTTCGCGGCCTTAATCTTCTCCATGAGTTGATATTAGCAATAACCGGTTTTCCGGCCCATTCCCTCCGGTTCTTCTTTGCCTGCCTGCAATCAAATTCATTGATATCCGGTTCAATCAATTCCAAGGTCAGATTCCACCCGCCTTTTCGACATGAAACTCGACGCTTTGTTCATCAACGACAACAAGTTCCAGTCTTCGTTGCCGGCAAACATTGAAACTCTCCGGTTTCGGTTATTGTTTTGGCGAACAACAACCTCAACGGTTGCCTGCCTTCCGGTTTGTCGAACATGAAGAACACGTTGAACGAGATTATCATAACGAACAGTGGGTTAACGGGGTGTTTGCCTTCAGAAATCGGGTTGTTGAGCGGCGTTACGGTGTTTGATGTGAGCTCTAACATGTTGGTTGGTACTTTGCCGGAGTCGGTAGGGAAGATGAAGAGCTTGGAGCAGTTGAATGTGGCGCATAACAAGCTGTCCGGTGAGATTCCCGCCGGCATATGCGTCTTGCCTAAGCTGGAGAACTTCACCTACTCTTATAACTATTTCTGTGGTGAACCACCCGTGTGCCTAAAGCTGCCGGAGAAAGATGACCGCCAGAATTGCATCCCAAATAGGCCTTTGCAGCGGTCACCAAATGAGTGTGCCTCTTTCTATGCTCATCCGCCTGTTGACTGTGGTGCCTTTGGCTGCTCACCTAGAAGTCCCCCACCGCCACCTCCTCCTCCACCGCCTCCTCCGCCACCTCCTCCTCCTCCACCACCACCGCCTCCCCCTCCGCCACCTCCTCCTCCACCGCCGCCTCCCCCTCCACCACCGCCACAGTGGAAATGGCATTTACCTCCGCCAGTGCCTGATTATAATCGTCCATGAGCAGCATGCTTGCTAATTGATGGAGATACAAACTATATATCATAGCTAGAAAGTTTCCTCCAAAGGATTGTATTGTTAATTGCTTTCTTTTTACAACTTTTTAAGAAAATAGATGAAAGGATAGGGACCTGCATTTTATAGAATTTTTTTTTGTTTCTCTTATGTTTTATTCAATGACATGGCATGTGACATGATCATTTTATAATTGACTTTTGGTGCCTTGGTGCATTGTTTTATACGGAATAGGCTGCTCCTGCTCCTCCATTTAGGCAAAATGGTGAAATCAAATTGTCCAACTTTTTGAAGATAAGAACAATTTTCTCCACGCATCACATCACTATATGACAAGTAATTAAACCCCTCCGTTACATTTTCTCAAAATTCTCTAATGTAAAACGAACCATTTTGGCAAGGCAGCGAAGAAGGATATCTTATGATCTGCTAACCCATGTTTTCATATTCTAAGACAGAGGAAATGATCCCCATAGTGGCATTGAGAATGAGAAGAGAGACACCATATGCTGATATTAAGAAAATAAGCAATACTAAAAGGACGTTCTTGAGCACCTACTTTTATAATGTTATGAATATTATGTTAGGTTATTTACTTTTTTAGATATTCTAGGTTTATTAAGTTTACTTTTTCTTAGTCTATTAGATTATTTGTCTATCACTCATAATCTCTCTAGAAATAGAGGCCTCTGCATTCATATTATTATAAAACTCAATACTATGTATTTCATTATTTTCTCCTCTCTTCTCTCTCCTTCTTCCACTCTCCACAATATATTCAACAATATATTTAACATAGTATCAGAGTCACCTTTTTGTAGCCTCCAATAAACGTCTTTGATGTTTCCTGACGCTCCCTCTGGCAACCTTTCTTTTCCAATTGTCCGCATGCTGCCAAACGCTCCACCGCTCAAAATCTCTTCCAAGCCTTCAATGCAGCCTCATCTGAGAAAATTTTTCCAAGATTCATGCTTACGAGGTACATATCTATAGATTTGTGGAAGATTTGCAGACATCTCCAACTCGATTCAAAACCGGTTCTAACCAGGTCATTGGGTTCTAAACCGGTCCAACCAGGTCAATTCCAAAGCCATCCAAGGCATCTCCAACCCAATCCAAAACCGATTCTAACTGGGTCATCGGGTTCTAAATAGGTCCAACATGGTCAATTCTAGATCCATCCAAGGCATCTCAACCCGATCCAAAACCGGTTTTAGCTGGGTCATTAGGTTCTAAACTTGTCCAATTGGGTCAATTCTGGATCCATTCTTACAACTTGGTCCAAATAGTCAACCCGATTCATTGGGTTAAACCCAGGTCATATCATTTTCGAGTTAGACCATATTCAATAGTCCATGAGTTTTGGCCTATTTTGGCCCAATTAAATCGGCCCAATCCAATCTAGCCTATGAGGCTTTCATCCAAGTTCAAGCACAATAATTTGGGCCTAGATTCGCCACCGCCCTCCATCGACTACTACTGGCTGCCCATCTTTGGCCACCTCTCCGCGACCCAAAAAAAAAAAAAATCTCTTTTTCCCAAACTCAAGCTTACAAGCCTTACATCTTGAGTTTAAGGGAGATGTTAAGAAATCACCGGATCCAAGCTTTTCTACCCGATTCAACAAGTTAGAACCAGGTATTGTCGTTTGCTACTCATCGTCTACCGCCTCAACCGCCCAACTCTGGCTACATCTTCAGCAACTCTTTTGACATAAGCAGCTTTTTTGGCGAATTCAACTATTTCTTTTCCTTTGTTTTACCCAAATAGCTTGAGTTTGAGGGGGATGTTATGAATATTATATTAAATTATTTACTTCCTTAGGTATTCTAGGTCTACTAAGTTTACCTTTTCTTAGTCTACTAGGTTACTTGCCTATCACTCATAACCTCTTTATAAATAGAGGCATATGTATTCATATTATTATAAGACTCAATACAATGCATTCCATTATTATCTTTCACTCTCTCTTTTCTCTCTCATTCTTCCGCTATCTACAATATATTTAACATATAATATATTATTTTGAGAAATCTAAAGAATTTAAACCTCCTAAAGACTTGTTTTATGAAATTACATTGTAGACGACTGCATATACATTATACTAGCAAATATGAATCTGAGGTTGGTGAATGGTGATATTATTTCCTTGACAGATGTTAGACCAAAATGCATTGATGATTATTTGAACAAGCCCAAAAGATCCTATGTTATTGCTTATGTTCATGGGGCAAAGCCTATTTTGACGAAACAAGACACGCAAATACAAGAAAGAAACACTTTTAATTTGCAGTTTATCTTATCTATATGACTACAAATGTTCGTATATGAAAAACACTGAACCCGGAGCTGGAAGGGGGAAACACAAACATTATTAAAACTGACAGTACCGCAAGCCAATTCAGGTGTAAGAATTTTAACTCATTTTCTTCTTCAAAGTGACTGATAGCACTCCTTATCTGACTAAGAGGCCAAATGTACCCAACTCAAGATACATGCAGATAGAGACCAAGGCAGCAACAAACACGACAGTAGCAAATGAGGCAGAGGCAACAACAAACACAGCAATAGTAGAGAAGGATGATTATATCAACTTGCAGAATCCGTGGGATAAGGAAGAGATAGCTAGGAGAATAATATATAAGGGATTGGCATTCCATCCTATTATATATATTACTATTATCTATGTTTTCCATTTATCTAGTTGTTGGCTTATCATATGTAACTATAGCAGTAGTAGTCATTAATGCCCTGTTGGATAAACGGGTTTGTGTTTGTACTATGCGCGTCTGCACTGCTCACGTTTTTTGTGTGACGATTTTACCCTCCAATATTTCCCTAAAACGACGACCACATATACTCCTCTACCCCCTTGAGTCAATCGGATCTGGACAATGGACGCCTGGGAGCTGGGAGGACACAGAGCTGCTCTGGGTGACGAGCACCGTCGGAGGGCGCGCGAAAGGTAGGGGCGAAGAGAATGGGGACACGGCAGGACTTGACGGAGTGGACGACGGACGCCTGGTCAGCAGCTCCAGGACTAGCCAATCTTCTACGTCGAAAACTCAATCTAAAAGCTTCACAGCTCCGCCAAAGCCAATACCTTCACAGCTCCGTAGCTGTAATTTCTTCAGCCTTTTGCAGCTCCGCCAAAGCCAACTCAAGCCCCAATCGTCTACTCGAATTCCTGATAAACAGAGACTCTCCAAGTCCAATCCTGCATCAAAATCCTCATTTTCCCACAACCCATATCCCCTAGCAAACTCAGTTTCTTGTTCAAGGCCTTCCTCAGAGCAGACAAGGATTGATAACTCTTTTAAAGTAGGAAAATTCACAACCCAACCGAAAAAGATAGGCCTAGAGAGATTGATGCAGAGAGAGGTGAGGTGGGTACAAGCGGAAGAGAGAGAATTTAGAGAGGAAAGAGAAACAGGGCCAGCCAAGAACCTCAAAGTATGAAGCTTGATACAAAAGGTGCAGAGTTTGAGGAGTAGGTGGTTTGAGAAAGTGGTGGGTGTGGGTGTTGTGGCCGTGGTGGGGTCAAAGGAGAGGACAAGAGAGAGGGAGAGAAGAGAAGGGTAGTGGGAGAGGAGGGAAGGCAAGGCGGGGATTGTGGAATTGTGAGGGGTGAGGCAGAGAGAGAGGGAGGTCGTGGAGGTGTGGTAGAGGTGGAGCCAACGCTTGGAGACCAAAGAGACCAAGAGAATCGCAGAGAGGGGTATTTCAGTAATTTAGCATAATGGTGTATATTGTTTGTAGAATTTTTCTGAAAAAGACAAAAAAAAATGCACAGTACAAACGCGCACAGTAACAACTCAATCCCGGTTGTCGAACACCACCTAATTATCATTTAGTAGCCAAATTAGTATAAATAAGCAAAAAAGTGATTAGGAAAGGGATTGGGAATTGTTATCAGTTGATTTGAAGCCCAAAGTCACTACAAAAAAAAGCCTCATTAGCAACCAAACGAATAGCGGCGACCCCAAAATGGCCGCTAATAAAGGGTAATTAGCGGCGACTCTCCGAATTGGCCGCTAATAACTCCTTATTAGCGGCCAAAATTCTGTTGCCGCTATTAGTGGCCACTACTGCTGAGCAAATAGCGGCCACTTTCAGAAGTGGCCGCTATTCACTCACCATTACCGGCCACACTCAAAAGTCGTCGCTAATAACATGGTAAATTCTTAAGAAAATATTGAATAATAATTAGCGGCAACATTTATGGCCGCTATTTGCTCCAAATAGCGGCCACTAACATAGTGGCCGCTAATAAAGTATAAATAGCGGCCACTTTAGGTCGCCGCTATTAAGAAGAGGAAATAAAAAATTTTAAAAACTGAGAAGGTCATTAGCGGCGAATGTAGTGGCCGCTATTTATACTAAATACCGGCCACTCTTGTTGTCGTCGCTAATTAAGTATAAATAGCGGCCACTTTTTGTTGCCGCTATTAAGAAGAGAAAAATTAAAAATTTTAAAAGCGAGAAGGTCATTAGCGGCGACATTGTGGCGCTATTTAGATTCAAATACCGGCCACTAAATTAGTGGCCGCTAATAAAAATATAAATAGCGGCCATTTTCTATCGCCGCTATTAAGAAGACGAAAATATAAAAATTTAAAAAGCGAAGGTCATTAGCGGCAAACATTGTGGCCGCTATTTAGAGCAAATACCGGCCACCATCGACGCGGGCTAATAAGGATCAATAGCAGCCACTTTTGTGCCGCTATTAAGAAGTGAAAATAAAATTAAAATAAAATCAAAAAGTAAATAAATTTTGTGCAATAGTATTGACCTTACATATATAATAGAAAAAGTTATTTCCCAATAATTCACCTCAATAATATATTATTATTTATTTTTTATAAATTATTTGATATTCGATCGATCGTAATAGGATTAAATTATCGATCAAATTTCAAAGAAATTAAAGATTCGGTCGATCCTAATATATTAATTCGATTGTAATACAATGAAATGATTAAGCGAACTTTTTACAATTGTAAGTTCGCTCTTTTTTTTTAAAAAAAAACCTATTAGGCTCCCTATGAGTGGGCTTCTGGAACCAATATTTTTTTAATTTTCCAAAGTTCTTTGATCATAATGCATTTGAATTCCTTATGCTAAGTCCAACCTACATTTATTTAAATGTATAGAATTTACTTTTTGTTCTATGATAAGAAGTAAATCCTTGAATCCACTTGTTTTAATTAAATCAATTTGACTATAAATAGGTTTGATGCAAAAATTCTATTATAACCATTTGGTTTTTTTTTTCTTTAAAAATTTTAATATCATTAGCGGCAACTTCATTGTTGCCGCTAATGATTTTTTTAATTTATCTAATTTAAATAGCGGCCACTTGAAAGTGGCCGCTATTTGGTTCAAATAGCGGCCACTTTCAGGTGGCCGCTATTTCTAATGCCTATTGGAACCAAATAGCGGCCACTTTGAAGTGGCCGCTATTTGGTTCCAAATAGCAGCCACCCCGTGGCCCATTCTAGAGGTTATTAGCGGCCACTTGAAAGTGGCCGCTATTTGCAATTACCGTCGGATTATTAGCGGCCACCAAATAGCGGATACGTTATTTGCTATTTGTAAATAGCGGCCACTTTTAGGCTATTAGCGGCCACTTTGGGTCGCCGCTAAAGACCTTTTTTTTTGTAGTGAGTGGAGTTCATTATCAATCTATATTCAGTTATGTTGCCGTTGGTTCCTATCATGACTTATATTAATTACTAATTCATTATATATTTAATTATTCCTAACAGGACGATGAAAATTGTATGACTTGCTTTTCAAATGGAAAAAGCAACCCTACCCCTTATGATCTACAAGGCATGAATGAACAACTCTTATAATCTAAATGACTCTTGTTAGAACACAGTTTTCCGAGGATGACGTGGCGAGCTTCTATTCGTCAGATGATTGATGATGTGTTTGGCGTATGGGTTGGCTTAATTGCAAAAGAGACAAAATAGGATAAGAGCGGCCGGTGGTGTCCCAGCGATGGGAGCTCCAATGCCTAAGTCAGTATGTGAACTCCAGAGATAATCGAATAACTTGGAGAAAGTAGATGAACTAGGAGAAGCATTGGATACCTTGGAAATGCAGGTGGAGCTCCCCTTTTATAGGGACCTGGTGACATCAACGTAATTGACAGAAGGAATCCTCGGTAGATTCGAGGATCTTGGCAACTCATGAATGGAAGGCTGATTTTCGGGAAATCCAAGCATCCGATAATCGGGAACAATCTCCAGACGAGCCGAATGATGAATATTTTGTCAGGCCTTTACTTGGGCTTGATTTTTGGATAGGCCGCGGGGCCCATACGGTTAAATTTGGATCCTACAGTTATCCTCCAATTTCCTAGTCAGAAGGACCTTAGGAAATTCATGTTTAATCCTTTTAGGGCTTCAGAAGGAGGATCGTCATATTTGAACTACAAATGGTTTAAGCGACATCTTGGCTACTTAGGGTTGAGGTGGAAAGGTAGCCTCTAACTAGGAATCCATCCGACGATCCTGATGAAAACACACTTCCCGATCCTTAGACGCGTGGCGATTCAGGGCCGACTACTGGTACGAACAACACTGTTACTTTCGAGGAGTCTTTAAACTTTTGAAAAAATCGCCATCTCTTCATTTTCCTTCCCTTTTTTTTCAAGAGGAAACCTTTAATCTCCATGTTTCACTTCTTCTTCCGATCCTAGCTTGGTTTGCTCTGAGCAATACTAATCAATATTTCTTCTTGCAAATGGTGTACCTTCGAGCTTCCGTAGAAACCGTTCCTTCAGCAAAATACTTCGTCAATCCTGAAATTCCCTTTTCGGAATACCTAAATTTTCTTCTTCCCATTCTTGAACCTTCTTTGGACCTCATTCGTCTTTGTACTTCTTATCTTCCCTCTCAATCTCGGGATTTTCTTAATTTTCATAACTTTGACTCTGAACCTTCTTTAAGGATGGGCCAAAAAGAATCTGATGCTGCCAAAGAAGCAGATACTTCTTATCTGGGACTTTGGAGAACCAAGATAACCTGTGCGGATGAACCGCAACTCCATGAGAAATACTCCATTCCATCTTCTGTGAAGTTACATTTTGATACGAGAAACGATGGTGCGATGGTTCGCAAAAATGAACATGAAATTTGTGTATACAAAGATATGTTCGAGGCGAGTTTCTATTTTCCGTTTCCGAAAGTGGTGAGGGAATTACTCCATTATCTTCAGATTGCCCCTCATCAGCTGGCTCCAAACGACTGGCGAACTTTCTTTGCGTGCATGATTCTTTGGCCGAGGGTCCTTGGAGAAGGACATGAACTCTCGCTTAGAGAATTTTTGAAAATATACAAGCCGTCAAGAAATCCAAAACTTAGTATATCTTTAACTTTCAGGGTCGTTAGAAGATCAAATTTGTTCTTCTACCTAGATATTCCAGTAACAAGCACTGGAAAGAGAGATTCTTCTTTGCTCAAGGTGATTGGGAATGTCTAGCCACCGAGGCAATCGCGGATCCGAGAGTTCCACGAGAGGTTCGCCGTTTTTCATCTTCGAAACAAGATGAACCTATTCTGAATGAGAGTGAGAGCGCTCATGTGCGGGAGTTGATGAAGCATGCTGAAGAGCATGCTACAGAAATGAATTTCGAAGCCTTTTTTTCACAATCGGCCTTGGCTACCCATTTGAAATACCCCCCGATCGCAAGCGTTGCTATAAGAGGGGTGCTGGCCAAATCAAAATTGAAGAAGAAAAGGAAAGCTACAACACTCCAAGTTTCAGAGTCTCAATCAATGGAAATAGCACAGCTCGAAGCCCTAATTCTTTCATCAGACAAATCTTCTAGTGGAGTTGATGTAGGGGGAAAATCTGAGGTTTTCCAGGAAGAGGTTTCTGAGCCGACTATGGGACTTGGTACACCAGCTTCTCTGAAAAAACAAAAATGAACTCTTAAAGCTCTGCAGGAAGAAGTTCCCAGATCTCTCGGACTTGATATCATTCAACCTTCCTTCGCTGAGCAATTCCCTGTCATGGCGGCCATTCCCCTAGCCTCTCCAAAAGACTGTGTACAACCCGTTAAAGTCGTGTCAACAAAAGTTTGTGAACCTCTTTAGCATCCTACGATTCCACCTTCCCCTATCAGACCAGTCGACCATCTTCGGAGGACCAGGGAGGAAAAAGGGAAAGGTAAAGTGGGGGATGATATGTCTTCAATTCCAGCGATAGAAGGGTCCATAGGAAGTCCTTTGTTGGGCAGTATAGCCAATAAGACTGAGGATAAAGCAATAGGAAGTTTTCCAGAATAGGGAATTAAAGGCGAACAACCTGGAACGATCGCAAAAATTCATTTCGATGAAATGCCTGAAGCCTTGAGGGTTGATATTTTGACTTCTATGCTCAAAATGAAGATACTTGCCCAGAAAAGTCAACCAACCTCTCTAAGCTCTCCGGATGCCAAATCCCTCAAGAGAACGATTATGGTTGAGGAGTAGGGGCCCTCGATGATGATGCCGCCCTCCAGTGTGCCTTCTTTCCATACTTCCACCGATGTTGGGCCCTTGTCTGATTCAGATAAAGAGACCGAACGATATCTCAAGCGAATTTTGTCTAGCATAGCTGCAAAAAGTCCTTTTGCATAGATATCCCCCAACGTAAAAGTAACAGGAAAATCTTTAGGGCTTGAGCATAGTGGGACAAGGGAGACGGAGAGCATAACCTTTAAAGATGTTTTAGCATCAACAGTTGGAAGAGGGGAAATTCGAACGATATCCACAGCCGACTATGAATCGAGACTTAGACGGGAGGGCTCAATTGCTAGCCAAGTTGCAATAGATGCTTCGCCAGTAGGTGGTTCTACGAGTGGCTGAACCCCGGAGGCTATCTATTGGTTTGTCAGTGAAACCCTAAACCAGTTGGGCAAGAAGTGGCTAGGCAATCCTCTTACTACTTTGGATGTCCTGATTCCGGCGCCTACCATGGCGAAGGTTAAGGCGATGACTTCTCAGGAAACCGTGGACCATATGATCTTCCATCTTATCAACGTAGGTATCTTGCATTTCAATTGGGTTGTTTGTCTTATATCCCTTAAGCTTACTCTTTTTTCTCGTTTTGCAGGGTTTCATGTATAGCATGGACTACTTCTTCAGACTTCGGAGGTCTCAAGAAAATGATACCTCAGACAGTGAACTTCTGAGGAAGAGAGAGAAAGATTCGGAAGTTGCACTCACTTTGACTCAAGCCTAGAAAGAACAAAAGCTTTCCCATCTGAGGGCACGTATCGTTGCACTGGAGACTCGACTATCCGAAAATGCTTTGGTGGCTCAGGCTAAGATTAACGACCTGGAGGCCACACTTGCTGCTAATAACACAGTGATTCAAAGTGTCCAGAAAGTGCTTTCTTCAGTGAAGATCCAAGCCGAGCTTGATTCAAAAACGTTAGAGGTGAGGATCTCACATTCGCTTGAAGAGGCGGCAACGCAGTGTAGTAGAGCCAAGGATTTATTAACATCCAATATGGGTATGAGGGTGCGTCTTCGTCGGGCTAAGGAGCAACTGCAAAAGTATAAGGAAAAGGCTCGGAGCTTTTATAGGCAGCTTACTTTTGCTTCTTGGGCGTGGGACTTTGGCTTTTGATAAGAGCTAAATATTGTATATTTGGACCCCTTAATTTGCATTAGTTAATCCTTTAGCTATGTCGTTATCTGACGTTTTGTGTTAGATTTGTGTTTTAGTGTTTTGTAGGTTGCTAAAGAGAAACTGCATCTTAAAAGGGGAAAATTGCAAAGTCTTGGAATAAAACATACTTTGAGAAGATCTAGGAGATGTGGTTAAGCTTGACCAAATCAAATGAAGGAGAAAATCGGAATTTCCCTAAATGGAGATAATTTCGGATTTGATTCAAATTCAGATTCTGCACACGTCTCAGTGTTTTGACCATAACTTTCTGCTCAAATATCGGATTGAGATGATTCAAATGGAAGTGGAAAGCTTGTTTAAAATGATACAATTTATTGTGAAATAGGATTTTCCTAATTCGGACTTTTACTTTGTCAAAATCGTCCCACAATATGAGAACGCAAATTTGAGCGAATCTTATCCGGATTTCAGACTTCTAATTGGACAGGGAGACTGACCTCCGAATTATCTAGGTTTACTTGGGCTTTTAGGACTTCTCTAAGCCTATAAATAGACCTATTTGCATTCAAGAAAAGATACACAAGCCTAGAGGCAAAATTCACAACTTCTCTTTAGTTTAGTTTTTACGTAGTTTAGGATTTATTTTTATGTCGGGCTAACCCCCAACTAAGGTTGGGGATGAAGCCTCACCATTGAAGAACATCATTGCTGTTATGTAAGTTTTTATTAATCTGATTTTATAGAGTTTATTGTTTCAATTGTTTTACTCTAATTAATTATGTGGAGTGATTCTTAGATATCTCTTGTGATTCAAGGATACATGTGATGATTTGAGATAATTTCATATGATTGATTGCTTGGTTTTAACTCATAAAATTGGATATCCCTTGTGATTTGTTCTATGGATACATCTGGTGTTTCAATTAGATTTGGATTCCTTTTGTGATTTGATCAATGAATGGATACATAGGATGCTTTTGATTAATTCTTTGAAGCGTAGTAAAACATATCTAAGATTTTAATTGTGAGAACTTCAGATTGATATTAATGAGCATATAATATGTTGTTATGAAGTGGTGAGTGTGAATTCCCAAACCTTAGTAACTTTACCTTTTGTTTTATTTTATTTATTTTATGTTTTGTCTTTTAATTTTAAAAACCCAATTTCAAAACCTTTTTGGAACTAGATTAGGATTAAATTAGTTTAGATTTAAATTTGCTTTCAAAAATACAATTCCCTGTGGGTTCGACCTCGCTTGCAAAACCATTATATTGCAAGCGATTCGTGCACTTGCGAGTACATTTAATTTTTACATCAAATTTTGGCGCCGTTGCCGGGGAGTTGTTTAATTTTTGAAATCAATTTATGTTTAAATTGATTTTATCTTTCTACTAGTTATAATTAGGATTTTATTTTTCTGCAATTTATTTTATTTTATCCCTGTTTCTAATAAAAAAAAAGATTTCTTTTTGTTTTGTTTTGTTTGTTGTTTTGGCTTAATTTGCAGTTTACGCATTCTTTGTCTCAAATGGCCTTGAGTGCGATCGGCGCAAGCTGCAGACGTCGCTCAAGCGTACTCGAAACAGCACCAACATAGGAGCGCCACGCTCATAGCGAGCATCATCCGGCGGATCAGTGCTGCTCGATCCCACCTATCTTGCGCTCGGCGCACCTCCATGACGCACTCAGACAAGCGGTAGTTAGTAGATTTTGCCAAAATTTTATTTTTGGTCCGTTTGTGAGTTTTAAATTTTAGTTTTATTTTCTTTTAGTTAGTTAGTTGTTTTAGTTTTTTTTAAAAAAAAAAAAAAAAGATGAATAATAATGTATGAGGAAAACAATTGTTTAGATCTACTGAGGTCAATGACTTACGTGATAGATTCTATCAATTCAAAGCAGATCTACCCCAACCCATTCTTCTCACACACACCACATAAGTCATGTTCATATTGCTCCAATCCTTATCATTGTTCTAGTAATTGTCCATCTTGGGGACAACTTTCTAATTTTCATATGAGCAAATGAACACTAGTTTCTCCTATCCGGATGTGATTCAAATTCCAATTTTTACAACCCGAATCGAACAACAATCCAATTTCTCATGGTCACTCGGACTATAGGAAATTATGCTCCCCAATTTCGTGAATTGCACCATTCAGACTATCCCAGATTCGATCATCAAGCTCAACCACCCTATCAAGCACCACAACCTGCACCTCGGTCTTCATTGGAAGAAATGATGAAGGCATTCATGCATTAAGACAAAACTCGCAACCACTCACGTAGTCAACGACAAACTCATGAATGCCACCATGTCCAACACTAGAGACATACAAGAGTCAAAGGTTACATTGGGATAGAAGGACAAATCGGTCATCTTGTTATTGAATTAAATAGAATAGAGGAAGAAGAGCTTCAAAGTCAATTGATGATTGAAAGGCACCACATGAGTGATGAGGATGATTCCAAAATTCTTATCATGAGCATGCCCAAGTCACCACCACACTTGATGAGGATGAAATTGTAGATAACAAAGAGGAGCACACAAAGCAAGTTGAGCAAATTGAGCGAGTTGAGCACCATGAGAAAAGTCAGCCCCTGACAAATCCTAATCTGCATGACATGGAAAGTGAGTACTAAAGCTCACCCTGCATCACTCTTGAGACACATCAAGAACCCAAAGTTCCATCTCTAGATTGTCTCCAAGAGCCATCTTATGCCAAGATACTCAAGGATCTATGCAAACAAGCAAAATCTAGGAACCACTTTCCTAAGAAGATCCTTGAAGCAAGCAATTCTATATAAGATGGCGAAATATCCTTCCAGAGGGATATAAAGTTTTGAAGAAGAAGGGTGGAAGGATTGATTGGACATCGTATGATAGGGGAAGCGCATAAAGTTTTCTCCTCCGTTTATTTTCTGCACTTCACTCCACATTTCTTGCTTTTTTTTTCATTAATTGTTTTAGTTTTGTTTTGTTTCTAAGAATTAATCTTGTGATGTTTTGTTTATATTGCTGTTAGTTTTGTTAACAGTGTGTTGTCTAAATTTGGGAGACTCCTAGTTTTTTCACACTTTGGCGTTTCCTTACTTCCGATAATGTATTGCTATACTACACATTGAGGGCAATGTGTAATTCAAGTTTGGGGTATGGAAAACACTTTGTCTATTTATTTTTTTTGTTATTATTTGTTTATTTTTATTTGTCTTTTTGTGCTGAAAAAATAAAAATATTGTGCTATGTTTTTGTCAAGTTTGAGTTAAATTGTGACTGTGATTTGCATTTCATTGGCTTGCTTAAAGGGTTAAACATATCATTATGTCAATAGGTGTCTAAGTCTTTTGACTCATTTTTGGATAATTGATATTTCACTTGTTTTAAGCTAAATTTTTATGAGCACATTAGCATGTTTTCTGTGAGGTATGATGTTTGAGCTTAAGCTTGTTCCTTTGAGATTTGTTGGATGACCTATTGATGATTAACCTTGGCTTGCAAGATAATAAATAAAGAAAAAAATGAATGAAAAAAAAAAAGAATTAGAAGAAGAAGAAGATCATTTTGAGTTTTTCACTAAGTAACCGGACCTTTTGCCTCATTAAGCATTGAGTGTTCGCGTCAAAAGGTGTGAAATTTAAAGATTGATGATATGGCTAGCTTGGCTTCGTAGCCTTTTTGACTTGAGTTAATAAGCTCTTAGGGATGTTTACATCTAGTGCCCTAAAGCCAACTGGCTTGGGAGTCATTAACAATACTCGATACCAAGGTCAATTAGAAAGCTTAAGGAGCTAAGCATTGCACACCTACATAAAAAGAAAAGAAATATATATGCTTATCTTGCCTTGGTTGTTTCATCTGTTTGGGATTCTTACAAATTTTGTGGAGCTTGTTTTGAGTTTGAACTGAAAGCTTCTTGATTATATGCTACTTTCACTTTACACTTTTCATAACATATGATGTCTTGATTATCCATTTATGAGTTATTTGATTTTGGATACCCGTTGATTGTGACGATGGTGTTTGTCTTTTTAAGTTTGCTTATGAATGAGAATCATGGTTTATGTGAAACTTATTTCTTGTTAACAACATAGTGCCATAATGTTTGTGGGTATCATTCCTGTTAAACCCTCACGAGACTTCACTCGTCCTCTAGGGATGCCTAGGGGTTTAAAAGGCTTGTTGCATATGCTAAATGCAATCGTCTCTCCCACGACAGAGGATTTATGTTATTGCTTTCATTTTATTTTTTGTTTTGTTTTGCTAAGGGACTAGCAAAATGTAAGTTTGGGGGTGTTTGATAAGAGCTAAATATTGTATATTTGGATCCCTTAATTTGCATTAGTTAATCCTTTAGCTATGTCGTTATCTGACGCTTTGTGTTAGATTTGTGTTTTAGTGTTTTGTAGGTTGTTGAAGAGAAACTGCATCTTAAAAGGGGAAAATTGCAAAGTCTTGGAATAAAACATACTTTGAGAAGATCTAGAAGATGTAGTTAAGCTTGACCAAATCAAATGAAGGAGAAAATCGGAATTTCCCTAAATGGAGATAATTTCGGATTTGATTCAAATTCAGATTCTGCACACGTCTCAGTGTTTTTATCATAACTTTCTGCTCAAATATCGGATTGAGATGATTCAAATGGCAGTGGAAAGCTTGTTTAAAATCTACAATTTATTGTGAAATAGGATTTTCCTAATTCGGACGTTTAATTTGTCAAAATCATCCCACAATATGAGAACGCAAATTTGAGCGAATCTTATCCGGATTTCAGACTTCTAATTGGACAGGGAGACTGACCTCCGAATTATCTAGGTTTACTTGGGCTTTTAGGACTTCTCTAAGCCTATAAATAGACCTATTTGCATTCAAGAAAAGATACACAAGCCTAGAGGCAAAATTCACAGCTTCTCTTTAGTTTAGTTTTTTCCGTAGTTTAGGATTTATTTTTATGTCGGGCTAACCCCAACTAAGGTTGGGGATGAAGCCCTCACCATTGAAGAACATCATTGCTGTTATGTAAGTTTTATTAATCTGATTTTATAGAGTTTATTGTTTCAATTGTTTTACTCTAATTAATTATGTGGAGTGATTCTTAGATATCTCTTGTGATTCAAGGATACATGTGATGATTTGAGATAATTTCATATGATTGATTGCTTGGTTTTAACTCATAAAATTGGATATCCCTTGTGATTTGTTCTACGGATACATCTGGTGTTTCAATTAGATTTGGATTCCTTTTGTGATTTGATCAATGAATGGATACATAGATGCTTTGATTAATTCTTTGAGCGTAATAAAACATATCTAAGATTTTTAATTGTGAGAACTTCAAATTGATATTAATGAGCATATAATATGTTGTTATGAAGTGGTGAGTGTGAATTCCCAAACCTTAGTAACTTTACCTTTTGTTTTATTTTATTTATTTTATGTTTTGTCTTTTATTTTTAAAAACCCAATTTCAAAACCTTTTTGGAACTAGATTAGGATTAAATTAGTTTAGATTTAAATTTTCTTTCAAAAATACAATTCTCTGTGGGTTCGACCTCACACTTGCAAAACCATTATATTGCAAACGATTCGTGCACTTGCGAGTACATTTAATTTGTACATCAGCTTTCATATGGGCTACATGGAAGGTATAGAAACCCTTCGAACATGGGTTCAGAAACCCGACAACTTTTCTAGGGTGGATAAGGTTGCTGTTGAAGAACTTCTGCCTCCAAAAAGGATTGCTAAGAATGTGTTGTTCATCAGACAAGAAGAGATGCCTGATTATTGAAGGATTAACGTATGGGGTTTGATCCGCATCTCATATATAATCCTGAAGCCTGAGCTGCGGCGAAGCTTTCTCCTAGAGTAGAACGCCGAGTAGATTCGGATGTTGACTCTACAGGATCAGTAAACTCTTCTGCCGAATCGTGGGATGACCTTCCTGATAAGGATCCGATTAGCTAGTAGCCATGATCTTTGAGGACTTTCACTGATATATGTTTTCCCTTTGAACAATATTTCCTTATGTATATACATAATTTTGCTTTGAAATTTGTACACCCATTGGCTTTCTTTGTAGTAATTGCTAGAATTACCATTGTTTTTTATTTCTGAGTTTACTTAAGAATATTTTATCGTTTATTCCTCTATAAACTTGCTCTTTTCAAATTATTCGTATTGCAACTGCATTCTCTCGATGTGTTCCTCAGAAGAACATTTCGACTGCATTGCTTTTTTAAGATAACATTGTTGACAATATTATCGGCGCTTAACATCATGCTTCGGAAAGATGTGTATTTTAGCTAGATATCGGAGAGCCTTTTCCCTTAGGACCATCTTTCTTTAAAGGTTGTGCATTTTTAATATGATTTGCACCTTTGGAATGCCTCTGCTTTGAAGGTGACTGGTTTTAACCGGGTCTTTCTTCCTCGGACCATCCCTTTACCTTAGAGGCTTTTTGTTCTAGTCGGGCCTTTTATACATTTGAAACTCTCCTACTTTAGAGGCTTTATGTTCCGATTATTTATTAAAACACTCCTACTTTAGAGGCTTTTTGTTCTAATTGGGCTTTTGTACATTCAAAACTCTCCTACTTCAGAGGCTTTATGTTCCAAATATTTATTAAAACACTCATACTTCAGAGGCTTTTTATTCTAGTCGGGCCTTTTGTACATTCGAAACTCTCCTACTTCAGAGGCTTTATGTTTCAAATATTTATTAGAACACTCCTACTTCAGAGGCTTTTTGTTCTAATCGGGCCTTTTGTAAATTCGGACCTCTTCTACTTCAGAGGCTTTATGTTTTGAATATTTATTAGAACACTCCTTCTTTAGAGGCTTTTTGTTCTAATCGGGCCTTTTGTACATTCGGAACTCTCCTACTTCAAAGGTTTTATGTTCCAAATATTTATTAGAACACTCCTGCTTCAGAGGCTTTTTGTTCTAATCGGACCTTTTGTACATTCGAAACTCTCCTACTTCAGAGGCTTTATGTTCCGAATGTGGGTCAGCTTCTTTCCTCGAGGAGCTACTCTTTCCCTTGTGCGCCATTTTGGTAATGATCTTGGAAAAGTGTTTCTTTTTATATATGTCGGAAAAAGGTTCATCTTTCTCGGCCTCTCGCCGACTATCTTTTGGACTTCATCTTTTTCGGCTTTTCGCCAACTATCTTTTGGACTTCATCTTTTTCGGCTTTTCACCGTTTCAGTTTCTCGCTGACTATCTTTCAGACTTCGTCTTTTTTGGCTTCTCGACTATAGTATATACCCCCCGTGGCCAAAGAATCCTTGCCGAGAATGTACTAATGTTGCCTTCCTGTTTTGGCCCTGGGATCGAGGACTTGGAGGCTAAGGGTTTTTTGGTCTAATAGCTCATCTGGATAGGGGTTTAAGTTGCACGTCATTAATGTCAGAAGACGCACCTTTTCGAGGCTTCAGACGATTTGTCGCTGGTATTCAGTCTTTCAATTTTTGCCCGCGAAGATGTGGGCTAAAAATCTTTGACCATCTCGTCGTTTCTTTTTCCGTCGTTTCGTATCTCCAGAATCATTATTACTTCGAATCGCTTCCCTCGAGAACGGGTTACGTGTGTCCTTGCGATACGACGTCCGTTGGTCCTCCCTGTGGCCTTGCCGGTTTTGTTGTCTCACATTTATTCCGATGTTGGCTTTTCCACGCATTTCCTTTTATAAATATCATGCTTTTCAGGTTATACCACATCTCCAATCTTTTTGCTTTCGCCTCCTTTTGCTCGCTTGCATGGATCTTGGCTCTCCGGGGACTCTTGTAACATCCCACCCCAATGACACACAATATTGTCCACTTTTGGCTCCCTGATCGACTTCCCAGAGGTCACCCATCCTGCATCGCTCCAGAAGCACGCTTAACGCTGAGTTCGATGATCACTCATCACGGCTTTAAAACGCGTTGTTGTCATTGAAGGTGGAAGTATACATATAAGCACATCTCCATACCCAGCAATGTGACGCCACAATCACCTCTAAGGACCCAGCTGCCATGGCGCTTCATGGCTTGTGCACGCCCCATCTGCAATGGCTCGATACCATTTGTAACATCCCACCCAATGACACACAATATTGTCCGCTTTTGGCTCCTCGAATCGACTTCCCGTGAGGTCACCCATCTCGATCGCTCAAGCCGCTTAATCCGAGTTCGATGGGATCATTACCATCACGGCTTTAAAACGCGTTGTTGTCATTGAAGGTGGAAGTATACATATAAGCACATCTCCATACCCAGGCAATGTGGGACGTCACAACTCTTCCTCGTCCGTCGGTTCTATTGCACCCTTCTCAAGGCCTTCTGACAGTGGGTCCTCCGGTGAGGTCACTTTTCCTACTCTGCAAGACATCCGGGCAGAGCTTTCAGGTTTAAAGCTGGTTCTAGCATCTCGCGAGCATACACTCATGGAGCGTTCGAACCAACTGTCAAGGTTGATGGGCGAGCTTGACTCGAAAGATCATCAATTGGCTCTAGTAAACCAGCAAATACAGCTTCGAGATCATCGGATTGCCGAGCTTGAAGCGAAATTACCGACTAGCATACCAGAAGGAAGTGTCCTAAACCTCGATATCGGTGATGCCTCCCGTGGTAAGCAATAATTTTCAATAATTGTTTCTTGTCTAGGGCACATCTCATCGTCCGATACTTTCCTTATTTCGGATTGCGTCTAATGGGATGCCTTTCTTCTCTTGTTTATCATGTTCCATTACAGTACAATGCCACCGTATGGATTTGGAGATGTGTTCTTTTTCGGAAGTAGTTTGATGAAGATTTGTACTCGGGATTTTTTTTATAAAACTGGCCTTTTGTAATTTGTTTTGATAGTCGGCTTTTCTTTGTAATCGGCACTTTGTAGTCGACTTTTCTTTGTAATCGGCACTTGTAGAAAGTCTTAATGAATTAATCTTTCTCTATATATACTCTTTGTATTGTCTTCCTTTTCGGCATATCTTTTTTGTACCCTTGTGTTCGTAGTCTTAGCCCTAAATAATGGGATAACTTTTCCTTGTTTGTTTAAGGCTGTGCCGAACCTAATATCACATCCTTGTTTGAGCCGAGGATGGTCTTTTTAATGGGAATGTGAAAACTAGTGGCGGAATATTGTTATATCCTCGATCAAGCCGAGGATGGCTTCACTAATAAGACTTTGATATATCCTTGGGAGTGCTATGACATACTATTGCTGAATCCTCGGGTAAGCCGAGGATTGGCTTTCTAACAGAATCTCACTACCTTTGAATACGTCTGGAATTTCTCGGGTTTGTAGACGTTTGTTTTGATGGGTGGTGAACTAATGATAGTTCTTCGACATTCAAGCTTAATGATCTTCAGTGCAAAGGGCTCTCCGGCAGTTTATGTTTGGTAATTCATTCATCGTTTAAAGCGAATTTACTTGGAACTATCATGAAACTACTCTCGAAACTTTAAGTGAGATATCATTTATAATATCTTTTTTCTTTTTTCTTTTTTGGATACAAGGGTATATAAGGAAAAGGAAGAGGATATTTTTAGAAGGTAGGACTCCTCACCCTTCTTTCTACTATGGTGCCCGATTGTCAACCTCTGTAGTGTCCGATTGTCAATATTTGGTAATTCTTCATGGTCGGTCGTTACTTGTTGATATGAAATCCCTTGAGGATCTCAAGGGTTGTGAGTTTGCGTCGTGGCTCTTCTTTTTCCTATGGGCTTTTCCATGAACAATTCCCGACACCTTTATCTTTTGCCAAGAAGTCTTTCAGCTTTCCCTGTTGGATGAGTATTTCTATTTCCTTCTTCAATAAGATGCATTCCTCGGTCCAATGACCGTGATCACGATGATACTCACAGTATTTTTGATTGCTATGCTTTGTTGGTGGGGTTTTCATCTTTGGTGGTGGCTTAAAGTCAGGATCCTTTTTTGCTTCTTTGAAGATGACAAAAAGACTTGTGTTCAACAGAGTCCACTTTTGGTTCGGAAACTGATCTCGTTCTTTAGTGCAAACAGTTTTCTTTCTTTTCTTCGAGGAAGACTTTTCTTCCTGCCGAATTCTACCTGGTGGATACAATGGCTTTGCCATCTTCTCTAATTTTCTGATAACTTCTTCCTTTCGCAGATATACTTCGATTCTATTCGTGAACTACTGGAAGGTACAAGTGGTTGATCCCCAAGCCAATTCAGCTAACAGTGGTTCTTTGGGTTTTATTATGTTGATCATTGCGGAGAGTATGATCTGATCACTTAGGTTGTCGACTATCTGCAGCTCTTGATTGAACCTCCTCACAAAACTTGTCAGGGATTTGGCCTAGCCTTGCTTAAGAGCAAACAGTGAAGCGGGATGTTGTTTCTTTTTAGGGGTGGCGAAAAACCGATCCAGGAACTAGTGTTTAACAGCACTAAAACTATTAAGGGAGTTCAAACCGTTGAACCACTCTCGGGCTTCTCCCTTCAAAGTTAAGGGGAAGACTTGGCAGGCGACCTCATCAGGGAGGTTATAGAAAGATTGGTGAGTCTGGAAATCTTCTATATGGTTTGCAGGATCCCTTCTTCCATCGTAACTTTTGACCGAAGGAAATTCAAAATTGTTGGAAAGGCGAGGGGTTATAACCTGGTCAGCACAAAGCGGAGTTGTATTTCTTCTTGTTTTTGTATTCAGAGGGGTCACCTCCTTGCTTTTCTCCTTTTGACCTTGTATATAGCACTCCACTTCGCGGTCCTCGATATGTGTTGACCAGCTATGGCATGATGAGCTAAGGGAAGACTGGTTAGGATGGCGGGTTGGATAGTAGCATTCACAACTGCGTTCACCATAAGATTGCCACTTTTGGATTTCTTCGCAGCGTGGGTCCCGGGAGCAAGTGTCCCACCTGCCCCGAGATTGTGTTTGGCGGCCTTCAGTGGCCGAACTTTGATGACTACATTTACCCCTTGCTTGGGAAAACCTGTGTCTTTCTTTTCGCTTGCGCTCCCCCCGATGAATAAGCCAAGAGGTAAGACATTTAAACTCTCTAGTCATGTCTTCCACGGCGTTGCTGACACGATTGATGATTTCTTCTAGTAGGGTTAACTGGGCATCAAGAATGTTGGATGTTGTTGGAACCCCTGAGCGCGGAACTCGTTGCTGCTAAACAACCATCCTTCAGAATGAATTTTTTAAGAGTAAAAACATATTTGAAAAATTATTTCCACAGACGGTGCCAAACTGTTAGAACATATTTTTTCAAGGATGATGTGGCAAGCTTTTATTCGTCAGATGATTGATGATGTGTTTGGTGTATGGGTTGGCTTAACTACAAAAGAGACAAAATAGGATAAAAGCGGCCGGTGGTGTCCCAGCGATGGGAGCTCTGATGCCTAAGTCAATATGTGAACTCCAGAGATAATCGAATAACTTGGAGAAAACAGATGAACTAGGAGAAGTATTGGATACCTTGGAAATGCGGGTGGAGCTCCCCTTTTATAGGGACCTGGTGACATCAGCATAATCGACGGAAGGGATCCTCAGCAAATCCAAGGATCTTGGCAACTCATGAACGAAAGGTTGATTTTCTGGAAATCCGAGCATTCAATAATCGGGAACAATCTCCAGATGAGCCGAATGATGAATACTTTGTCAAGCCTTAACTTGGGATTGATTTTCAAATGGGCCGCGGGGCCCATACGGTTAAATTTGGATCCTACAACTCTTAAGAAGCTGCGGTTTTAGGCTACAATCATCAAAATCTTGTCAAACTGATATATATGGGTCCTCTAGGGACCGGGAAAACAAACATTGTTGCTTTGTTTGAAACATTAACATGTGCTCCAACTAACATTGTGGTTTTGGAAGTTATGACATGTACGGCTGCTGAGTATTGGATTATCTTCAGTTTATCCAGATCAACAACCAATCACAACTCAAACACTTCAAGTCTCACAATAGCAAACTGATCATAAAGATAAGCTTCTTTTCTCAATACTGACTGCTTCTATCTTAACAAAATTGCAATGGTTGTGGACACGAATACGGTTGTGCAAATTACTACTAATCTTATTGTAGGGAATTGGGGATCAAAGAATTTATCAATAAGCACTAAATCATAAATAGATATCAACATCTAATTAAAACTCTCTTAATTGCAATGAACCACCCCTAACCCACAAGCCACCCCATATCTTGTTAAAGTAATGGTTAAGTGAATAAATTTACTATTTCCTATCAGCTTAAGTTTTTAGGATAACTGATCATTTTAAAATATTTCAGCCCTTTTTTTTCAATAAAAAAATAATAATAGTTTTAAGTAACTTATTTGATATATTTATAGTTTTTATATTTTACATAGTTATATATATATATTTATTGTGGGTGACACTTGTTATGATTTTATTGGCTTTGACATGACATACTCTAACCAAATCCATCAAATTCTTTGACAAAGTGAGACAAGAGGGAGTAATTTGGTATTTATGCATACCCATGGTACTCTCAAACATTTTAATACCATATAGAACTAATTGCAAATTAGATAAACCATATGGATTAACTTTTCATGTTTCTCTTAAAATTGTGACAAGTGACATTTTAGAGTTTCTAAATTATTGAAAAGTGACGTATTTTTCTAGCATTTTTAGATATATAGTATTGTAAGGCATTGGATCAAGCTCTATGTGACCCTCTTAATTAAATTAATTAACTAATAATTAATTGTAGTGTTTCTACTAATTAATATCTTAAACATAATTTAAAACTACCAACATCAGTTAGCTAGGGCCACAACCAAAGCATCTACTAAATAACTATCATATATATGATACCATAATCGTTCCAAAACATTCATCAACATCATAATTTAAGTCTAAATCGATCATGACTCTATTCACAAGCACCACATATAGTAATTAAGTCTAACACAACCTAAAAAGGAATACTAAGTACCAAAAGTCATTTAGAGGGCTATATATGTAGTATGTTCTCAACGATGAAATCAAGCTTAGACAATTGCATCTACCTTCGGGTCCTCTTGCTCAACTCCTAAATTAAGCAAATTGCTTTACATGTGGAAATAAGCACGTAAGTAAGTCTATGACCAATGAGAGATCTATAGGGGGACCAGGGATGGCCCTGGCCACTCCCCAAGTCCTCAAAAAAATTAAAAAAATTACAAGCCATTGGCTTGCCCCAAAAAAATTTACAAAAAAATTTATATCTTAGTCCCTCCCATCGAATTTTTGAAGAAACATGAAATTGCATTTTTTGCTTCATTATTTTCAAAGGTCTTGAAGCACTATAAAGCCGCATTCCTTACAAGGTTACGATATAGAAGGTTACAATATAGAATAATGCTAGGACCATCTTTTTATCCTTCTAAAGTTAATGTGGCTTTTAAAATCACCATGAAATTTTAGATGAATCATATATGGATTTTGATCAAATGGTGATTTTGAAAGCCACATCAACTTTAGGAGGATAAAAAGATGGTCTCTAGCATTACTCATATAGTATGTATATATATAGTAGAACAATATTTTAATACAATTATTAAGAAAAAAATCAAATCAATAAATCCTAAGCTTGCTATGGTGAGTGAGAGAGCACTATGCCACTTGGCACTTACTAATCAAACAATCATTTAATTGACAATGTCCTTTTAAATTATGAAAAATTGTCAATATTTTTCCAAAAGCCCTCAAATATAAAAATAACTCCAACAAATTTTTAATAATACCTTTATAAATTAATTTGAAAGAAAAAAAAAGAGAAAGAAATTAAAAAAAAAAAGGGGTCTCTTTTTGTGGAAGACATGTTGATGATCACAATAGAAGTAGTTCTTTGTGTTCATGATTTAAATTTGCTGGTTGTGCCACCACCCAAAGTGTTCAGTAGAAGCTTTTGTGGCATGAAGATTACAGTGGTTGACCTTGTAACAGATGTGAGCCACGGGAGCTTCCTGGTATAATATCTGTCCATCTCATATCAAGAAAAAAAAAAAGGATTATATAGCCTAGCCAGCCTGATTTTCATCACATGCCCTTTCCTTTTTTTTAGGTGTGACGATACAATCATGGGATTCTCGTGTATACTTGCTTAATGTGCTTAAGGATATTTTATCGTTGTAGGATAGTATTGACAATTTTTTATAGTTTAGACAGACAATATTGTCTTAATTTAAAGTTTGAAGAGACATTATAAATTAAATAGCAGTTTGAGAAAAATCCTAAAAATCCAGAAATCTTCTTCTAGAAACACAACTGCAAAAGCTACCAAACAAAACATAGAGAAAGCAGCCCACTTTGGGATGTGGTAACAAGGTATGCCTAATGATCAGAGCCACTGAAAATGAGCATAAGATAGTTCACTTAAGTTAGTGTAGCCCTAATAAAGGCCCACCGAAATGAACATAACATGCATGCTTCACTTAATTTACTTTATGAAGTAGGAAAAAGTAAGTATTCAAGTGGGAGAATATATTATGCCAATCCACTACAATTATCAATCGTTTTCTATGTCATTGTCAAACCATATTGAGTTTCATCTTCTTTGTTAATTACCATTTTATCTTTTGTTGCGTGTTTTAGAACATTAAATCAAAATTTAATAACGCAATTCAATTTGGTAAGGTGAACAGTGAAGTTGAGGGTTAGGCAACCATATAATCCATCGTTTAATTAATTAATAGTAAGAGTCTGGTTAATTAGTAGGACGTCTTTAAAATCAATTGTACTCTTAAGTTTTTGATTTTTGGCCTTTACTTTCAAATGCTCACTTTTTTTGGTACATATCGTAGTCTTTAGTTTATAAAAAGCAACCAAAATAATTTTTTTAATAAAAAAATTCTAAAGAATCGAAAAAAAATTTGTTGGCCTCCATAAAATTTAGTAAGTAACATATGAATGATAACACACTCATGAGGTGAGCTAGCTAGCCTCTTAAGTGTTTCATGAATTAATGTTTCAAATATCTCAATTGAGGCTTCATAACTTGTAAGACAAAATAAATATAAAATAGTAAAATATTATTTAAATTTTAAAAAAATATATAAAATATATATTTTAAAACAATAGGTGGTTTGGCCACCCTATTTTCAGCTTAGGGGGTGACGTTGGCCACCCCCTAAAAAAAAATGGAGTGACTAAACCACCTCTTGTTTTAAAAAAAAAAAATTATTTTATTATTTTATATTAAGTAGATTTAGTATATTAAGTATTTTATATTAAGTATATTAAATAAATAGAACACATGACGAGTTGATAGCTATAGGATGAAAATGAATGGTGGAGATTTTATAAAAAAAAAAAATTGATGAGCAATTTTTTCCCAATTGCGGCATCTCAAAGGTTCAATCCTCCTGCATCAGCTACAAAACGTGACAAAATTACCCTCCCATTCCACGAAAATGACACACCCACCCTCCAAGTACAACCACCCAAAGAACAAACTCCCGTATCCAAGACCTATATAAACAACACACAAAATTAGGGTTTTTGTGCTGTTTAGAAGGGTTTGCTTCGCATAGCCGTCCTCGCTCACTCACCCTCTCTAAGCGCCTCTCACCTCCTCCAACCATGGCAGTGGGGTAATCTCTCTCTCTCTCTCTCTCTCTCTCTATCTATGTTCATGTGTGTGTGTGCGTGTAAAATGGCATACATGGATTTATGAGGCACTGATGTAATGGTGTGTTTGTATGGAACAGAAAAAACAAGAGGATTTCCAAGGGGAAGAAGGGAGGCAAGAAGAAGGCGTGAGTATTATCTTCTTATTTTTCATTCGTTTTCGTTTTCGTTTTTCGTGGTATATATTGATTTGTATATGTGTGTTTCTATAGGGCTGATCCGTTCGCGAAGAAGGATTGGTATGATATCAAGGCACCTTCAGTGTTCGCTGTGAAAAACGTGGGCAAAACCCTCGTTACTCGCACCCAGGGTACCAAGGTGAGTTTTTTTTTTTTTCCTTCACTTCCATTTTACTTGGGTTTTTTTTTTTTTCGATTTTTATGGGTTCAGTGCGGTGTTTGGTTGCCGAGAAAATGTCAGAAATTTAGTTCAAATTTTAATCTGTGACTTTTCCGTTTTATCTTGTGAAGCTTTCTATGTAGCTGAAGATTGAATTTTTCTTTAGATGTTTCAGTTATCGCTTGCCTAATCAATTTATCGGGTGTTTAAGCTTAACTGGTTGGCAGATTTGGGTTAGACGGTGATCGTTCAACTTTTAATTGTTAAAATGGCCCAGATTGATTGTTTAGATCTCTGTTAAGTGTGGTCTTTGTGATAGATTTTTACGTAAGAGACAGTTTTGTGTGCGATTAAAGGCTCTGGAATGTATCGGAGAAAACCAAGGTTTCCGATTTTCTATTCTGTACGGTTGTTAGTTTCATTCAATTGCTCGGTGGAGGTTCTTGATTTCGCTGTTCCCAAGGGTGAACTTTTTAGATTAAATTTCGAAAACCTTTGTACCTTTTTCTCATCAACCAAGGGTAATCATATTTTTAAACTTAGTAGTTTTGGGACATTTTGTATTTTGCATGTGAGCCCTTGCAACGGCAATGTTTGAGTAAAGTGCTACTTGAATTTGTTCATGATGTGTTCAAGACTTGTATAATGTTTTGAGTTTGTAACCTCTTTGCCTTCTCATTATAAAACTATGAGATTTTTAGAATATGGAAGTACCAATTTGCAGTACCAAGAATGCTTAAGCGGCCTTTTATTTTGTTCCCTTAACACTTGCTGTTTTCCTTTCCAGTGTATGTTTTTACTACCCTATTGTTTCTTACACTTTTATCATTTAATACTGCCCATTAAATCTGTGGTCTGTCTTTGTTTGTGACAACTTTTGCTTTTGATACTTTGTAATGTTATGGAACGATGTCAATAAATCAATGTGATTCTGCTCCCTAATGTGATTTTGCAGAGTTTCTGTTGTCTTTTTTATTATGCTTGTTGATGGTGAACAGATGTTTACATGTGTGTAAATATAAATGTGACCTCTCTTGTTTCCCTAACAGATTGCATCAGAAGGACTCAAACATAGAGTCTTTGAGATATCAATGGCTGACCTTCAGGAGGATGAGGATCACGCTTACAGAAAGATCAGATTGAGAGCTGAAGATGTTCAAGGGAGGAATGTGCTGACAAATTTCTGGGTATGATTGAATTATATTGTTTCATCTGCTGCCAACATTGTTTGTTTGATGTTTCTAATGAAAATCAAACACACCCTGCTTTTTTCTTATTTCTCATACATTTCAGGGAATGGATTTTACAACAGACAAGTTGAGGTCTTTGGTAAGGAAATGGCAGACTATGATTGAAGCTCATGTGGATGTGAAGACTACTGACAATTACAGTTTGAGGATGTTCTGCATTGGATTCACTAAGAGGCGTCAAAACCAGGTCAAGAGGACCAGTTATGCCCAGTCTAGCCAAATTAGACAGGTAATATTATAGTATCATGTATTGGCTAACTAAATAATTATATAACATTTTTTCAGCAGGTTGAGCAAAGATGGTTTGTTGTGTCACTTCCATTGTTTTGTTCTATAGATATGTAATTGTGCTGGTTTCTTGCAATTTCTGAATTGTTTTGTCTTTACTGGCGGGAATCAAATGCAATGTGTTTTGTCTTAAATTTAAATGGTTTGTTCTGTTTTTTATGCTTCTTGATTAATGCAATAACAAAGAATAATATGGCCAAATGATTTCATCATTTGCTTACACCTTAAATAATCTGTTACATAATGTCTGTTTTCTCTACATTAAAATTTGTTGTCAACTCTGTTTGGTTTAACTGCGAAGTGTGTTGATGGTTGTCTCATCATGTGAAATGCCATATTTTGATATATCGTTTACCTTCATAATACAAATAATGTTGCTTTTGTTTTGTTAGATCCGTCGCAAGATGAGGGAGATAATGATCAACCAGGCATCATCTTGTGATCTGAAGGAGTTGGTTCGCAAGTTTATTCCTGAGTCAATTGGCAAAGAGATTGAGAAGGCAACTACAGGCATCTATCCTCTACAAAATGTCTTCATCCGGAAAGTCAAGATCTTGAAAGCTCCAAAATTTGATCTTGGAAAGTTGATGGAGGTAAGACTCTCCCTCCCTTACTCCCCATACATTTAGTATGTGTACAACATCAAAACCAGTTAATAAATTACACCCTGGGGCTTACGAATTTGTCGTCATTAGCCCTGTACTTGTGGTTTTATCTCTGACATTTTTGAACTCCACAAGTTTCTGTATCCTGCATCATTATGTCATGTGTTTGGACTAGTTGAGCTCCACATGTAATTGTCTGTTGTGGTCTGTGTATGTAGGTTCATGGTGACTACTCTGATGATGTTGGCGTCAAGGTGGAGAGGCCTGCTGACGACACAATGGCCGAGGTGCCTGCTGAACCAGTTGGAGCTTGATTGAATGAGGGATTCTAAAAGTTTCGTTATAACTTTCCCTTTTTCTTTTTTCGTGTTGCCCGAAGAATTGGTTACTTAAAATTCCCCGTGCGTTGTTCAAGCTTTTTTGAGAATTAGAACGGTTGTCATTAAAATACACATTTTTGTCTGTTTAATTAAGGAGTTATTTTATTATGTTCCCATCCAAATCCATCTGAAATGGGCATGAAATGCTTGTCTGGAGTAATATTTAATATGGGTGAGTTACCCTTTTACACCCATCAAGTTTGAGTATACTTTTTGATTGCATGGATTAACTTTTCTCATTGCAATAGTGTGGTTGGCGCACGATGAACATTGACCTGCATCCCCGAGTAAATTTTTTTGCCCAAAAATTATAACCATTTGAAGTAACATGAACATGGTGAGCTAGGAGGTGTGCTCCTCCACCTTTGAAGTTTCTGTACCGATTGAGGTTTAGGTTCTGTACCCTGGACATTTTGCTTAGAAAAAGAAAATAATTGAGCAGGATGACAACAGGGTACTCTTTTCGAATTTTACTTCCATGAAAAAAGATTTAATGGTTGATTTGGTGTATGGTGTTGTTGAACAATTGGAAATAAAAATATATAGGATCAAACATTTGTTTTCTCATCTTCGCAGTTGAAAGATTAAGAACAAATTAAGGGCGAACCGGGAGGATTTCTAGTGTACTATTAATATCCAATGCATAAGCAGGTTCAACGTACAAACCTTTTGAACTAACTCTCTTCTCCTATGAAATGGCTTCCATCCAATGGATACAAGAAACTTGTGACAGATTCATCAACCTGGAATTGAATTGAGCAGCTGATCATATTGAAGCCGAGACTTTCAGATTGTATGAAGGGATTGCCTAACACTCTCTGCTTCAGTGTCAAAGCTATCAAATCTCACCTGTCTGGCGACTTGTAATAACTACTTCCTTCCATTTAATTATAACTTTTGTCCAATTTAATCATCATTATTCAACATTTTTATCTCTTAACTTCGGAGTAAAGGACCATGTTGATGAAGCTTCTGTTAAGCAAATTGCATAATTTACTTTGATGGGCATCCATATTATAGTTATACGATAATGAGCACAAAGTCGAGTTTCTCTGGTTCCAACGTTGTTGAAAACTGTATACTTCAAAATAGACAAAATGTGCATATAAAGCAAGTCTTTGAAGAAGCATACATACAGGGTTTGCATCTTCCGCGGTTTCCATCAATAATGGTAAAAGACAATTACCCCTTAAAACAATATATATATAACCGCGGAAGATGCAGACCCTGTATGTATATATATTGCAACCATTGAAGGATTAATGGAAATTTATATCTTATTACACTACAAAACCAACAAAGTTGTACAAAGTCTAGTAGATTAAACAGCAACTTTGTTGGCCATTTTCACGAACACTACTGAATTCAACAAAGTCATCCCGTCTCTGAGACATGACAAGACTTTCCCATCTCCAAGGTGTTCAAGTTTAGTTCAAATGATAACCGTTACATCCATGCTTTTCTACTTTAGTATGTGCCATTCAATGCCATTCACATGACCTAACATCCCAGATATACATAAGAAACTGGTACTGCACTGAGTTGCTTCAGAGATAATGACAAGTCTTTGTGAAATTCAAAAATAAAAATGCTGGAAGCAGCAGCTTATTATAATTAGATCAGTGCTAAATTCTTTTAGTTCTTTTAAGCTAAAAAGACACGATTTTCTCTGATTACTCCAAGAAATGACCCCCTAAACATATTATTGGGAACATCTCAGGGTGAAACTTGTAGCCAATGAAACGTGCTTTCCCTCTTAATTATTACCTCAATCCCCATTAGTTGAAGGTCTTGTACAGCCACAAAGACAGGCTTTCCTACGCCTCCTGCCACTTCTCCCATCACTGTAAATAAAATCTCTCAGGAGAATGCCTGTTCTACTTTTTGAAAATCTGAATTTCCCTGTGCTTTTCTTTTCTTCAACCAATTTCAGCAGAACATACTCGATGTTTTGTAATTCAAACTGTAAACGTCCAATCTTCTCAGACCCTTTTCGTGCCTGTTCCGTTACTCTCTTTCGGCAGATATCTCCAGCATCCAACTCTACTGAAGGTCTCCCATCCAAAGATGAGGAGCCATCTTCAATTTCCTTCATCAAATTATCATTGGTATCCACCAGCTGCAAAACAGCCTCCTCAACTTCTTGTAACCGTCCTTTGACTGTTTCAAATTCGATGTCATTGGCCTTCTTGTTTCTCTTGTGCATTTCCATTTTCTTTTTCAGATCTTGTAAAGTCGTTTGAAGACTTGTCAATTTCTGAGCATCGGAAGCAAGTCTCTCCAGGATCTTTCCCTTGTTGCCATCTTGATTTGTCTCTCTAACACTTGTGGATACCTCTAGCTTGTCAATGCCCAACTCCTTCTCGACCTGTAATTCTGAGGAGAGAGAATGACTCTTCTTCTCTCCATGATCAAACTTGTGGCACGCAATAACATCTTCCACTGGTGCAGAAGCCTGCTTTTGTGTCTTGTTGACCATCGGATCCTGGCTGCAGTCCTGCTCTGCAGTTTCCCATAACTCGAGCATCTGATCATCAACTCGAACATTATCTCTTCTGCGTTTTCCATATAATGAGCTATCAGAGGCTTGATCGAGTGGAATATCTTTCATCAAAGTCCAATTTTCAGGTCTAGTCTTCTGTGACTCCAGATCACTGGTAAGGTCATTCCCAAGTTCCATCTCTTCCTTTTTTATTACCTTTTCTTGACGCAACATGCCTTCCAATTTCAACTCTTCAGTCTCCATTTTTACATCTTCTACTTTGATGTTGATTTTTATGCTTTCTTGTGTTGCAAGCCTCTCCATTTCTTCCATCACTGTCCTTTCTACAGCTTTAATCCTACTCTGCATCTTCTGCAAATCTGCAATTCCATCAGGTATCACAGTACTTTGATCTTCTTTAAGCTCTCGACAGCTCTTCTCATGAAGATTAATTGTCATTTCCTTGTCCTAAAGACAGATGCAAGTCAAATAAAGTATGAGATCTAGCAAAAGACCATTTATAAACATGATATCTAGATAGCAATCTTGAAGGGCATAAGACTGTTGGATTTCTGGTTTGAAATAGGGCCCTTCAAAAGTATAAAAAATAAGATACAATATACAAATCAGTGAGATCTCAGCATTTATACAACATATCAGATAGATGAACAACAAAAGTTTATAGCACAAACAATAAATCTGTGACCCACTCTGATAAGATTAAAGATGACTTCAACTTTATATCAAGTACTCAACCTAACCTATCGTAGTCAAAATAAAATTCTCAATGGAAAGAATGTGATGATCAATTCAAATTGGAAAAAATCAGAAAGACAATCTGCAGGCACATCAAAGATAATGGTATGTGATGCCATAATACTGAGTCCACAGCCATGAACATTGAACACTACAAACTTATTGTAATTTCCCAATAAAACAATGAACCTGTAATAAATTTTTACTTTTGCATCAGTTACTTATACATGCTGAGTTAAGAATGTCCTAACACTAACTCACAATTTGGAAACATGGAACCAACACATGGAAAATATGGAGATTATATTATCAAATGCTAGGATAAAATATGAATAAATGCCTGCACAAAATCTAAAAATGGTTTTTCCATCAGTCACGTGTAGTAAAATTCAGTTTAAAACCCATGATTGTGTGCATAAGTTTGAATATCACGCAAATTAAAATTCAGCATTGTCTGTAAAGCAACAAACAGTTTGCTATGAACAATGCATGGGTGCAGAAAATAACTATCAGGGATTTTACTCTGGAAAATAAAGCGAAAAATAAGAAGTGAAATATATCTAGAAATCAATCATAGAAAGGGGGATTTAGATTAGCATGAAAAACATTGATCAAGGCATGCGAAAAACAGCAGAGTCGTTAGAAGAAGAAAAAAATCCCCTTATCTAGCGGGTTTGCCAGCATCCACTCCAAGAGAAACAACAATCTTCCGCAATGTTTCTATGCAATGACAACTCCTACAAACCCTAATAGTCCAATGCTCAAAAGAAAATACACGCAGAAAGTATGAGACATAATAATAATGGAGAAGAGAGAAATGAGGGTGAAAGCTCAACACTAAGGAGATAAATGTTGCAGCAAGAACAGACCACGGGGGACCTCCACGGCCACCATGCTGTGGAGGTACATGATGGCAAGGGCCATGGAAGGCCACGTCCATGGAGGCCCATGGAGGACTGCAGCTAGTCATGGTCATTGAGGCAAACAACCTCCATGGCTCCATGGCCATGAACAGCCGTGGTTCTCCCCGGGCACAGAGGTCCATGGCCTCCATGGCCAGGACCGTGGAAGGCAGGCCATGGCAATGGTCTCCATGGCTGTGGAGGTCTGGCCATGGAGACATGGTTGTTGGCTTCCGTGGTTGTGGCCATGGAAGCCATGGACCTCCATGGTCCTTTTCTCCTTTTTTGTTTTTTGTCTTTGATTTTCTTTAATAAATTAGAAGACACATCAGACAAGATGATCCCCACTTAAACAGGCTCTGTCAATAATTTGATGGAAAATCTAACAGAGGTTTCGGTTTACAAATGCCCAAAGCATGGGTCTTAAATTCATCAAATTGAAAACTAGAGTTTCAATGTAGATAAATGCTAAAGCACAAGGGGTCATGACATAGTTTCCCTAGTTTAAAATTGAAAATTTTAAAATCAAAGCCCAACAATAAGTATTATGTTGTCTAAGATAAATCACCTCAAAACAAAACAACCAAGTAAGGAGACTATAAGCCACAAGTATTAAATATTAAATCACCATTTATCTCAAAAGCTTAAGTTAATAAGAAATGATGAATTTAGTATTTATGATTAATATTCTAACACTTTCCTTTACGTGTGAGCTAAAACTCTTTCTTATTAAGCGTGACCTGTCATGACTACTACTTTACTACCATGTTAAATTACCACTTGTTTAAAAGTTAAAACTAAAGGAAAAAGTAAATTTAATCATTTTATAGTTAATATTCTAACATTGCTGCTTTTTTTTTTTCTTATTTGAGGGAGGAAAGCAGGGCATTGTGCTCATGAGGAAAGAATACTACCTTTTCTTCAAGATTTCCTTCCATGGACTTGTGAAGAATTGCATTGTGCTCAAGAGAGGCTATATCATCTCCCAAAGAAGCTATGATGGGAACATATGCAGATAACTGGGCCTTTAGTCCTCCAATTTCACTTTCCAAGAAGCTCAATCTTTCCTTCATCTGTTCAATCTCCGTACTTTTTGTGGCAGTTTCATCTTCAAGAATCTCACAAGCTCCAGCAAGCTCTTGAACCTTATTTTCAAGTAGAGCTTCACGAATGGCAGAAATGTGGAGATCAAAATAAAATGTTGCAGCCTCAGACTCCCAGAGTTCAAATCCATCTCTCTTCTCTTGCAGCTCTGAACTCAAATTCTCTTCTCTAATCCTATGTTCTTCAATTTCTTTACGTAGTATTTCTACTTCAGACTCCATACTTTCACTCACTTCACGAAGGCATTCAATTTCCTTCTCCTGAATTGAGTTATCTTCCAACACTTTAAGAATCTGTTTCTCTAGATTGTCTCTGATCACTTTTGATTCTTCACATTCCATCTTCAGGTCATCAACAGTTCTGCACAATTCAACATTCAAGTTCTCTGTAGCCTTAAGCTTCTGTTCTGCTTCTGAAAGCTCTGTTCCCTTCTGTCTCAGAAAATCCTCACCAATGGAAATTTGACTGCATAATTGGTCATTTGAGTCTTTTACTTCATTGAGCTCCCTCTCCAATTTCTCTACAGACTCATTCAGAAGTAAATTTTCTGCCTCTTTAATCTCTATCTTCTTCCCCAACATTCCAACCTCCCCCTTGAGGTCACTATTGACCACATGGAGACTGCTGATATTTTCAGCAAGTGCTTCTAGTTCAACAGATTTCTCAATGGAGAAGCTCTCAAAAACCAAAGAGAGGTTGCTGAGAGCTGCTGTTTCATGGAGAATGAAACTGTTTTCCTCTTCAAGCATATGCTTTTCCTCATTCAGGTCCAAAAGTTTCTTAAGCAAAGATTTCTTCTCTTCAAGCAACATGAAATTTTCTTCCCGCAATGCCAGGTAAGAACCCTCCAAATTTATCAGCTTTACACCCAGAGTTTCCAGTTCAGCCTTTAAAGCATCCTCTCGCTGCTCGCCCTTGCCCCTTTCCAACCTCAACTGCCTATTCATCTCTAGAAGCTCGTACTTGTTCTTTTGCAGCATAGAACACTGCTCTGTCATGACTTCAAACTCATGCTCAATGAACTTTTTCCCTGACTCAAGCTCTGCACCCTCTAATCTCAATTGCCCAAGTAAAGTCAAGAAAACTGATTTTTCAACCAGCAGCTGCTGCTTTTCATCCTCACTTCTCAACAGAGAGCCTTTTAAATCCTCAATGCCATCCAAAATATGCAACACAGGTATATGCCCCTGTCCAATCTCATCTACATGCCCATTATTTCGACCAATTTGAACAGCCCTGAAAACTTGATGGATTGCCATCCTCAACTTTTGGATTTCATCTAACAAGAATTCTGCTTCTACCTGTTGCTCAAGATTCTCACCTTCCAACTCTGTAATCAGTTTATCCGAAAATTTGGATGCTTCAACATGTTTTTGACATTCAATTAATAGAGATAGATTCTTTTGTTCCAAATCTTCTATGAACTTCTGCAGGACGAAAATCTCAACCTGAGCGACAACTGTTCTATCCAGTTCTTCTTCAAATCCCTTCTTCCCCAACCTACTTGCTTCTTGCAGGACATGGACTTGGTTTTCCAAACACGCCAATCGAGTCTCACTTGACTGCACATAACTCGCACGCTCTTGTTTTTCTGTAATGAGGGAACCCCGCAATTCTACCACTTGGTAAAGTGTTAACTCTTTCTCCTTTTCAAGATCTGAATATTTTTCTTCTAATCTTGTAAACCTCTTTTCCAGGTTGCTCAATCTCTGTTCAACATTTTCCAACTTAGATACCAGGGTGCTTCTCTCATTTAGAAGATTGGACTTCTCATTACTGAGCAACTGGCATAGCTCTTCTAAGCTCTTAGATTTTGCCCTTAGACTTTCAAGCTCAACATTTGCACTAGAGAGTGAATTCTCCAGCAAGTTGCTCTTCTCCAAGAGCTTCTGCATATTCTCAGTGAGAATATGTAACTGTGAAAGAAGACTAGCTTTTTCAGCAAGAAGTGTGGATTTATCTCCATGAAGAAACTGACAGGATTCCTGCAAGTTCTTAACCTTCTCTCTTAATCCTTCCAACTCAACATTCATTCCTGATAGGGAGCTCTCCAGAACAGCATTCTCTTTCGAAAGTTCATCCATATGCTTCAACTTCTCATGAAGAGCTTCTCTCTCGTCTCTTTCCTTTTTGCAGATCTCTTTCAGCTTTGAATTCTCACCTTGCAAGTCCTTCACATATGACTCAAGGCATTCAGGATTCAGACCTACAGACTCCACTTGCTCCATAATGGCCTGGTATCTTCCATTCAAGCTGGTGATTTCCTCCTTCAAATGGTAAATCTCCTGCTGGAGGGCATTGCTTTGGTCTGCTTTTAGTGTAAACTCCTCTTCAATTTTCTCCTTCATTGCCTTCAAGCCAAAGATTTCATTTTGCAGATTCTTTATTGAATAAGTAGAAGAAAAGTTCAGTTCATTCAGGCTCCTGTTTTCTTCCATGACCCTTTGAAGTTCTTCTTCCATCCCATGTTTGCAGATCTCTAAGTCCTTCAGCATCTGAAGCCCATTTTTGAGCTCGGTTACCAGAGTTTTCTGCTCCTCTTGAGATTGAGAGTGTAACTTCTGCAAAGCTTGTAGAGTGGCTTCAACTTGGTTAAACCGTGATTGCTCCTCCTGCATTAGAGTTTGAAACTTTTCCAACTTATCATGCTTTTCTGAAAGTTCCTGATCCTTCACTGCAATCTTCTGCACCAAATTGTTTGCCTCTAGTTGCAGAGATTGATTTGATCTCTCCAAGAGAACACACTGTTCTTCTGTGCCTTTTAATTTTGCAGCTCCCAGAAGAATTTCGCTATTCAATCGTTTGGTATCCTCTTGGGCATGAGAAATTTCACTTTCCATCTTTGCTATTATCTCCAAGCACTGCTTGTACTGAAGTGCTGCAGCTTCTTTCTCCTCATTTAGTTTCGTAAGTGCCTTTTGAAGTGAGTTAACTTCAGTTTCTGCTCTTTCAATTTGCTCATTTAGCATTCGAGCATTTTCCTCAGCAAGTGAGATTTTAGTCTCCAAAACAGATATCTTCTCAAGACATTGTTTGTAATGAAGAAGACCCAACTCCTTTTCAGCCTCTAATCTAGAAAGTTCTTGCTTGAGACATTGACTTTCAGTTTCTGCTCTAATAGCTCGCTCATTGAGTCCTTTTTCATTTTCTTGGGCAACAGATAACATATTTTCCAGGCTAGATATCCTTTCTAAACACTGATTGTATTGAAGAATACCAGCATCCCTCACAGCTTCTAACTCAACAAGGGCTGCCTTCAGTATTTTAATTTCAATTTCGGCCTTGCTTGCTCGTTCATCAAGCCCACCAGCATCGTCTTGTGCATGATTAAGTTCTCTCTCCAGATGAGATAGCTTCTCCAAACTCTGCTTGTATTGAAGGAGGATAGTTTCCTTTTCAACTTGTATCTCCGCTAGGGCCTTCTTTAAGGTCTGAACTTCGGTTTCTGCTTCATTAACATTAAGGCCTTTTCTCATCCTTCCTTCAGCAACATCTGAATTTTGTGGCACTGCTTCTCTTGATCCAAACAGCTCATTCAGCTGTTTAAGACCCCTTTTGCTTATTCCAGAATCAAATTCTTCTGAATTCCCTCCATTCCTTTTCATAGTATGTAAGCTTGTTGAAGAGAATCCCAGTGCATCCTTGTGCAAGTCATCCAGGTCTACCAATGCACGAATTGGATGCAGTGGTTCAGCCTCAGGGCCTGACGAACCTGAGGGTGAATCATCAGCCAGCTCATATGGCACATGGTTAGGAAATGCTTCTGCCATGGTTCGATGGGCCTGGCGAAGCTCCACAGTAGCATGATCATACCTCTCAGCTAATGCACGGTAAGCTCGGTAGAACTCCTCTACCAGTTTCATAAGCTCTGGGCGTTTCTTATAGTACATCTCTGCCCTCCTTGCAAAAGAATCTGCATCTTCTTCAATGAGCTTGATCATTGCTTTGACTTTGGCATCCATGTCTGTAGGAACAGATTTAGGGTCAGTTGAGAATGTTGCCTAAAAATAGCATGGAATGCATGTGACCAAACTCATGCAAAAATGTGCAAAAACATGCATAAAAGCACATCCACAGGTTTAGCCATCTTAAAATTTTCTAGCGATTAATAATGCCGTTCAATCTTCCTAGATCATATCCCATGTAGAATCACCAACGCTTGCAAATTATATAAGTGGATTAATAGCCTCCGATTCCTGTCATGCATAACTCAAAGGTGATTTTTATTGGATTGTTTCAGATACATTTTTGTGCGCATAACATGTGCCAGCTATGACAGATGCAACAACAAGACCTGGGACATTTAAGTTGAATATGCACAAAGTGAAGTAAATCTCTTTAAATCTAGGAAACGTTGCCATTTAAGTTGGTTTCAACTAGTAACTGACAAAACGAAAGGCAATATATGAGAAGTAAACGATTTATTCAAAAAACTAAACAAATTGAAGGCAGAATATTCAAGTATTCCTCATCATATGATTAAGTTCTTGGCTATGCTCAGTTAAAAGATGAAAAATTAAAGTAGGCTGTTTCCTATATTTATTTAGTCTAATAAGTTCCTCTTTAAGGGTGCATTTGAGATTGAGATTTTGCAAGAATAATCTACATTTTTAAAAGATATCGCAAAACGTAAAGCGTTTAGCATTGTATTTAAAAAGCATTTAATTTAAAATAGAAAAAATGTGTGATTTCAATAAGTAGGCTAGAGGGTGCTTATTTGAAAATGTGCGACTTTAAATCAAAATCACGATATTGCTTAAAAAAATGTTTGAGGCAATATTTACCTATTTGGCTATGAAATCGCAATTATATGCTAATGTTATTCAAACACTCGATTAATAAAAAAATTTTTTTTTTTTTGTAGACATGTCTGCAAGAGGGAGATAAAAAATATTTTTTGCTTTTTAACAAAAGCTTTAATTTTAAAAAGTAGATTTTAAAAATAATTTTTAAAAGCGTAATTTTCAATTTCAGGCCTAGAGCAGTGACCAGTATTAGTAATTAGAAAGCTAACACCAACAACAGTACATGCAAAACAACAGATCTAGCAAGAAACACAGCAATAGCCAATTAAGCCATAAGGAGAAAATCAGCACCTGTAAGATTTTCCTGAAGCCATTTTGAATTCTTCGGGCTATTGTGGCTGTCCCACCACCACGAGTATAAGCGTCTGGACTCGGAATGTAACAAGGTTGCCATGACTCCAGCGACAAACAACAGAACAACTGGTTTTGACTTGGCAAAAGCCTGGTCGTTATACCAGTAATAAAAACCCAAGTGATGAATCCAGGCCAGAATACCAATTAAATAAATCCCACCAAACTAAATGCCGCTTTTCAGGTCTATATTTCTCACTCCTTGCACCTAGACACCAAGATCATAAAAATAAATTAAAAAAAAAGAAAGAAAAAAGAATCAGTATAAGGTAAACTTTGGAGTTTGATCTTCAGAAACCTGCAAAGTTCTTATGAGCTTCAGAATATAGGATGAAATAGACTACCTGCTCAATTGGACGCAAGTCCAATATTTGAGTAAGCGCTACTCCTCACTTTAGTAGCTCAGACAACCAAATCAACTGATCTAGAGAAAGGACAAAATAGGATTATTGATAGCTCATCATGAAGTAACAATTAAATCACGGAAATGCAGGGGACCAAAAACACGACAACCAGGAATGCATAACTTGATCCCTCACAACCCAGTAAAAAGCATCACTAAAACCACCTGATGTCCTGATCGACAAGCCCCCCCGTAAAAAAATGTGTGTATGCATAAACACACAAACACAAAATAACAGGTGTGTGCGTGTATACATAACAGTAGGAGCCCCATCCCAGTTAACAGCAAAAACAATGTACATTGAGTGATCCATACGAGAGAGAGAGAGAGAGTTCATGAGCAAGTGAATCTACCACTTAGAAGGAGCACAAATATGCAAATGGATCTCAAGAAAAATGCGACTTATGAAGTATAAGATCAAGAACTTACCAAAAGGATGAATTCCAGTGATGGTTTATGATCCGAACGCGAAAACTACCATTCAAAAGGAACACGAGCAACAATTATGAGCAGATGTGTAACAACAGAAACTAAAAAAGACACAATCTTTATTAACCATAAAATCAAGAATTTACCAAATGAAATGAAGTCCAGAGATGGGTGCTGATCCAGCAAGCAAAGCTACCATCCAGAGAACACAAACTCATAAATTTTAAGCAAATAAACCTCAAACAAAACTGCAAAAAATGAACCACTTAACGAAACCATTTGGATCAAGTACACACCAGAAGAGCAGAAAACTGCTGATGGGGAGCAGCTGTGATGCTAAAAGTACAGCTGCCTATCATTCTTCTCACCCCATTTTCTCTGCCAACTCCCAGACTCTCTCCTTTCTCTTAATGGGTCCTCTGCATTATACTCTGAGATTTGTCACTGAACTATTTCACGACGCATCATCTGCAAAGGAGACAGAGACCGAGCCAAAAAGTACTACGAAATATGGAAACTTTCCCTTTTTTTTTTGTCCTTTTAGAAATTTACAAAGGCGGAAGGGATACTGTAATTATTTGGATTTGTTTCTGTGCATCTAAATCCAGAATAAAAGACTTTCTTTGCTTGTTAATAGTGTAATTAATATTTAATTAAATGCGATTCTTATTAGTAAACGATCATTTTCTTCAGGTTTTTTGCTGTCCTTTGTCGTTACTTTAAACTGTAGATTTTGGTGGGTGGAAAGCTGCCTAGGGAACTCAAAATGACTAATGTAGCCTTGATTAACATCCTTTTTCTCTGTCATACCCTTCCTTAACATCTTAAACATGTCTTGTTGGGGAATCCGTCGGTCCGTCTAAATTGCCCGGTACGGATACAAAAGGGATCACGACAGAATCTCCTATCCCTCTCCAACAAATTATACATGCTGATGCTATACTTTCATTCTATTAGAAAGGGTTGATCCAAGAACCGATATATACAATCATATCAATTTGGTAAAATGAGAATGAGATGAGAATATAGTATGCAATAATACTCTTACGTATAATATTTTCAATAAAATTATTTGGATAAACTATTTTTAGATTCTTGGAATAGCTTCAACCCATAACCAGGCATACTTCTTGCATTTTTAAGGAGGTTTCAAATCATTTATTCACTTAGAGTATTGTTTGGCATTACGATTTTCATAGGTTAAAAGTGTATTTTTAAACAAAATTATCAACAACAAAAAATCCCGTTTAAGAGTGTTTTTGAACAATGGTAGTCTAAAAATGTAGAAAAAATATAAATTTTCAAATCGCAGCAAAGGGATTGGGTTTTTTAAAAAGTATGATTTTAAAGGCCCAATTGCATAACTATGTTTTTTAAAAAATGTTTTCAAATAGCATGTTCTAAAAATGCTAGACCAAACGGACCCTTAATGCTTGGGTGAGAAACAACTCAAATATTTGGGATTTATCCGTACATGCATTGATAGGGTACAATATTTTGGTTAAGTGTGTATACAAAATTTTTCCTTCCAAAAAACCATATTTTTTTTAAAAAAATAATAATTTATTTTATTATTTAATTGAGATTATGAAAAGTTGATAGGCAGTAAGTAACTGTGTAATGGTACTAATTAATGATGGTGGTTGCGAGTGTTTTTCGATTAAAGTCTATAGATGGATATGAGATCTACAATTGCCATTAGATTAGGCAGCAAGGCTCGATTGAGTTAGGATGTCCATTTCTCCATCCTTAAAAATACATAAAATAAATAAATAAATATATATTATACTTTATAAAAATGTTATGAAGATAACAAGAAGATTTTTTTTCTTTAAAAAAAATGAATAAATAACCTCTCAATCAAATGAATGGTAGAAGAATGAATCCGAAGTTAATAAATTTTTGAATCCAATTTCATCACATCTCTCAAAAGAGCCGTTGCGAGCATCAACTCTTATTCAATAATTGTTGGTGTTTTTTCTTCTAATGAAAACTTTATTCTGTTCAAAGCGAAAAGAATAAACTATTTAATTAAAAATTATTTTGTAATTTTTTAAGCAAACTTCACATGCAATTCAATCCACACGCCATGCATTGCCTGTCCAACATGCCTCTAATGTCTTTGTTAAGATTCATATACTTTTGCAGTGTTCTCAAGTTTTGTAGTTTTATTAGATTAACTCTTAAGGGTCTGCAGATTTTTGGGTTTGAATCTACTTAGGTATATTAAGTTCTACTTTTCTTTATATTTTTTCAATTTAAGACTTAACGCTCATAAGTATATTCACAATAAATTCGAGGATAGCAAAGTAGAAGAAGAAATAAACAAGTCTATTGGTAATAGGTAATACTAATGTCATAGAAGCCAAGGTATAAATGGCAATGAAAGGCTTGAGGAGGTTAATGGGCATTCGTAGAGTAAAACATGAGCTCTCTACTCACAAGTTTGTGTTGTGAGTACACTTATGAGTGTTGTGTCCCATATTGAGAAAATATAAAAGAAAAGAGTGCTTACTATACCTAAGTAAATTTTAGCCCATTAGCTTAGGCTTTTGGACTAGAGTTTGTGTTCAATTATGTATATTAATGTCTTCTTAGTAAAAACTCCATATTGGCTTTATCTCTCAATAGTTTGAAGAGGAATGGCATGAATGAAGCAAAAACCTTAAACCCTCATCTTTTATTTGCATTAATTTGAACCTCGTTTGAATGAGAACTAGGCTTAACGTTCCACATTGCCCTAAATTTCCATTCATTCGAACAAGACCTAGTCTCATTCAAATGATGCTGCACAATATGCATTATTTTTAAACTTCAACATTTTCTTTACTGATAGATACTTGTCATCCCCAAGAGGTAGTTTAATTGGTTGGAACCACGCTTAATGAAGCAGAAGTCACTAATTCGAATCTCCCTCCCTCCTTTTGTATGTGGACATGTAAAAAAAAAAAAAAAAGTTACTTGCCTCTAGGTATCCCCTTTTTTTGACTCTTTCGACCAAGACAAAGGTAAAATGAAGAAACCTCATTTATGATTCTGCCATTTTTGATGCATAGCCCATTTTTAGAGTATGTTTGAAAAATTGAGTTTTTAAGTCAAAAAGCTTAAAAATAAAGTTTTTGTCAAAAATATATTTCGAATTTTTACTTTTTAAGTCAAAAAGTAAAAAAATCAAAGAAATAGTTTTAGAATTTTTTTACTATACATGCCACTTTTTTGTTTAGTACAACTAAAAATACTCTTTAAGTTTTCTAAAACTATCCCAAATAAGTTTTTTTTTATTTTTTTTTTTTATATGTCCACACAAGAGGAGGGAGGGGAGATTCGAACTAGTGACTTTCGTTTTATAAAGCGTGGTCCCAGCCAATTGAGCTACCTTTTGGAGACATCCCAAATAGGCTCTTAATTTAATATTTTGTTATGATTCAAATATACAATTATATTTGCACAATAATCCAAATGAGTAATCATAAAATACAACTTAAAACTACTATTTGTGCACTGTGCAGTGCCTTCAATAACCCATCTGATAACCCCAATTACCAGTAACATTATTGGAATTTAGAATCTAAATTAGATTAGTGTAGGGGCATACTATTCTAATAAAATTGGAAATAATATGAGTTTACCTTTTTAGAGTGGGCCATCACCCTTTATTGCCTATTGGTCCGCCTTTTGGATGGCGGTGCCTCCCTCGCCGTTACTTAATTACAAGAGTTGACTTGACTCCCAGCAATGGTTTTTTTTTTTTAACAAATCTGTATTCATTAAAACAAAAACAAGTTAAAGGACAGGCATGAAGTTAATAAAAGTTTAGACATAAAGTTAAAAATATGCTTAGATAGATTAACCCAATTCAGACAGATTACTAGCACCTCTAAGCAGGTGAAAATTGATGACGTCTACGAATGCAGTCGAAAAATCTTGTCTTGACACAATCTAATTGATACTACCATCAAGAATATGAATATCCTTATCAAATATCTAAATAGACTTCCTAAAAAGTAATGGAGATTTAAATGTAAAGTAACAGTAGAAAAAAGATTTCTTTCACAGACACTAAATCTGAAACCCAACTATTTTAAGATTAACAAAAATCCAATTTAAACAGACTATTAACACCCAACAATGACTTCAATTTTTCCTTCAGAGGTGAAATTTGTTTCCACCCAATTTTAAAGAAACTATTTACTACAAGAATCTATCCAATCTTACAGTTTTAACAAAGAATTTCTGCATTTGATTAAGCCATCAAAACATTGATAGTGTTGCATTACTACTTTTCATCTCTTGTAGGTGATAATGATCATATAATTTTGGTAAGTTGTACCTAGTTGATGCCCACATCAGCACCATTGATCTAATTATGGGCACATGTTGTACTTCTATGACGGTTGAAATCATTCTGGGTCCACTAATCACGTGGGTCATTGGCCAAGTCCGGCTATATACCATATGTCGTGGAATCCTGGACCACCCATGGTCCAGTACTCCTCGTGGGCCATACGGCTAGATCAGATAATATTTAAGTTAATTAAATTGAACTGTGTTTTTACTTTTTACTAGTAGTAGTGAAAGACCAAATTGCCGACGGGCCTCCAAGGGCCTTATTGCTGAGAAGCCCAAAAGGGTCCCCAACTGAGCGGCCCAGCCTAGCGGCGGCCTCGGATTCAAGTATACTCTTGTTTTGGTGAAACGCTCCGCAGTCGATTGTCATCTCACTCAATTGCTTATTAGTATCATATAACTATCTACAATATTCTTGGAGATAGATCTTCACGCCAAATTATTGACGAAAGTCTTTAAAACCCTAGAAAGTAATGGTAGAAATAACATATCTATAAAAGGAGGAAAGATTTTTGTACCAGTTAGACACATATTTTTCTCTACTTACCCTATCTATTAGGTTTTTCTCACTCACCGAATTTTTTTTACTAATTTGAGTGTTGGAGTACCCTTAGTCCTCTAGGATTGAAGGTGTTATGAAAACCTCTTCCTTTATTTTGTGTAAGCTCTGTCGCTGGCCCAACTGTCCCAAAAAATGCTTTCACAAGTTGGAACTTTAGAAATAAATGATAAGGAGTGGAATTTGAAAGGCACTTTTAGAACAAAAAGATGAGTGAAAGTGAGGAAATATTGGACTGCTCTTTTTTTTCTAACTCATAAAAAAAAGGTAATCTAGACTTAGATTTTGTGGGTACCTTAAAAGCAAAGCCTTTTAATGGGCCAGGGAACCCCATAGAGAGATTAGAATATGGATTTGTTAATGATGAATATACTGTACATACCTCATAAATACAAACACTTAATCATTAGCAACCATTCAACAAACTTGAGTGGCTAAAAGATGTTGCCTCCTGTTTCATTTTTTGCTCTCTTTCTTTCTTTCTCCAAGTAGAATTGAATTGATGTTTCACTGGCCATCGGCCCACCAATGCTTAATTGCTTTTAAGCAATGTAACTCAAATGGCCCACCCATATGATGTGATATCTCTCTCACTCCACTCTCTCTTTCTAAAAAAATTGGGTGGGAAAAGTAGTTGAGTGGCAAATTTCAGCAATTTTTTTAAATACGAGAGTTTTTATGAGATTTATCTATCCGAATAAGTAGACTGTCCAAAACTTATTCAGACTGATAAATTTCATAAGATTTCTTTCACATTTATCGTCCGAGCAAAATTGCCAATATTTCTATTGAGAGTGGCGTGCTTGAATGGATGTCGTTTGGGGAGTCCCCAATATCTACCTCCTTAATTGACACTTACGCAACTAATATACCTCCCAACAACCACAATGATCATTTGTCTTCAAAGTGGCCAAAAAGCAATGGGGAGATCCAATGGACCCAGCCGAAAGATAGGATTCAGATTGCGTTTTCGTTTTTTAGTGTCAAGGCCAGCTATGCCACCACCACCATGTTCAAGTGAAAGGCTCTGAAAAGTTGACGACCGACACTATTATGGATTTTTCTGGGCTTTCTCCAAGAAAGTGAAAAGGGGAAAATGATGAAAAGGGCAATATATATGTTTTCCCCTATAAAATTGTCATGCTGAAAAGAAAGAGACAACACTTTCCAATCTCCATACATCTCTCACCCATGTGCAGGCTATTTATTAACTTTATTTCAGTTGGCTATGACTTAGGTGTGGAGGTTTGGCATTTAGAAGGAAAAAACATGAAAATGGGTCCAAATTTATGATGGGAGGATGGGTTTCAATTGTTGTGTATCATTCATGGGACAATTCCATGTTTGGGTTTTCGTTTTTGTTGTGGTTTGGGCCTCACCTCACATGGTCTCTCATTCGTTTTAGTTCAAGTTGGCTTAAAGCCTCACAACATGCTTGAATTGATGCAACTTCAACTTAAAAGGCTAGCTCTCCAAGGCAACGGAAAATTTGCGCCACATGAAATGAAGGTTACCATCCCTTAAGGGCCTAAAAAGCACTAGGCCTTTCTCCATTCGGCACGTTAGGTGGTTTTCCAACGCTTGACGTGTGCAAGAAGTGTCAAACCGTTATGGAAAAATACGGAAAAATATGGAAGATTAGATAAGGAAAAATAAACCATGGGGAACCTACATGAGAGTTAATTCAGCTCTTTGTAATAGACAATCATCGCATAATTAATTGCAAGATGAAAATGTGCAGGCATATGCAGAGGGCTGAGCTATATTTAGGATTCCTTCACTTCATGATATTTCATTTGCCCATAACTCAAGGCGGCTTCCAACATTATCCATAATTATTCAAAAACCATACACAACCAATGAGGATGAGGAAGGGGTGTAAGAAACTTTAAGCAATGCTCATGAAATCCCATAAAGATGGAGAGATACTTGAAAAAATATACCGGATTAAGCGTGGAGAAACAAGCCACTTAACTAAAATATCATATTATACAAGACAAGTATACATTATGAGGGCAAAACACCATATTATTACACAGGTACACAAGGCAATCTCAAATGGCACGAACTCAACAACATATTTTTCAACAGAGTTGAGGATTAGGAGAATATAATTTGAGATTTATAGCAAACCCAGCATTTTAGTGCTGGGGTGTGAGAGACGGAAACGAAGGAATAGATTGTAATATCAACTTCCGGCCGCTCCTTCGACTAGGAGATGACCCGAAGTTGCTGTGAGGAGGAGAGACCCTCTTACTGTTGGGAGAAGCAGACTTGATCCCAGTGCTAGGAGAGCAATTGCTGCGGAGAATCTCTGGCATTTCATCTTCTGGAGTGGTTTGGAAATGCTTCTCAAACTTGGGTAGAGATCGGAGAATATTTGGCTTTCCAAGTTTTTGGCTGGTAAACAATCCAGAAGAGGATCCCACAGTAAGAAAAGGTCGTGGCAGTTTGCCATGTGATGAAAATGGCAGTGGAATCAACGGTCTGCACACAAAATTATCATTTTAGATCTATTCAAATTGAATGTGAACTTCATTAGCCAAAAAAACAAAAAAGGTTCAAATATTAAACCTGCTAAGCCGTAATGGAGTTGTTGGAAGAGCAGAAGCTGGATTCTGCTCTTCATTATTTTGAATTTCAGACTTCTGTAAAGCCTTGTCCACCGCACTATTTTCACATGCTTCTGTTTCTTCTTCTTGTTCAACTTCTGCACCTATTGGAGTGGATCCTGAATTTCAAAAAAAAAAAAAAAACACTTGAGGACATGGACATTTTAAAGCTCAAACAATATCAGCACGCACAATTACAGGATTTTGATGGAAACACTAACAGAAAATATAGCAATAATTATGAAAAACAATATTTGATGGTTGTAAGTAGCAATATGCACTAAGGTATGGACTCACCATCCTTTCTTCCAAATGCGTTCTTACAACCTTCACATCTGCAGCCAATGGAGCATCCAACGCCACCCTGCAAAAGAAAAGGACCATTTGTGAATTAGATTAGATAAGGCATTAAAAGCGAACAGACCCTGCTGAGGGGAAAAACCTGATAGCATTCGCAGTATTTCTTGAGGCAGTTTGATTTCTTGCAGTTGCATCCCCTTTTATGCCGTGCTGAAGCTGGGGTTTTACTGGATTCCTCCTGCAAGTGAAAACAACTTTAGCAGGTTAAATTGCAGACCAACTTGCTTATCGAGTTAAGTGTAAGGTCAGGCTTATTATCTAACCCCAATTTCAGCTACAGAATCAGAGTTCCTGATCACTTTTGGAGCAAATGCAAGAGGGTTACGAGATTCAATCTGCTTGCGAGTTGCAAGAACGGTATCTTCATGAATAGGTTTGTTGAAGCATTCTAGACATGAACATGGCTCTATGCAGTATACACCGGCAGCAAAGCATTCACAGTACCTGCATGGAAAAGTACAAAGAGCAAAATAGCTAAGCATGACATGTAAAATATAGAAACCTACCCAAAACAATCATACATGTATATATTCCCACAATCCCACTGAATGCAAATATATAAACAACACGACTGGAAATAGAAGAAAGATGTGAGAGGAAATGGCTACAAGGACTTGAGCAAAAGTTAGGTAGCAGGAATGGTACAAACAAATTGTCCACCTAATTGACATGTACGACAGTATCTTGGAATATGGAGAAGAAAAAATAGACAAACTGTTAGTTTCATGTTTCCTTTTTTGGGGGAAAGAAAAAAGGGTGGGATGAAAAAAAGCATTTTTGGTCATAACCCTACAGATTCTAACCAAAAGCTAACTGGCTCCTTCAATTCCAGACATGCTCCATGCAAAATGCGCATGTGGGGGGGGGGACTAGTTTGCAGATACATTTTGGATAAGTTAGTGGAGGCAGTTCTAATTACATACTCCAATGATGACACATAGGTCAAGCTGGGGCATGTGGGAACTATTCACACCAGTAGATAAGAGGTAATGGAAACAAGGGTACTCAGGGAGTTTATTTATTATGACAAAACCTTTAATTTCGCTTTACATAATAGTTGAAAGAGAACCCTCAGTCTCCACCACTTTCCCCATTGGTCAACTCCTTTTTTTTTCTTCCACTTGACCTTCTTTGTTCAAACAAATCAACTTCGTCCAAGCATATTAAGCCACAAGTATGCCCTTTCTGGTATCTGAGGCCTCTGTAGTCCAATTTTGGACCTGGGCATTTGGGCAGATGTCAAGGCTATTAACTTACTGAACAGGACCACCCCTCAGGCCCAGGTAAACCTCTTTGGAGGCTTTAGTAGTAAATCATACCATCATCAAGAACTTACTAAATTGGTATATTATCAATTTAAACACTATTTCTCATCTTGATAATCAACAAAGAAACAAGATTAACCTATCAGATGCACTTGGACTTAAAAATGAAAGTCTAGTCTGGTTACAACTGATCAGCAAGTATGGTACATCTTAGGTTCCAGATTTAATTTTAATAAACAGAGAAAATGTCACAACTTACAGTTTCAAACACTTGGATTTCTTACAGTTACAACGCTTGCAGGACTCACTTTCTCCAGCATGCTCCAACCTACGCCTGCAAATCCCATTCAGAATTATCAGAAAACAAATAAAGAAACCAAAAAGGAGATAAAATATACAACATTAAGCACAAAATGAAAATGAATAATATATACTTAGTTTCACATGCCTCTTCTTTTTGGGACTATTCAGACTGAAGTCGTCACTAATTAAATATAAAGCAGCCTGAGAAGCATCTTCCACATGAGAAACCCCACTTTCAGGAAGATCTGCGTCTCTTTCAGAAGAGGCTGACATTAAGGATTTATTTAGAGGTTCTTGACTGTCTGTAGGGGAGGGAAAGGAAGCAGCGGAGCTGGGCAAATATAATTGTCTTCCTGAGGAAAAATTTTCAAGCTTGACATTTTTGTGATCCTTTGAAGTTGTTGCAAGAGCATTTAAGTGCAAACCAATTCCCGGTAGCATGCGCCGAGAGGAATCTCCACTAGGTTTAATTGGGACTAGCTGCTTATCATGGCAGGCAATCTTCTCATCTGGTGGTGACAGGATAGAAGAACTACAATTTGAACCATCACCTAAGTTCTTTCTACGAGCTCCAGCCGTATTAAAATCAAGGCAGCGCCTTCGCACACCACGGTGCAAATTAGAGACAGGCTATACACAGAGAAAGCAAATGTATGTGTTTATTAGGCCAACCAAACTACTTTTTTAACATAATATATTAACAGCTATAAGAAAATATGAATAGAGCAACAACAAAAAGGATTGATAGTAACTAAAACTAGTATATATTAGTGTAAAGGTTACTTATACTGCAACTTCAAAAAGTGTTGATTTCAAACCGGAAAGTATACATATATAAATACAGGGAGAGAGAGGAAGAGAGAGAACAAACAACCTACAAGTTTAGGCTACTAAATGCATTCTGCACCTATGCAACTAGTGCTGCATAAGTTGGCAATAGAGTCAATAGACCCTAGAGGTGTCATTTACCTTGGACGCATATGGAATGCAGGTTCCCACTTCACCATCCATTTTGTCACTCATGCTGCTAGACATACCATTCAGATTAGTATCAGCAGGGTTGTCCTGTGCCTGGTCTATTTCCTGAAGCTCACCAGATTCTTCACGTTCAGCAGAAGGATCGTCTATTTCATGTTGCTCACTAGAACCTACTGGATCAACAATTTGCATTGTCTGCATATTATCAATGTCATTTCGAGAAAGTTGTGACACAACAGAAGTACAGCATCTTGTCATGGGGTCCATTGATTTCTGAATTAGCCCCTTAAAAGCCTCTGACTCATTTGGAGAATTGAAGATTAGTATATCAGTGGCATCAGAAATCAAACTCTCCCAATCACATTCCACTCCTTTCCTTTTGTCAACTCGGCACATCTCAGATAGATGCACTTCATCTTCAGATGAACCATTTAAAGCAACCTCTTGACCATATTGAATAAGTGACACCGACTTTCCAGACAATTTCAACACACAACCTGTCTCATTACCACAATGAAGTGTTGGATCACATTCAGGGCTACCACAATCATATTTTAAGATACCTGGCAGCTCAATTGCAAACTTTGAATGTTCAGTAGATGGCTCAACAGAGGATTCTCCAATGGAAACACCTGAATCAAAATTTTCCTGTAGCTCAGCTGAGTTATCATACAACTGAGCCACATCCGTATCAATTCCTTCATTGGTACAGACTTTATTCCCATTTTCAGAAGAAAACTCAGATTTTGATGGATCTAAGCAGTTGTATCTGAAACAAGAATTATTAACATAAAGAAAAAGGTGAATAACAAATAAATTCAGATAATATCACTTATAACTTGTAGGAATAATAAATTAAGACAATAAGAAATGAAAGATGTAAGAAAAACTCACCTTTTTAAGAACCTAGAGTCCTTGTGAGAATTGACATGGGGTGAAGTAAAAACAGATGGAAGAGATGCAAAATTAAGCGGGTTGAAGGTATGAGTAATATGTATGGACTGGACTGGCTTGATAGGAGAAAGACTGTTGATATAGTTGAAGACAGGGGAATCCTGCATGCAGTGGAAAGAATATTTTTAGAGCATGAAAGAGAGCAGTAAATAGAGAAAGCGAATCAATTCAAATTTTTAAAAATAGACATTAAAATGTCTACAAGCATACCATTATTACCTAACAAACACCTTTTTATCTAAATCAGATATCCTTGAGACGTATAGACATCAGAAACAGCCCCATCAAAAAGTTAAAGGAGACTAGAAAAAAGAAACAAATATATATATGTACAAGTTTTACGTCTATATTGTAGAAAACCAATTATTAGCTAGATGGAAAATTTTAGGACAATGAGTGTTAACAGTAAATATGGGGCCAGAAAAGCTGAAAATTTAGTCAAAATTACAGGAGTTTCCATGAGTGCTACACACACGAATAAAACTTAGTAATAGATTCACTAGAACTACATTGCCACCAGATCCTTATCTCATACAACCTCAAGTCCTTCTTAGAATATGATTTTCTTTTTCTTTTTCTTTTTCTTTTTTCCAGAAGGGATAATGAATTAAAACTGACCCAAAATAAACTGTATTCGTGATATATTCAACCTAAATAAAACATACACCCTTGCCTATTACAAAAAAACTTAAATCTAACCAAAAAAAAAAAAAAAGTTTTACAAGTGAATTATCTTTCAAGAGCTTCCAGCAACCACACTTCAAAAGCAAAAAACAACCCAGAAACCAAAAATCAACCAAATGACCGTTAGAATTGCAAAAACTGAACCGAACTTGGAGATCTAAGCCATATGGAACTAAATTCAAAAGCAAATTTTCCAAAAAGCGTAACCCAAAAAAGAAAGTCACGAACTAACTTTGAAAACAAAATTATGATACTCATCACTTTAAATTAAAACAAAAACACCCAATTCGACTGACAAAATTCTTAATTTCACTGAGAAACCAAATCAAGCACATGCAGTGATGCAGAGGGACCAAGTGGAGAAACCAAGTCAACCTAAAAAATGTACAAGCTTTCGATCACTAAGAAATCCACAAACAAACCCAATTCATAAAAAGCAACTAAATCTGAAAAAACCAAGTCAACCTCCAAAAAAATGTACAAGCTTGTCATCGCCAAGAAACCCAGAAAACAAAAACCAATTCTTCAAACCACTCAAAGAACCAAAAACAAAAATCAAATGGGTCACTGCATCTTACCTCGAACTTAGAGATGGGAGCGCCGATCTGGTTCCTCTCTGGGGTGTCCATGTCTAGAGAAGAAGCTCCTCCACATTCCTCTACTCCTACTCTCACTCCCTCTCTGTCTCTCTCTCTCTCTCTGTACTTTCTCTCACTTTCCTTCTCTTTCCATGACTTTTTAGCTGATGAGATTCAAGAAGAAGCGGGAAGCTGAGAGTAAGAATAGATTTTCTCGTAGGGATAACCCGACCCTACCACGGAAACCCCCCTCCAGCACACACACACACACACACTCCCCCACAGCTCTTTTGTCTATTACTAAAGGGACCATGCGTCCTCTCTTTCGGCTAGTAAATAGTAAAATGGTCTTGTAGTATTCTAAGCCAAACCCATAGCTTTTCCTTATAGGAGTAACGTTCACTTTCTTTTTTTCCTAGGCAAAGTGTAACGTATACTTGAATTGCTGTTTGATCCTCTTGTCCGGATCTTCCAACTTTTCTCTTTTTCCAAAACAGACCCCCTCTGTTTTCGGCTATCTGCACAAGTTCCCCCTATGCTTCCTTCCTATTTCCATTTTTAACTTTTTTACATTGATAATTTGGCCCCAGTCATGAGTCAACTGTGTATGATAATCAGATCAACCAATAAATTTGGAGCCTTTTATGGGTATTTTATTGGTTGCATCCACCATTTTCTGCAGTGTTGGGACTAATGAATAGAAACATTACAGTGTCACCAGCTAGCTTTCATCGCTGGCCAGAAGCTTCTAATTAATGTGATCAATAATAATTATAAAAAAAAAATTTCTCCTTAAAAATAGATTGCCCTCCCAGCTGCAATTAACTTCCAAAACGACAATGAAAATTGAAGACAATCAATTAAATATAAATCAAGGAGGTTTATTGTCCATAATTGAAAATTGCCAAAGATGCTAAAACCGTTGATCATGATTAATGAGGCAAAGTAGGTAGGTACCATAACGTCTAAACATCAATTATTTATGGCCTAAATGCGTGGAGGTGACATTTATATTGTAATCAACAACAAATTACAGCATTAAGTATATATATATATTCTTCATAATATAATTGTCATCATCAGAAAATGCTTATTCATTATAGATTCATTGGAATCCACTGTACATATATATGCTAAAAACAGTAATATGTGGTGTGAAAATAGTTATGTCTTCCTAAAAACAAGGACAACATAGTGTGAAAATATTTATTATGTCTTCCTAAATGAGTAATGTTACAAACTTTTTTTTTTTAAGTTGATGTGACTTTTAAAATTACTATTAGATTTGAGATAAATTACTATTGAATTTTGATCAGTTAATGATTTTAAAAGGCAAGTTAATTTTGGAAAGATAAAAAGAAGATAGAGAGATAATACTTAACATTACTCATTCTCGAATATATCTATGAATTTATAAGAGGAAATATTACAGGGGCTCGTTTGATAATAATGTTTTTTAGAGAGCATGTTATACTTTTTTATTGTAATGTGATATGAAAATAAAAGTAGTATTGGATAAAGTTTTTTCTTTCTTTCTTTCTTTTTCAAATTTAGTGGGAAGAAGTTGATCATATATTATATTCAAAATACATGTAATAATTTTAAATACATGTCAATTTAGTTTAATTAACCCAAAGTTGCATAAATATATTATAATATCATAAATACGTTAGATGGGCATGTTAAAGAATGTGTTTTTTTCTTGGTGTGGAATGAATTTATCTCAATATCTAATATGGCACCTACCGTTGATTTTTCACGTGAGTGACATAATGACGTACAACATGGTCTTTGTGAGTTTTGGCGCGCGGCTGCTTTTGAAAAGTAGAGATTCTAAGCTAGGTTTGAGATCCACCAATGGCACTGGATGTTTCGCTTTCACCTATGCGACAATACAATATAATAAACCATATTAAGGCTAATCATTTGTGTTTCTGTAGCACTTTAAATATATAAATCAGTTATTACTTGACCAATTTAATTAAATAAGTCAAATTGATCAACTCCAGCTCGTTAATTTTGTGTTTAATTTGTATCGGGTTTGTGGGTTAAGTTTAGATCGTATTAAGGTATGAATATAAGAGAAAAAATTTCAAAAACTCTCATAACTTTCAAGTTTTTACATAAGACATTTATGAGCAAAAAAAACTCTCATTACTTCCTGAACTTTTATTTACTCTCACTTAGAACTCCTAAACCCTAAACTCATTGTTTTGAGCCCTAAAATGACAATTTTTTGACATTAAAATGACGCCGTTTTGAGCATTCAAGGGTCCAAAGTGAGAAGAAATAAAAGATTGAAAGTTTTTTTTCTCATGGGTGTCTTGTATAAAAGCTTGAAAGTTATGGGGTTTTCTGAAGTTTTTCTAATATAAAATTTTATAAGTCAACCACAATCGACTTATTTAATTAAATGAGTTAAATATCTCAATCATAACCAACCAATACTTTTTGTAAGTCATGTTAAAAATTGGCATCTCTCATTTAGATGCTAATATGGTCAAAGAAAAATATTACACATATTTTTATTCTCACACTTTCAAACATAGATTGATTGATGTGACATTCAAAATCACAATTAAAAAAAAGAAAAAAAAAAGTCAATTCTTAGCATATTTTTATACGCATATCTGCGTACACAAGGCAACACTGAGATTGGACGTTGTCTTTGGCTCTTCACATCAAAGTTTTAAATTCTCCTGAGTCGTGGCTCCTGCGTAGACCCCACCCAGGAATCGACATCGATTAACGAGTCACGACGACACGTGTACGGTCTGATAAAGCCTCCATCCATCATCATCATCACTCCCTTTGAAGCATAAAGAACCGTGACTCACATGAATGACACACACCCACCACCGCTGGCAGCAGCAGCACTTCCACTTTTATTGTTCTTTCCCAACTTTCCCACATCATTCTCAGCCACACCCCAAAAAAAAAAAAAAAGAATTGATACTTGATGCATAATCATAGTGTCCACTACATGCGTACTCAACCACGTGGCACATGACAATTTCACCAATATATATATATATATATATATATGGGCATAATTATCTGACATTATGAGCGAAGGTTACCCTAAACATACGGAGACCTCGGTAAAAACAAAGCTTACAAGTTACAAGAAAATCAACGAAATGTTTATATATGTTTGATAATCATAGAAATTGGGTAAAGTCTTTTTGTGGATGTCAGAGTGGGGATAGATTAATAGAATAAAAGTGTAGTTACTAGTTGACCCAAGTGCATAGGAGTCTTAATAATTCTTATTTCTTAATTCCAGGGATGCTCTTCTTGGCGCCTTGCCGCTCACAAGTGGCCAAGAAAGAAAGGCCAGAAAATTGAAGCACTGGTGGAGATATTACACAGATTTTGGGGTTGGTATTTGGTAATGTTGTGGCTTTTGGGATTTGGCAAGAGGGTTTTGTTTTTTTCTTTGTTATGTTGCTCAATGGATTATGGATCCCTATTCTATGTTAAAACACGTAGAGGCAAGTGTCTCTGGCTCCTCTCTTTTTTTAGTCACAAACAGCCAAGTCCTCTCGATCAGGTCTTTAAATATATGCATGATTTGGGGTGCCATGGTGGTTGAGAACAGCCACTAGTTTATTGTTTTCCGGTCCTAAGAAAAATCTACCACTCTCAAACTATGGCGGGTTGGTTTGAGAATGTTGTTTTAGATGGTAATATTTGCTTTTTAGTTGTGACATGATATAAAGGTAAAAATAATTTTGAGAGTATTGTGAATGTTTCATGTTTTCGTTCCACTCGAATTCATCATGTGTAGTTTGTTTTTTTAATTGCATCTTATAGTAGGAAAATTTGTCGGGTTTGAGAATTAAAAATGCACATAAAAGTCATATATTGAACTAGTCTCAAAGAACCACTCCCTCGCAGCAAATGCCCACTTCCAAAAGCCTCCTCTAGAGGTAGATATCCCTTCTCCATCATCGTTGAAAGTTGAAAGCTTAAAATCAAAGATCATTTGAATTACAAGAGATCAATAGCCAGTTTTATCAAAAGTCAACATTCCCAACCAATCCACTCCATGCTTCTACTTGTGTTGCTTAAGAGGCAATGGCATGGTGTCTGAAAGTCCAATAGCCTCTATCTAATTCAAATTGACCAAACAGAGCCCAAAGAGAGAGAGAAAGAGAGGGAAAAGAAACAGCAGTAAGGTCACTCTCAAGTCTCAATATGCATAATTGTGTAAAAGAAAGGAGAGGCCACTTTACTTTGCAAAAGAGGTAGGATTTCCATACACATAAAGTGAATCAGGTGCAGGCATTGCTTTGCAAAAGCATGAAAAAAGAAGCTCAAGCAACAGCAGTACTGTCAAAAGATGCATATAAATATATCTCTTCACAGCATTCAGGTTTTTAATGGATGAAGTTATCTGTTAATTTGATTGGAAAAAATAAAATAAAACAAAACAAAACCATTGACAGGATAATCCATAGGGGTTTTTACTACCAACCCCATTGAGATGGTATACAGAGTTCATAACTGATCATAGAGAAATAAACCAACCTATCCTCTTTATGGGGCTTTAAGTACTCACAATGATTTTCATAAATTTTATTTCAAGTTTAGTGAATCAAACTATTTTTTTTCTTCTATATTCAAATGCACCCGACAATAGATTTCATATTCTTTCTCTATACCAACAGTCATATTTCTCAAATAGTCACTTCTCTAACGGTCAAATCTCCAACGGTTATATCCACCGATAGTCATATTCTTTTTTTTTTCATCCTTCTTAATCCAATTTCTGTTTCATTCATTTTTTGTTTTTCTGATCATATTCTTAAACTTCATGGCCTTCTATATGACTTTTTTTCCAATAACGAGTTACTATGATAGGCGCAACCATCTACGGATGATAATCACATCTTGTAGCATTACTAGTTGTGTGGATCGCCCATGGTCGAATTTGATCGAGTAACTAGTGGTAGTGCGTTATTGTACCTTGCTGGGGCATCAATGTTGTACCATGTCTCATGGAACACGCAAATCTTACCATAAAGAGTTATGGGTATGGATAGACAATTATATATGTTAATCAACATGAAGTGAACACATTCTTATATTTGTTACCAAAATCCTGAAAATATCTTATTATATATGGCGGGCTTGTATGATGTTTTACCTTCTATAACCAATGTTGGAACTGTGATTTTATACCAATATTACTTTTCATAATCCCTGCAATAACCAAAGCATAATTTTGTGCCATTTTGTTCCAAGTAACCAAAACAATAGACATTCATTGTATGACCACAATTTTGTGTGGTGGACCCAGTCATGCTAGGCCCATAAGGCCCATTTACCTTATGCTAGGCCCATAAGGCCCATCTACCTCAGGGCCCGTTGGGCCCATACGTAGCCTGATCCTCAACTACCAAGATCTCATAAGGCTCACTAGCCTTATGAGAAAGCCTACTAAAAAATTCTTATTTGCCATTGTACAACAAATTTTGAGAGTTCAACAATGGGAGTTTCAAAAGCCTTGGATTCAGTCAAATTCTTTGTACCAAAGTTGCCAAGAAGCCAGGATTTTAAGTCATAAAACTAAGTTTTAAGGAAGCTTATGAAACTTAATCCCAAATTTATCAAACTCATCATTCAATATCATGTCTGTACCAATATATGGTCATAACAACATTCACAAACCCATTTTAAAGCTACAAAAATTATAAGACTAAAGCCAAGCTTAATATCACCATTGCCAACGAGCTCTAGCTCAAAATGGGATGGAGGCTGGCTGAGGGTATGTGTTCAAAACCCACTAAGTGACTCAAAGAAAAAAAACTTAATTAATATTACTGGGTCCATCATCAAATAGCTTAATTTTATCACTAACTACAGCTCAAACCAAAAAAGTGAACAAAACCCATATTCACCCTTTAAATCCATACTAGTTTAAGCCATCTACACAACATGCCATTATGGAGGGGAGGGCTTAATCCTCATCAATCCTCCCTATATATAACTCTCCTTAACATCCCATTATCAAAACGTACACAACATCCTCAACTAGCCAAGCTTCCAAAAACCAAACAAAACCCACAAATACAATCCCCACTTGTCAATTTCATCAATAGTAGAACCATTAAACATCTGTATAAGGCAATCAAATTCATGCATATTCCTCAATTCATATAACAATAATATATGAAACCAAGCTTGGAGTCACCTATATCTTGGAGTATATCCTTAATTTTCCGGTGAGGTTGCCGGAAAACGGCAAAATGAGGCCACGTCATTTAAACGGCTCACATCATCTCAGCAAATAAAATATAAAGGCCCATGTTACAAAAGATATGATAATGTTGAGGAAGTAAAGTACATGACAATATCTGAAACATAAATGCATGTTTAAAGGAAACATAAATACATGACAATATCTGAAGTAAAGTACCAAACAAATACAGAGAATTTATTTGGTATAATTAGTGGATCAAGTGCATCTAGGCATAATCCAATTGCATAATTAATCAACAACTTTGAGGATATCCTTCCAAGGAACGTTTCCCTCTCCATTATTGGAATTTTAAACGCTATTACAAAAATGCCATTTGGACTTTAACCTTTAACATGTCTCATACTCACTAAAATAATGCCAAAGTAGGGAAGGTGGACCCAAAAAAAAGCCCTTAATCATATATTAATTAGCACACCTCTCATAATCCATTTGAAAAGGCAAAAAAAAAGTCAACATATATTTGCAATTTGCATCAATATTTATTGACTTGTTTAGGCAGTTTAGCCAGTCAAATTAAGCAACTAATTAATTAATTAAATTTAAACATTCTCATTCATATAAAAAACATTGTGCAGCCCATTATTTTTCCATGTAAAATATATATACGTTTAAATATCTAATTATTGAAATTTTTTAGGATAATTCCTGATAATGTTATTCAAATCTTGGTAAGTGTTTTTAATTAAATAATTCAAAATCTATCATCGTTTTATTATACAAATTAATAAATAGGAATATTGAACTACTAAGTTTTAAACTATTTAATTAAACATAATGATAAGATTTTAAGAGGTTTTTATTATCTAAAAGGTATAGAAGATAAATATATGTTAATGTGATGACATTTAGAGTTATGGAAAAGGGCAAAAAGGTCCATCCAAGAAATACAGGTAAATTCGTTAAAAATACAGGGCGAGGAACAAAGCTTTACTATGTTTTGCTCCTTGTATGCGCTCCTATGCCTGCCTTAGATTTCTGAACCTGTTTGTGATTCTGTCTGTCTTGTATATTGTAGGTTAACCCGGGCTTTCCTCTCTCTCACCCATAAAAATCCTAATGCCCATTTTATTTTTTGAGCCGAATCCTCGTTGAAAATTTGTCTTTTTCTCTTTGCCTTTGGAATAGCTGATGATGATGATGATGATGATGATGATGAAATCATGGGACCCTGATGACTTTTCTCTTTGCTTTCAATGCCTTTGCCTTTGAATCCCACAAAAAAGCTTCTTTTATTTTTCCCACCGACTATTTGTTCATTATTCCATTTGTATAACGTTCAAGTCAATATTTTCGTCCCTCTCTCTATAGTTTCTTGCGCTTTATGTTTGGGGTTTCTGGGTTTTGTATTCGTGCTTGTTCTGGGTGGTCATTATAAGTGGTTCGGATTGTACTTGAAGTTTTGTCTGCATTTTTAAAAATTTTAATTTCTGGGTCGTCGGTCTTGGTCGGTGAATGGTGGGAATCGAGTCGCTTTCTTAGAGTTTACTTTCGTTTATAGTTATAAAAAATGTATTAATAAAAAAGGTGGTTGGTGATGAGGAAATCTGGGTTCTGGAACTAGAAAGGGCTAGTTTTGTTTTGTTTTTTTCCCAGATAATATTTTGATTGGAGCGCTTTTCTTTCTTACCATTTATTTTTTTCCATATTGGTGGGCTTTTTTCAAATATTGATTTTTGGGTTGTCAGGTCAATATTGGATTAGGAATTGGGTTGTTGTGATTGGGTTTCAATTGGGTTGTTTTCCCCCCTATTTTATTCATCTGGAAAACATTTGTTGCTGAAAAATCTACTTTTGGTAGGAGGAGGGTTAGCAAATTTTGCTATTGTGAGCTTTCTCGTTTTGATGACGATGAGAATTTTAGAATTTATTTTGATAATGACTTCTTAAGATAGCACGTATATAAAATTTATCTAGGTTTGTCCTATTTCTTTATTTTTCTTTGGAATTTAAGGCTTCTTATTGGGTAGCTGAGGTTTCCAATTTGGTTTATTTATGATGGATTTGAGGTCTGAGGATGTTGGAGGTGTTAAGACACAAAAGAAGATGGGCAATCAAGAAGAGAATTCAAAAGTAAAGGGTACGGGAAGTGTTAGTAGTAAAGGTATGATGATCCGAGCAGATAAAATTGATTTGAAAAGCTTGGATATGCAGCTGGAGAAGCACCTGAGCCGGGTTTGGTCGAACAACATCGATATCCAAAGGCCGAAAGAAGACTGGGAGATTGATTTATCTAAATTGGATATCAGATATAATATAGCTGATGGGACCTATGGCACTGTATACAGGGGTACTTATGACAGCCAAGATGTTGCAGGTAATATCTCTCTCTATTTTCTTTTCTCCTAATTCGTATTTTTGTTTTTGCTTTGTTTCTCGAGAAGATATTGATAAGAATAGGATGCTTATTATAGCTTGTTTGGATTCTTGTAAAGGTCTAAATGCTAAGGCCTTTTTCTTTTATACTGCTTGACCAATCCGAGATATTGTAGTATTTTTTGAAGCTTGAACATCTTGCTAGGACTGCCAATTGATATGTTGCTTTTTCCTGTCATCGTGTTCTAGCTTTACAAGCATGAGTGGTGGAAAAATATATGAATTAGCTGGACACGTCCTCTATGTAACCCTGGTATCAGATCCATATTACATGTCATCATTACTTCTACTCTGATAATTAGCCCTTAAGTTGCACTTTCCAAGTCCGTCTCACATGATGAATTGAGATTTCTTAGAGAAAATGAGAAGAAAATCTAAGCATTTGAATAATCTAATTTGTTTCTTTTTAATATGAATAAAAAAGTCTTAATGGCATGGGCCAAACTTGTTGGGAAAAACTTGATTATATGATCTACCAAACCTAATTGGTATTTGAGGCATAAAATGTTCTGCATAATTCATGGTATGTCTGCCAATTTATTTTTGATTCTCTTTTTGGATGGAGAGTGCTTTTGATGATGAAAATGATTTTAGTGTTGAGGTTTAAAATTGATTAACAGATTGATCATATTTTTAAATTTTGATATTAAGATGGAGTAAGACCTAACTAATGTTTTTTTTTTAAGTAATAATTCAATCTCATTAAAAGCGTAGGGTGCCCCTTAGTACACTGGAGGTATACAAAATAAAACACCTAACTAATGCTAATTACTTAAGTTCGGGTTCTGTGGTTGAGAGTGCTATAACTGCTCTAAGGTCACACTATTGCTCGTGTAAGTTTCATTGCAGAATTGATGAAAACCCAGTGGTCTTACTTCCACGTCAGTTTATCCAGCTCACATACCCTTCACATATCAAAAATCATTTCCATAGGAACCAACATCATCCCACCAATGGTTTTTGTGAAGGACATTAAACTGCTATTTAATTGTCTTGTCGCAAGTTTTCTTATAGCCTCTTTTGGCACAGCTTGTCTGCTTTCTATCGATTTTTGGAGTAATTTTCTATCGATTTATAGAATCTTCTGACAGATAAGATTTTTGTTTCTTTATGTTAGATCATGCTTGTGTGTGTCTGTCAAACATTGTCCGCGTTCACATGCTTATTTCCTATCTTTGATCACACATATTGGGGAGTATAACATTTGTGTTATATTCTGGTTCCTTCAGAGAAACCATGTATAATGTCTACCAAAACAGATTTGACAACCTGTTGGGGACTGAAGTGTTTCTGTTATTCAGACAAGAGAATTAATATTTTTTGGCACTGCATGTTCGTTAAAATTTCCTCTCAGACAAGTTTATTGATTGCATTTTGCATCCGGATGCCAGTATAGTATCAATTGAGTTAGTTACTATGTGTATGCAGTTATCCACCTAGTATGTCACAGCCATATAAATGAGTACTTGGCATCATTTGTAGTTTTGAGCAAATCTACGTCTCCCAGCCAGGATTTTAAAATTCTCTAGGTTCCTAACTCAAAGAAGTAAATATCCTGGTTCTTGAAATATTAGGAATTAATTAGAAACTTGTGAACAAGTTAGTATGCTGTTAAAATTACTGAGAAGGAATTTTAAATTGTGTGTAACTCAGGAGACGGTTAATAATTATTAAAATGTTTGAGATTGCACTTGCTTGAGGTTGATATTTTACCATATAAGATCTCATGGTTGCTAATTATGGAGGCTCACTAATAAAATTGATTTCTTATTAAGTTGTTTCCATGTCTTCTTATTAGCTAGACTAGTAGTTTTGCAACACTTGATTCATGTTCATATCAAATTCTCACAGAATTGTCACGTTTAATATTATAGTGAAGCTGTTGGACTGGGGGGAGGATGGTATGGCCACATCTGCTGAAACTGCTGCTCTGCGGGCATCATTTCGCCAAGAGGTTGCTGTTTGGCACAAGCTTGACCATCCTAACGTTACAAAAGTAAAGCCCATATTCTTCAACATGTTACGTTTAATTTATTGACATCTCCATGATGATGAATGACATTTGTTTCAAAAGTGGCTGCTTCGGACTTCACTATTTCCATTTTGTATAACTTGTAAATCTTGACACTAGAAGTCTGTAGCGTTTCCCTTACCTAATTCCTTCTAAGATATAAAAGAGGGATGTGACTTATCAAAAAAAAAAATCCTTCTAAGATATAATACTGTTGCATCAATAGTTTCTTGATTTGATATGGCTTAAATTTGAAGTTAATTGTATTTCTAAATCTTTTCAGTTGTAATTTTTTTTTTTCTTTTTATAAATTTTGATTTCAGTTTGTTGGCGCTTCAATGGGAACTTCAAATCTTAAGATACCTTCTAAAAACCCTTCAATTGATGGTCAAAATTCCCTTCCTTCTAGGGCATGTTGTGTAGTTGTGGAGTATCTCCCTGGTGGGACGCTAAAAAAGTTCTTGATAAGAAATAAGCGAAAGAAACTTGCCTTTAAGGTTGTGATCCAACTTGCTTTGGACCTCTCTAGAGGGTAAGCTCCAGATTTTTCTGACATTCTTAAGGAAAAAAAAAATTATGAATATTTTTTTCCTTGTCATTATGATTTGTAAATTGAATTGACAAACTGATGAGAGCTAAACATCTTCCAATGTTCTGCAGTCTTAGCTATCTACACTCAAAGAGTATTGTACATCGTGATGTAAAGACAGAAAATATGTTGCTTGATGCTCAAAGAACTCTAAAAATTGCTGATTTTGGTGTTGCCCGTGTTGAAGCTCAGAATCCGAGGGACATGACTGGTGAAACTGGTACCCTTGGATACATGGCCCCAGAGGTATTATGCCAAAACTTTATATGTAAACTTTAAATGTTTTTGTGCGGCAAAAACAGTGAACTATTCAACCTTGTATGTTATGACAAATATCCACTCATGATAGCTGAATATAAATTTTCTTCTACTGTAATGCTTTCCATGAACCTAGAAGAAGAGAATATAGAAGCTTACATTCCATTTTTTTTTATTTTTTAAACTTGATTTATATGATGTTTTCGCAATTAATCATTGGTAAAGATATTCCCTGATTAAGAGATGGAGTTGATTTGTTTGGTCACACAGAGTCAGTATTTCTGTGTGGTGGAAACCAAAATTGAAAAGAAAAAAAAAAGAAAAGAAAATAAAGCATTTGGATTTACGTTATTGGGCTCCTTTTGAATTTCAAGTTCTCTCTCTATCTCTCTCTCTTGCACATATGGGGTCCTCTAGTAGATAATGGATGAGATAACATGCCTAGGTTATGATTGTCGGCTATAAAACTGACAAGTTCTTTATGTAGGTTCTTGATGGTAAACCTTATAATAGAAGATGTGACGTGTACAGCTTTGGCATATGCTTATGGGAAATTTATTGCTGTGATATGCCCTACCCAGATCTTAGCTTCGCTGATGTGTCATCTGCAGTTGTTCGACAGGTCAGTTTGTATGATGAATGAGTGATATTTGTCAGCAGAAATTTTGTGCAGTCTCTGCTGTCAGTTTTATATTATTTTATTTGCAATATTGTGACTTAATATGGCTTGAGGTAACTGTTTTATCATTGTGCTTACTTAGTGGTTTCAGATGACATTAGTTGAATGGATATCCTTCTTTTTGTTTTTAATAGCATTAGAACTGACAAATAATGTGACTAATGAAAGTTTTTGAGTTTAACTACTGTGTACACATTATATGCCTAATTCAAGTTTTGGATTTTAACATTTTTGAAGCATGGCCTTCCTTCAAAAGCTCTTTTTGGTGTTAACATGTGAACAAAGCTTATTAGTTATTACAGCTGCGAGCTCTGACCATTTGAAACATTGATTTTATATTAGGAATAATTATTTTTGCCAGGCATATGTGAGGGGAGTCTATCAGTCTGACTATGCTAACCAGAGGACAAGGATCATGTTCTGATCCATATTATTGATTTTTTCATGTTTTCACATGTACTTTTAACCTTGCTATAGAAACCATCCATTTACTGTAACCGTCTAACTGTCACGGGGTGCTAGTTACTGTTATTTGTTTCAAATAACTAATGCTTAAAAAGTTCAAATAGAAATGAGTTTTGTTAGTAATTTAGTAACTTATTTTTATCTTTTATACTTTTCTAGTGATTCCTCTTGGGTAAAGTTGAAGTAGGGCTGTCAATATTTGACATGACTCACAAACCCGATATGAACCCAACATGAAATTAGCAAGCAAAAGTTTTGTATAATCGAGTTTGGGTCAATCATGAGTTAACTCACTTAACCCATGGGTGACTCACATAACCTGTACAAAATATAAATTAATTAATTAATTTAAATAATTAAAACAAAACCCTATAAGAGTAAAAGGCTAAAAGTACTCAATCACACCAGTTGTGCTGCATCTCATTCACTCTTCTCTGATTCCTGTGCATTTTTAATAAATGCATGGAAGTCTTAACAACACTTTTGTAATTACTAGCACTGTTTGTAATATGTAATCATTAAACTTGGAGCCTGATTGTTGTAGGTAATCATTAAACTTTATCAATTGCTGATGATTTAGCTGTCAAGCAGTTTTTAAACATTGTATATTGAGAGAAAATAGGGAAGATTAGAATATGAAGGTTGTTAGTTTTGTCTTTGCGGCATTTAAATTCATATATAGGTTGAAATGGTTGTGCAACCCAATATGACCTGTTTATCAAACAGGTTATGTGGGTCATGTCATGTCACCCGCTAATTTAAATGGGTTGTGTCAAGTTTGAGGAGTTTGACCGTTTAATTAAATGGGTCATGTCAGGATTGACCCTTAACGGTTGACCAATGAGTTGACCCTACACAAACCCAAGACTCCAACACAAAATGTCAGCCCTATATTGAGCTTTATGTATACCATATGTCATCAATCTTCAAGGGAGTTTCATACTGCATGGTTTTATTGACAGAACTTGCGCCCAGAAATTCCAAGATGTTGTCCAAGTTCTATAGCAAATATCATGCGCAAATGCTGGGATGCAAATCCAGATAAACGTCCGGAAATGGATGAGGTGGTGCGAATGTTAGAAGGAATTGATACAAGCAAAGGAGGAGGGATGATACCAGAAGACCAGGCGCCAAGCTGTTTCTGTTTTACCCCTGCTCGTGGTCCCTGATCACTTTTGCACTTGCGCACTTTGTTGAATTAGTTGTGCCAGGAAAAACAAAGAAATTGGTGGAGCTGTTCATTTGATTTTTAGGTCTGCAAAATTGTTTTAGTCACTGAGGTTTATGGGAATTTATATTAAACTGTATTCCAAAGTGATTTGTGTTTGTGCTATGGGTTTGGTATTGGGGATAGAGTCATGCTATACCTATAATGGTTGTTACTCATTACTATTGAGTCTGGGAGGATAACCATGGTCATGTTGGAAGTAAAAGAGAGCTTAGGCAAACTTTGCCTGGGAAATCAGCTTTGTATAGACACCACAAGGAATAAATATACTTAGGTATTATGATATTTATGCTTTTTTGGGCAAAGCACTCATGCCAGCTTTCCATAGTTTCAGTGTAAATTTAGATAATCAAATTACTTTCCGTTCTTCTGTTAAAATACATTTTGTCTCATACCCATTTGTCACGTCATTATGCCCACCAAAGCATCTTCCAAAGTCTGCACTCTGCAATGGAAATGGAAATCTCTGGCCTTGAAGTAAAGCAGGTGAACAGTGAGAGAAGGAAAAGCTTCTCTAGCCTTCAAGTAAAGAGAGATGATTTCAGAATACAGTTGCAAAATCCTGATTGAATTCTAGTGGCCAACTAGATATTTTCATAATTCTACCTAATCCACCAAGTGCCCAACAAAGTGATGCCAATTAGACCAGAATATTTCGTGTGGGAAGGATTGCAGCTCAGAAGTGTGTTAACTGTATATTTGACGTGGTTGTGTGTGGTGTGACAATCTTTTGGTTTTGGTTTTGAGTTACGCAATAAACAAGGGCTTGCTTGCTTTACAAGAAATGGGTTCAATTTTTCAACCTAATTGAGGTATACAAATTTTTACTCTTTACTACGATAATCTCAAACAATAAAATTTTTACAAATCAATCTTTAAAAGTGATACGTCTCCTTAGCATTTAAGAAACATGTTTCTTTTAATAACATAAGAAGACGCGTCGCTTTTAGAGGCTGATTTGTAAAAAACTCATACAAACCAATTTATAAGAAATTTGTGTCCAATAATACCCTAAAGTTTTGGCTTAGAGTGTGAAGGATAGCTACGTTTGATTGGCCTATGTAGGGGTGGGCATCGGTCGGTTTCGGAGAAAGTTGGAAGGAATTTTTCTTGACTGCACTAGAGTCGGTAAAGCGAAAATTTTGCCGACTTCACTGACCGAACCACTCTACTGAAACTGACCAACGCCAACAAGTCGGTTACGGTTTTGGTCGGTTAAAGTCGTTTTGGGCCGGATCCGACAGCCAGTGGTTCTCCATTTCGATTGGAGCTGAGCCGATGAAATCCTCTCACTATGGTATTAGATTCAGATTCGTGTTCGTCTAGATCTGGGTGCGCTCAAGTTCGTCTAGATCTTCTCTGATTCGTGGCCAGGAAGAAAGATCTGCGAATCTGAGAGAGAGAGAGAGAGAGAGTGTGTGTGTGTTGAGTTTTGTGTGTTGAGGATAGGGTTCAGCCGAAGTCGGTAATGTTAGGGCGGTGTCGATTGAAAACCGACCAAGATCAAAACCCTACCGCCTACCGAATTGACACTGTCGGAAATGAGAATTTCGTTCCGCCTACCGTCCTGGCGTGGAGTTGGCAACGGTCGGTTACGGTCGGCCGATGGTCGGCCTATGTAGTGTGAACATTATACCATATAACACCTCCCCCTATATTAATTAGATACAATATTGGTCATTTTCTATTAATTATTAGATATAACTATACTTATGGTCTAAGTGACTGCTAATTATAGTGGATTTAGAAGGATTAGGTAGAGTATAATTGCACTCCATCTTTCCTTTTCTTTTTTTCTTTTTTGATTTAAAGATATAAGCCACTCTATCTGTTTTTAATAATAATAATAAATGTTATCCCATATAATGGCAGGCAAAACTAATCTTATCTTGATGTTGCAGAAGGCAATCAAAATTCACAAAACAAAAAAAATAGTGGTGTCACCACTTGATCATGATCTTCTGTCATTTTTCCTATCATACAATTTACCTTAAACAAAAAGACAAAGAAAAAAGAAAAAGGAAAAAAAAAAAAACTTTGTTGGATAATAAACAACAAATGAATGTGGACGCTACAGTTCTTCTCCTGTTCATGACAAATTTCGGGAGTGTGGGTGTTTTTTTTAAAAAAATATTTTCAAAATAATGTGGCGGCTAATGAGGCTAGATACATGTTCATGCTGACGTAGACCATCAGGTGGACGATGATTTGGAAAGTGATGATTATTAATTTTTGACTCCCTTGTCGTGTTTGTTTTGTTTGGAGCATAGCAAGGCTATCCAAAATTCTTAAGCGCAGACGTGTCAATTGACAACAAGATGGGCCAACTTTATCTACTTTTTGGAGATAGTGGAGTTTTAATGGTATTATCACACTCTTGGTGCCTTAAAATTGTCTCCTACCATAAGTTTTTTTTATTATTTTTTTAATCACTGGGATAAGGATTTGGAAATCTGATTTTGACAATTAAATATATGATTATGGTCATATGTTCGTCATATTTTCTGTAAGACCTGGCCCCTAAATTGTATCAAGAAGTTAAGAACTATGTTGATTTGTCCCTTGTCTTGGTTTTGGGGAAAAATCTAACAAAATAAAAAAAATTTAGAGGGTAAAATTTTAATTTGAATTTTTAAAAAAAATTTAAAGACGTTTTTAAATTTTTTAAGGAAAACGTACATAATAGTGGCTGAAGTCCCCTAAAGCACCATGTAGTTCCGTTACTCCATTTTTATATAGGATGAGTACATACGACGAAAAAAGAAGTAACCACAAGCCACTTATTAAAAAAGAAGAGATGGATGGGTCATCACCATTACCACCATCTTTTTTGATGGCTACTTCCAACCCCCTCAATGTTTTGTAACTATCACTTAATTGAATAAGAATTTGTAAGTCTAGCCACCCCTTCAATGTTTTGTAACTATCACTTAATTGAATAAGAATTTATAAGTCTAGCCACCACTTAACATCACAATTACCTCATTTTGAGGAATGGCTTACGACAGTCACTCTTGTGAAAGTGCGGCTTTGAGGGGGTGATTGGGAGGCGTGAGCCGCTCTTTAGATAGAGGATTAATATGAAATATGAATAATAATAAATAAAAAAACCCTTGGAAATGCATGTGAAGCATTATCATATCATGCCACGCAAGACAGCGTGGAGCACCCCTTATTGCCCTTGAAGATGGGAATTGGAAACATAGACGTACGGCAAGGGATATTGGAGTTTTCAATACGGCATGCGTAGGCTGAGCTACCTTGTTGCCTATTTCCCCTAAAAAACGTTGAGTGTCAATTATTTAATTATCCAAAACCTCCTGGCGCTTTTACTAATTAGTTATTCTTTCTTTCTTCCTAGTCCTTCGGTACCTCGTACCTTCTTGCCCAGCTAGCTAGCTAGCTAGCTCTGGCCACCAATGACGTGGACGATGATAAAGCTTCATCAGTCTTCGAATCTAATCTCGCGTTGGTCAAATGTTGGAAATTGACAACATATCATTAGCCACCCAAAAAATAAAATAAAATAAAAAATAAAAAAAATTGTCTAATAATTAAGCAAAGTCAAATGAACTTAAAAAAATGTTTATAATAATAGTTCAATTGAATGTGAATCACGCTTATTAATTTAAATTTTTATTTTTTAATTTTTGTAAACATATAAAATAATAATAAAAAAATTCGAATTTTCTATTTTTTCTTGTGAACATATAAAATAATAATAATAAAAAAATGAGATGCACAATATTAATAGTTTAATGGTAATTTTTATTAAAAAAAAAAACTTAGGAATAATGACAGTTGGCGTGAGAATCTCATCGGTAAGGGCATATTCGTAAGTTTGCATCTTTCCTTCCCTTCCCTTCCCTTCCCTTCCCTTCCCTCTATAAATGGTTTTCAAGAACCGTAGCAAGTGACCGCAGAGGAAGTGTTTGTGTTGTGCTTTAACTTTAGTTTCCAACTGAGAAAAAAAAAAAAAAAAACGTTAATTTCCCAACACTGCATTAAAACGTTTTCCTGATTCTACGGCATGGGTTTAGGAGGTGCGGAGGAGACGTCGTCGTTTATGTCCGAGTTCATTAGGAAGTGCGGTGGCTGCGTTGTCATTGACGGCGGCTTCGCAACGGAGCTCGAACGACACGGGGCTGACCTCAACGACCCTCTTTGGAGCGCCAAGTGCCTTATTGATTCTCCTCATCTTGTGAGAAGGGTACACACAATCTCTCTCTCTCTCTCTCTCTTTTTCTGTTTGGTTCTTGGGAAAGATGAAAAACAAATGAAAGGAAAGAAAGAAATATTCTCAAATGATTTCCTTTTCTGGGTACTAGAAAATATATGCAGAAAGACGTGTTTAGATTCTCAGATTTTTCTTTTCTTTTTGGTAGGAATACATGAGGGTTAGATTTTCAGGAATTGATGATATTCCAAGTAAATCCCATTGCATTAATGATCACTTGGATTTTCCTCCCCCATGCTAATTAAGACGGATTTCTCTTTCTTGATTTATAGAATAATAAATATTATATTATATATGCAGATTTAATGATTTATTATCTCTAACTAGTACCATAAATATACTTTCATGCACTTTTAATTAATTCAATTTCTTTACTTTTGAACATCCCTACTTCTATTACTTAATTAGTTTTTTTTGGTGCATGAATATGATTAATGCTAGACTTTCGTGGGATTTTTATTTTTATCATCATAGAAAGTGATTTATATATAATTCCTTTTAAAAGTCGATCGGTCCCGAGCAAGGCATAAAATTATAAATTATCTATAACTATAAGGAGCACACAACTCTAGATCCATTACACGTAAAGCGTGATAATGAAGTGAACTTCGTCTTCTTCTGTGAGAATCACAGTGGAAAATAGAGAATAATTTTCTGATGGTGACGTGGCGAAATTTATTGTGTCCACGTGTCAATAGTTGTGGATCGTGCTGGAATCTCATTGGCTGTTATTTATGCATTTCTTGTTAAAATATTGTCGTGTTTTGATTCAACAGGTTCACCTAGATTACCTCAACGCTGGTGCAAATATTATTCTAACAGCATCTTATCAGGTAGCTTTCGATACCCACTTTTTATCTTCCTCGATTTTCATTTTTCACCCCCCATAGAGAATTACTTCTTTTTCTCTCGGTAAAAAAAAAAGTTACCATGTACGTTCTTAATTTGACACAGGCCACCGTTCAAGGCTTCGAGGCCAAAGGCTTCTCTAGCGAAGAAGCTGAAGGTTTGCTTAGGAGAAGTGTAGAAATTGCCTGCGAGTCCCGGGAGATTTACCATGACCGTTGCACAAAAGATTCTTGGGATTTCATGGAAAATGAGAGGAGTACTTCGAGTTCGAGCTCGAGTTCAAGACGTCCAATTCTAGTTGCAGCTCTGTGGGCAGCTATGGAGCTTATTTAGCCGATGGTTCTGAGTATAGGTGTGTAAACTTGGATTACTCCATGGAATAATGTTATTTAATAAATTGTTATACGATTATTATATTGTTGAAATTTTTATTACCACATCATCAAGTTGTATGACATTTAAGTCGTATGACACTATTAATTATATGGTTAGAATTTTAAAGTTTACCGACAACTTGCATATGTGACATGGACAACATGGAAAGTGGGACATTTATTTTTGAGTAATGTGACATATTATACTAATCATTTAATATTAGCTGAGATGACGTATTTTAATTGATATTTTTTTAAGCGGCTGACATGAAAAGCCACTTAAAACACGTCAAGTTAACTAAAATGAAATGAATATGAATAATAGTATTGCTATTTTTTATTTTATTATTATTATTATTTTTATGTAAAGCTAACATCTATTAAAAATTATTGTATGCAAGACAATCAGGTGCATTTTGGTTAATAAATTGGAGTTAAAAGAAAACTATGGGTGATGGTTTGTCTTTAAAGCAAATATAATGCATGCCTAACATGGACAGGCGTGTTGGCCTCATGTTGTTCATTTTCTTTTTAGTTTGACTTTGATAGTATTAGAATCTTGTTGTGATGCATCAACATGTCTCTATATGATTTATTTTTTCTCCACAGCGGAAACTATGGTGATGCAATTACTTTGGAAACGTTGAAGGATTTTCACAGGAGAAGGGTACAGATTCTAGCAAACTCAGGTGCTGACATAATTGCGTTTGAAACAATCCCAAACAAGTTAGAAGCAAAGGTATGTCGATCTGTTCTATATATCTGCAGCAGTCTTAAAGAGTCTAACATGTGTTAGCATCATCCTATTTATCATGTGGTTACAGGAACTCTCTCATGGAATTGCCACCTCATTCATCCATTAATTATTTATAATTTGGAAAAATTTATCTAGCTTGTTTGATATTTTGCATTTTCTATTATGTATGGCACTAGTTTCAGCATGAACATATTTGTTCACTTTCTTTTTTTTATTGCAGGCATATGCTGAGCTTCTTGAGGAAGAAGGCATAGAAATTCCAGCATGGTTTTCTTTCAATTCTAAGGATGGAGTTAATGTGGTCAGTGGTGATCCTATTTCAGAGTGTGCCTCCATTGCAGATTCATGCAAGCAGGTTGTTGCTGTTGGAATCAACTGTACCCCTCCTAGATTTATCCATGGACTAATTACATCTATTAAGAAGGTATGATGGGTTTTTGGGTTGATGTTCATTTATGAGAGTAATTCTGATAGAAGTTCTAAATCTGCTTATTTTTCTCATTAGCTTGTGAAGGAATTGGGTTAGGTTAGGTGCCACTAATGTTATAGGTGACATCAATTTCTGTAGCTGTGCAACATTTTTTCTCTTGTTGTCTCTTCAAATGAGCAGACAAATGAAGCACTAGGATTATACTGATACTGATAGCTTTTACTTTTATCCTGCTTAATTAGCATTTTCAAATGATGTTTTTCTGGCTTGCCTCTTCAAACGAGCAGTCTAATGAAGCGTTGGGATTACAATTTATACATCTATACCGCTCCTGATGCATATCACACTTAACCTGCTTAACATTTTGAAATTTTTGAAGTGATGTTTCTCTGGCTAACTAATTGGCAGGTAACAAGTAAACCAGTACTAGTATATCCCAACAGCGGTGAGACTTACGACGGTCAGGCCAAGCAATGGGTGGTGAGTTTCCTGCTCCACTCTAATGATCCTAAAAGGCCTTTTAGGATCATTAAGAACAATTGCATACTCACAATGTGAATGGTATAGTTTCAAAGAAGTAGCTCATATCAACCCTTCATTGTCATTAACTGCTGCCTGTTGCAGTCTTCTAAAACCCCACTTTTCACTGATTACCACCATATGGTTCTCAATCTTCCAATTAAAACAGAAGGGTTGTTTGTTAAAGCAATGCACTTAATCCACCTGCTGCATGGTTCACACATTGATGGATGATTGAATTCCATAGACAGTAGGTTCTGATAATGTTTGATATTGTCTCAAAGAGCTGAAGTTCAATATTCTCTTTTGGCAGAAATCAAGTGGAGATGTAGATGAAGATTTTGTCACATACATTGGCAAGTGGAGGGAAGCTGGGGCTTCTCTTTTTGGTGGGTGCTGCAGGACTAGTCCCACAACCATTAGAGGCATAGCCAGGGCGCTTTCTAGTAAAAACTAATGTAGTTTTACCCCAGGGAGGCACATCAAGCATGTTCTCCTACTGTTAAGCTTCCATTTGCTCTGGTTCCCCTCCTCATGCAAAGAAGCAGACAGAGCAATCTATTTGCCAAACAGAAGAAGAAAGGGAGCTGAATGTTCCACCCGTTCACAGGAAAATAGTAGTGAAAAGAATAAACAACACCGAGCTAGCATGTCAGACTGAGATGTTAAGAATAAGAAGCTAGAAATAGTATTTCACTTGTTACTTCCTTGTCTCATACCATCGAAGAAATAGCGGCAGAATCCGGGGTTAGGGGAGAAAAATGGTCCTATGTATTCTTGAATAACAATAGAATGTGATTTCGTTTGAAATGTGAGAGAGAATTAAGAGAACTGCAACATAGTCGTACTACAAGTCCAAACCAAAAAGTAAATGTATGATTGGTGTATGTGGTTTTGCTCTGTATTATAAAGTGATAAAATTGTTACTTGTAATTTGAAAGTTTATTAATTTGATACTTCCAAATCTAACTGAATTTTTAGGGGTAACTGGACCACCCCTAACTCTTGAAAGCCTATACAAGAGCAATTGGACTACTGTAAAACTAAAAAGAGGTTTTGCCCCTAAGTAAGAGTGGCCCGACCACCTTAAAAACTTTCCAAGGGGGTGGCTGAATCACTCCTCAAGCCAGAGGGTAGTGTAGCAACCCCTAAAACTTTTTTAAGGATGGTCATCTTCACCCCCCCACCGGGGGGGTGATTTAGCCGCCCTCAGTTCTTAGTTTTTTTAGAACTTGTTTTGTATGATGTCCAATGCAAGAGTTGAGAATTTTGTTGTGGTTGATGTACCAAAACAGAAATGTAATGTTTATTTATAACCAACGAGGTGGAGAGCACTCTACAAAGAATATAGTAACCGAAAGCTACAAAGAGGGGTATTTACGTGTAAGTGATGCGCGGCAATATCTATTTTGGTTGCTTGAGTTAGATTATGAGACAACAGGGGGTGTGCTTGCTTGAGTTAGATTATGCTGGAACAGAAGTAAAATGCAGTTAAGGAGGGGCTGCTGTCACAGGAAGCATGTAGAGCTGTTTGGGCATGAATCCTAGTTGTGAGTCAAAGAGTTGGCATGAGTCAGCTTGAAGTCTAGACTAGAGCTGATTTTGTACATATGCTAATATTTGATTGGTGTTTGGGCCTTTCTGAGTTTGGGCACTCTTTTTTTTTTTTTTTTTATTACATGTCCGCACGCATAAGAGAGAGATGGGAGATTCGGACTAGTAACTTTTACTTTATTAAGCGTGGTTTCAGCCGATTGAGCTACTTCTGGGATGAGTTTGGGCACTCTTGTTAATATGACAAATCAAAATCACCATTTTGCAGTACCAAGTCAATTACCATATAAGCGGAACCAATTCAAATACTTTATCCTTGGAAGTTGGAAGAATAGCTTATTTAATTAGCACTTGGTGCAGCAGCCAATACCACCATGACCACAATGGCTGTGACCCTTCCCCTGCCTCCTGTGGTCTCAGCCACCCCGAGCTCCATAACTCTCACCAATCTAGATGAGGCCATGCCCAAGACCACAGCCAAGGACTCTTCTTCTCCAACTGGGCATTTCAAAAACTGCAAAACCATGAACGAACTCAGGCAAATACACTGCAACATCACAAAGAAAGGCATCTGCCACAGTCCCTCTTCCGTGACCAAGCTGATTGCCGCGTGCGCCGAAATGGGCTCCTCCGAAAGCTTACATTACGCTCGAAAGGCGTTTGAATGCTATAATGGAGATGGGGGAACTACTGGGTTGTTGTTCATGTACAATTCTTTGATTAGAGGTTACTCTTCTGCTGGATTTGGTAGTGATGCTATCTTGCTTTATATTGAGATGGTGGTTGCGGGCATTGTGCCCGATAAATTCACATTTCCCTTTTTACTGAGCGCGTGCACGAAGGTTGTGGGGTTTTGTGAGGGAATTCAAGCTCATGGAGCAGTTGTTAAGATGGGTTTAGAAGAAGATGTGTTTATTGGGAATTCCTTGGTTCATTTTTATGGGGAGTGTGGGAAGATAGATTATGCACGGAAGGTGTTTGATGGGATGCTTGAAAGAAATGTTGTGTCGTGGACTAGTTTGATTTGTGGTTATGCTAGGAGGAATTGTCCGGAGGAGGCGGTTTATTTGTTTTTTGAAATGGTGGAGACGGGTGTGAGACCCAATTCGGTTACAATGGTGTGTGTGATTTCGGCTTGTGCAAAGTTGAAGGATCTTGAATTGGGTGAGAAGGTAAGTGCTTACATGGGTGAGGCAGGAGTGAAGCTTAACTCTCTTTTGGTGAATGCGCTTGTTGATATGTACATGAAATGTGGAGCTATTGATAGTGCAAAGAGGCTTTTTAATGAATGTGTTGATAGAAATCTGGTTCTGTGCAATACTATCATGTCAAATTATGTGCGCCAGGGGCTGGTGAGAGAAGCTCTTTCTGTCTTCGGTGAGATGCTGCAACAGGGACCACGACCTGATAGAGTTACAATGTTATCTGCGTTCTCAGCATGTGCACATTTAGGTGATATTCTCTTTGGAAAGCAGTGCCATGGTTATATTTTGAGAAATGGGTTTGAAGGTTGGGATAACATATCTAATGCGATGATAGACATGTATATGAAGTGTGGCAAACAAGAAATGGCTCGCAGAGTCTTTGACTGCATGTCAAAGAAGACTGTTGTGTCGTGGAACTCATTTATTGCAGGTTTAATTAGAAATGGTAATGTGGAGTCAGCTTGGGAAATTTTCAAGGAAATGCCAGACAGTGATCTCGTCTCCTGGAACACAATGGTCTCTGCTTTGGTCCAAGAGAGCATGTTTGTGGAAGCAATTGAACTTTTCCGAGCGATGCAGAATGAAGGAATTAAAGCAGATAGGGTAACAATGGTGGGCATTGCATCTGCCTGTGGATACTTAGGAGCTCTTGATCTTGCTAAGTGGATCCTTACTTACATTGAAAAGAATGATATTCATTGTGACATGCGGCTTGGCACAGCCTTGGTTGACATGTTTGCTAGGTGTGGTGATCCTCAAAGTGCGATGCAAATTTTCAATAAAATGGCAAGAAGAGATGTTTCTGCTTGGACTGCAGCCATTGGAGCAATGGCCATGGAAGGAAATGGGGAACAAGCTATAGATCTTTTTAATGAGATGCTTGGGCAAGGGGTGAAACCCGACGAGGTAGTCTTTGTGGCACTATTGACAGCATGCAGCCATGGCAGGTCTGTGGATCAAGGGCGGCATATTTTGAGGTCAATGAAGGAGATTCATGGAATCTCCCCTCAAATTGTCCATTATGGATGCATGGTTGATTTACTCAGCCGAGCTGGGTTGTTGGAAGAAGCTCTTGATCTCATAAGGAGCATGCCAATGGAACCTAATGATGTGATTTGGGGGTCTCTTTTAGCTGCTTGCCGGAATCATAAAAATGTTGAAGTGGCAGCATATGCAGCTGAAAGGATAACTGAATTGGCTCCTGAGAGGACTGGGATTCACGTGCTTCTCTCAAACATATATGCATCTGCTGGGAAGTGGACTGAAGTTGCAAAAGTGAGGCTACAGTTGAAGGAGAAAGGTGTCCATAAAGTACCCGGATCAAGCTCAACAGAGGTTAATGGAATAATCCACGAGTTTACCTCTGGTGATGAATCACACTCAGAAAACACCCAGATTGCATTGATGCTACAAGAAATAAACTACAGACTCAGAGATGCAGGCCATGTTCCAGATTTAACCAATGTTATGCTTGATGTTGATGAGAAGGAGAAAGAATACTTGCTCAGCCGACATAGTGAGAAATTAGCCATAGCTTTTGGACTAATCAGTACGGGTCAAGGCATGCCTATTCGTGTTGTTAAGAACCTCCGTATGTGCACTGATTGCCACTCATTTTCCAAACTCGTGTCAAGAATATATGAAAGGGAAATCGTTATTCGAGATAATAACAGGTTCCACTTTTTCCGGCAAGGGTATTGTTCCTGTTGTGATTATTGGTAGTAAAGCACCAATGAAAGAGAGAGAGAGAAGAAAAAACGCAGAGCCTTCACTTGTAATTTACAACTCCTTGACAACTTTTTAGCTAATTGTAAATTTCAGCGTAATAAATATATTTATATATAATTCCAATTTAATTCCAACTATCTGCTCAAAAAATGAACACTGCAATAGTTTGGCTTCAATCGAATAGAACATTGTTTGGTTTGGTATTAAAAAAAAAAAAACAGAGAATAGAAGCGCCATCATACATTGTTACAAGAGAATTAAGTTTTCTTCCATACAAAATTTATGAGATACAGGTCTTGACCAAACAAACATAAGGAATAGGAATCTACAATAACATTTTTACACAATCAGCACCAGGCCAGTGAAAACAGAAGGGCCAACCAAGCCTTTCAATATATGGCTCATAATTGTGGGAAAATGGAGTCGACAAAAGCATGGTGCATTGGGTCAAAAAGCCAAAGTTTGGCTAGATGAAGATGAGATGAGGTGCGGCGATGGACTTCTTCAGTGAGCCAGATGGTGGCTTCAGCTTTGCAAGGGTGAATTATGGTATCCAAAGGCCTATGTTCATCCTCACTGCCAATTCTCATTTGGTCCCACTGTTTTAGGAGATTATTGGTGAGGTAGTGCAAGGGCTGACCATATAACTGCTTAATGGATTTGCCTAATCCCATCCATGTGGTAAATGGAATGACAGAGCCACGGTGTGTAGGGATTGGGATCTGCTTCATGTATTCCTGATACATTTCTGCCCTTCTGATCAATGCATCTGCATCACAAAGAGCATGTTTATGAAATAAAGGCACTTGTTGCAAATTAGATCAAAAGTGAGGATCCCTGAAGGAAGTCCACAAGAGAGAAAGCTGTATCTCAAAAAATGGAATCAACAGTAAGTTATGAGCCAGAGAAATTTTCTAAGAAGTTCTACATGCTGAGACCTAGAATGATTGTCAGCAAAGGCAAGCAGAAACAAAAACCATAATGACTTTCAAGTTTTTTCATCCTGGGCAACATGCAAGAATCGGTTATACAATATTTCCATGTTGCTTCATGCAACTTGCAGAATCTCAAAATGATCTAGAAGTGAACATGTCTCGACCTGATGAAAAAGACAAGGAGACAGCCATTTTACAAGGAAAGCAGAGCTCCTGAACATGATGATGACAGCAATGTTGAAAATCTACATCTTTGTCCAAATCTAGTATTCACTAACACTATATATCATAGATTCTTTGTAGATTTTCATTCTAAGAATGTTGAAAAAGAAAGCAATTTACATTTTAAGTCACTCCTGTGCAATCGAAAACAAGCAAAACTAGTGGCTAAATAATCTTTAACCAATTGAGGCTGTAATGCTTAAACTGCTTCACCGTAAAACCATGTAATGGAACAAATTGCATTATAACACCATGCTGTGGGCTATGGGCCATGGAGTTACTATTCTAATAATACTCTGTCTATGCTGTATCTCTTAAGCCAATGCAAAACATAAGTTAGAATCTTTGTTTATTCAATACAAGTTGATAGAAGGTGATTATAATCACTTAGTGACACTCAAACTTCAATAAATAAGTAATATCCTGAAAACAGAGTAGAGGCGTACCAGTTTCAACTGGATAGGTATTTCCAGAAAGTTTCTAATAAAAGAATCCAAACTGAGGTGCTTTCCTACACTATAAATTTGATCAAATGTATACCAACTAATAGTAAAACTAGGCTTCAAATCCCAATGGCAAATACCTTCAGATCTTATTTCTGTGGCAGGTTGATTTAATGACATATTATTCATTGGCTGCTTGCCATCGCACCCATCATTGACTGGCTGCTTGTCATCACACCCATTGTTGGCAGGATGCTGGTTGTCAAACCCATCGTTGACTTCTATCTCTGAGTCCGAGGAAGAAGAATCATCTGATGATATAACATCAATCTGCTCGTCCCATGGCATTGCCCTCTTCATGGTGTAGAAAATGTATACTGAAGAAGACAAATCACTGCTTTCGCATCCACATCAAAGAAAATCAAGAAGTGCTTAAATATTTGTAGAGCAAAAAAGCTCAAGGCTCCTAGAAGGATCAAAGCAACTTCATTTATTGCAACAGAAGCATGCTCAGGTGCAGACACACACACAACACATAGAAATGTGTAATGAAGTAGAAAGATGAACCACCGCACACATTAATCCATAAAGTTTTGGTACTTCTTGAAAATCTAGAATAACCCCAATCTTGAATTAAACAGAAAATATCTCATATTTAACACCGAATTCAGATTATCAATATTATTGGTTGTCAATGCAAACACCACGGTTATAAACATAAAAAATCCACGGGATCAAGGTTTACTTTGCAGGGATGAGTCCGAAGGGCCCTGCCATAGAGAGGTTCCCCAACATAAAAATAAAAATAAATAAATAAATAATCCAAGAAAGCATAAAATCAATCCATACAAAGATTTTAGTATCGAAGTGGAAACTTTTAAAGCACTATTCAAAAGAAAAACCACTCCCGGACAAGCCAACACTAACGGAATTCCACTAGAAGATTAAAGTGTTACAACTAGTTTACTTACAAAACCTTTGTAACCTAGACTTGAACTATACTCTTGGCCTAGGATAAAAATCAATGCTAAGAGTTATCCTACGCTTTCTGCCGTCTACTGCAAACTATGGAACTGGGTTAATTACTCCCTCTAAAACCATTCTAGGCACTCCTATTTCCATATTCTTAAGCAGGCCAGTCTTCCAAATCTGGGCAAACAAAAAAAAATGCCTTTTTTTTTACCATTTTTCTCTGGTGGATAGAAACTAAAATAAGCCATTTGCCTTGCAAGTTTGCATGGCAATCTAAAACAATTTATCATGCATAAACGATACCCATTTCATCAATGAGAAAACACCGGTACCCCAGATCCACTCCCGCCAGTAAAAAATTGTACGCTTCTCCAAAATGCCCAAAAAGCTAGGCCTCCCTGATTTTCCATCCTTGGGTCTTTATCAAAATTACAAAAAAAAAGATGAAAAGATCAAAACTTTAGGTAATAAATTCTGAAAACCATGCACTTCCATGAAATCCCATTTATGATTTATTCACAATAACAAAGGGAAAGTAAATCATCAAAATGAAAGCAGAGAGAGAGAGACTTACCTTTGAACAGCAATAGAAATATAGAATAGGCGATTTTTTGGTTTTTATCAAATTGGGTCAATTTGTCAATGCAGAGAGAGACGTCTGAGTTTGGTGCTGGTGATTGTTATGGAAGCTTAAACCGTATACAAGACAGGTACAGTTAGGTCCAACAGGTCAGAGTCAGAGACTCTCTCAGACCCATAGGCCCTAGTTTTTGCTTCGTTATAGGAAAATAAGCCGCGGACACTTTCCCGGCTGAACTAATCTAATCGGCCGGCACGCATTTCCATAATTAGGGCTTTCTCGGGTTTCAACGGCTCCGACGCTCCGTTTAGCAATGAATTTGGCAAGTAATTTTTTGTTTGGTTGGAAGTGATTGCGAAAAGTAACAAAAGTTTTAAAAAAATTTTATGAAAAAAGTTAAGAAGTTAAAAAGTTTTTTTTTTAAATTTTTTAAGGTCTACATTTTTTCTTCAAATTACCACTCAATTAATAATGTTTTTTTTAAACTTTTGATTGTGACAATGTCTTCTAAACTATCAAAATATTGTCAATGTCCCCTTTAAGACTAACAAAAAGATAAAAATGCCTCTATATATTTTTTAATAAGACAAAAATATCCTATAAAATAAAAAAATTTAAAAAATACTATTTATAAAAGAACGATTAAAATATTTTTAATACTAAATACATATTTTTTAATAAAATTTATTAACTTTGTCAAATTTATTAAAACATATTGCATTACAAATGATTTTTTAAAATTTTTAATTTTCCACCCTTTGGATTTTTATTTTTAGTTTTATGTTTTTTTTTTTCTTTCTAGAAGTTTTAGTGTGTGTATATATATATAATTTTACTAAGGGTAGTTTTGTTATTGGGAGAAACATTGAATTTTTGATAGTTTGAGGAGAATATTGTCACAATTGAAAGTTTGAAGAGACATTATCAATTTATTAGTAGTTTGAGAGAGGTATATGGACTTTTTCCTATTTTTTTTAATACATTTTTATTTAAATAGTAATAAAAATAATATAAAAGAATTAATATGATATAAAAAATATAAATATTAAGAAGTTGAATTTATTTATTTTTAAATGGATTGCCAAACGGAGTTGGGAGGGCTCGGAGAAAGTGTTTGGTTAAGAGTTTTGAGAGTCGAAAAAATGAATAAAATGACTGACATGTTATAAAATATAACCTTTTTTTTTTTTTTTATAGAGAAAAATGAAGAAAGTTTTTTATTAATGTGAAAAAAAGTTTAATTTTTTAAGAGAAATTCGAAGAAATCTTTATCAATCGTACACGACTTTCTAGGGCTACCCATCAAGTTTCACGGAATGGGCTCCTCTCCATTTCAAGGGAAATGGATAGGAGTCGATTGGGCAAAATTTAAGGGTAGAATTGTCTTTTCACTGAAACTTTTTTAGTGAAAAGACAATTCTTCCTTAAATTTTGCCCAACCGGCTCCTCTCCATTTCAAAAGAAATGGAGAGGATCCTTCTGCAAGTTTCACATTTTAGATGGGAGATTTGGTTTACATGGTAAATTTGGTTACCTAACAAAAAATAAAATAAAAATTATAGCATACGTGTTATAGTTTTTTCAATGATTTAAATTTAAATTTTAAAATTTATTTTTCTAGTAGTCCAAATTTAATTTTATTCTCTATTTAAATTAAAATACGAATAGCTTAAAATATTACCAAGAGTAAAAGACTTAGACCCGGAACAAAACATGATTTTGAGCGGTATGTATAGCATTATTTGTGCTTGAGCATTCTCATTTGACTCCTTGTTTTGAAAAAATTCCTAATTTGGGGGGTTGAAAATGTTAAAATGCATATTTTTACTCTCCGACCAGCTCCCTAGTTTTGCTGAAAAATTTGAAGAGGATGAACAATGCTCCCCACTAGTAGGGAGTAAAACATGAGTAATTTTAAAAATCTCTCTTATGTTATTTTTGTGTTTTTTTAAAAATGAGGTGACTTTTAAAATTATCATTTGATCAAAATTTAATCATGATCAATCAAAAGTCCAATAATAATCTTAAGATCTACATCATCTTAAGAGGGATACAAAAGAAACTTGTAGCATTATTTAGCAAAATATTCTTCACTCCTCAAATCTTAAATATATTAAAATTTTGATATTCTCTTTCTCCACAAATTTGACATTCTCTCTCCTCAAAAGAATAAAAAAAAAAAAATCCTTAAAAAATTTAAAAATGGAAGAGTGAAAGTGAATCTCTAATTTGATAAGTCAAATGTGACGTGCTTTGAAAAAAATTAATAACTAAAATAAAAATATATGATTTTTTTACTTAAAATAAAGAGTTAATTTAGGGAGACATATGAGAATGCTAAGGGCTAAACAATTTAAGAAGAAATTATAGGAATGCATGGTTTGCGAAATGCAAGGGCTAAACAATTTACAAAAATACGACTCAAATTTTTTTACATAAATATAACTCAAAAAAAATTTGCGTGCAACAAGTTAAGTAAAGATTGAAGAAATTTTTGTACATTCCTTTTAAGGCGAGTGTCGGTCGATAATGTCGATTTCGGTAGAAAAATTATATTTTCACATTTCGTATCGATAATATTGGTGAAGTAAAAAATTTCACCGACGTATTTCATCAACCTTTTGTTCTATCACCGATTGACGGTCGGTAATGTTAGTTTAGGTAATATTGGTTGGTAATGACAATTAGTAACGTCGGTAGGTGAAAAAAGAAAAATTTATTTGGCAAAGTCGATCGGTGTCGATTAATGAAATTGATTTGGTTAAAAAACCTCTGAAAAATTCAGAATAGAAAAAATCATACTACCTCTCGTCTATCATCTAAGTGGTCACAGTCAGTTACATTTGAAACTTAATAAAAAATCTGTCGGTTGGTGGTGAGTTGGTGAATTTGATCGGTCCTCTTCCTATTTCAATTTCTAAATAAAAAAATTGTCTCCTTTCTAAAATGTTACTTTTGCCTGTTCCTTCTAAAAACCATTTGTAAAATCCTCAAGCTGGTGAAGCGATTTTGTTGTAGAAGCAGCGAGGAAAAGAATCATCCATGTCCAAAATGTTCTCACAGTTCCAACTTCCCAGGCTTCTCTGCCATTCACTTTGCCGAAGAAAAAACAGTGCCAATCTGCTGCCTTTCAACTTCTTATACAACCCTTTCTGCACCAGGGCTGACTCGACCCAAATCGCCGAGTCGACCGAGCTTCCAAGCTGGGTGAAATTCAGTGAGACCCAGAACTCTGCAACCGCAGATTCAGATGATGACTTTGTCATACCTTCACTTGCTCATTGGGTTGAGAACCACCAACACCATGCTCACGGCAAAGTTGTTAAGCCAACGCTAAGCGAAACTGACGTAGACAAAATCAGCAAAATCCTCAAGAATCGGTACCCATCGCCGGATGATGTGGTTCAAGCTCTAAATGGGTCTGGTTTTATTGCATCAACCAGTTTGGTTGAACAGCTTCTGAAGAGGTTTAGCAACGATTGGATCCCCGCTTTCGGAGTTTTCATTTGGGCAAAAGTGCAAACAGGTTATAGGCATTCTCCTGAGCTGTATGACTTCATGGTTGATGTCTTAGGAAAATCGAGGAAGTTTCATACCATGTGGGAGTTGGTGGAGGAAATGAATCAGTTAGGAGGGTATGTCACATTGGTCACAATGAGTAAGGTCATGAGGAGGCTTGCAAAGGCTGGTAGGTACGAGGAGGCAGTTGAGGCATTTAGGAAAATGGTGCGGTTTGGGGTGAGCAAAGATATCGTAGCAATGAATGTACTGATGGATGCATTGGTGAAAGAGAATAGTGTTGAGCATGCACATGATGTTTTCTTGGAGTTCAAGAATGTGATACCTTTGGATTCTCACTCTTTCAATGTTTTGATAAATGGGTGGTGCAAAGCCAAGAAATTAGACCATGCCAAAAAGGCTATGGAGGATATGGAGAAGCATGGGTTTCAGCCCAATGTATCCTCCTATACATGTTTCATTAAAGCGTATTCTCATGAAAAGGATTTTCGCAAAGTGGATGAAATTCTTGATGAAATGAAAGGTAAGGGGTGCACACCTAATGTGGTGACTTATACTATTGTAATGCATGCTCTAGGAAAGGCTAGGCGGGTAACTGAAGCGTTGGAGGTTTATGAGAAGATGAAGAGGACTGGTTGTGTTCCTGATACTTCATTTTATAGCTCTTTGATATTCATTCTTGGTAAGGCTGGTAGGCTTAAAGATGCACGCGATTTATTTGAGGATATGGAGAAGCAGGGAGTTAGTCGTGACGTACTGACGTATAATACTTTGATTTCTTGTTATTGCTCACATTTGCAAGAAGAGACAGCTTTGAAGTTGCTTCAGAAAATGGAAGAGAATTCTTGCAAGCCGGATCTCAAGACTTATGCTCCTCTATTGAAGATGTGCTGCAGAAAGAAGAGAATGAAGGTGCTTTATATCTTGTTAGACCACATGTTTAGAAATGACATTAGTATTGAAGTTGGAACTTACTCGCTTCTGGTGCACGGTTTATGTAAGAACGGAAAACTCGAGCACGCTTGCTTGTTTTTTGAAGAGATGGTGTTGAAGGGAATGGTTCCAAATGACTGCACATACAAGATGTTGATGGAAGAAGTTGAGGGCAAGAGTATGACAAAAGCAAAGGAACACATTGAGAAGTTGATGTCAAATGCTAAAGAACAAAGAAGCATCTAACACACCTTATAGAGTGCCTTGTACACATCAGGATGAATTGGTTCAGCTGTTTTATACGATGGTTCTGGTAAGTTTTTAATACATTTCCAATGTTACAGGCAAGTCTTCATCAGTATAGTCTCTCTCATCCCATCTAGTTTTATGAATCTATTACGATGAAAGAAACCATTTTATTTACTCAGATGATCAATGTAGAATTTCGTATAATGTTAGGCAGATAATCAATATATCATGCCAAAATAAGTGATAAATTTCCGACGTATGATGTGGGTTATTTGAACTTTGAGCACGCTTGCTTTTTCTTTCTCCGGTTAATACGACCAGTGTGTTTGACACAATATTGTCTGGAGGTTTGCTACAATGCATTCCCCCAACCATCTTCTCTCTTTAACATTTTTTAAAAATAATATATAAATGAAAAAAAAAAGAGAGAGGAGATGGGTGGGAGAATGCACAAAAGCATTTGCCTATTGTCTGTCACAGGTTTTTTGGGCTTCCAGCAGCAAGGAAGGTTAGGATATTAACGAACTCCAGGCATGGGATAGCCACAATGAGGGGCTCCAAAAATCCAGAAATTTTACATGAAAAGAATAATACATGGACCACAAGTACTATATGCATCCAAAAATTTTAAAATAATGCTGTTTTTCACACTTATTTATTACATACTTTATACCAGCTGCTGGTATAATATGTTTTAAAATATGTTACATCAGTTAATGTAAAATAAGCATGATAAATGAGTGTGCACAATAGTATTACTCAAAATTTTAAGCTACATCAATTGGACAGCTAGTGTTACTACAAATGTCAGCTGACAGTATCAGCTTTTCAAAGTAATGATGTACTTCCTTCGAATGACACTTTTGGTGGGATTTTTGACATGTTTCAGAACTTCACATCCAATGTCCATGTGCCACATTGAATTTGAGACCTCTTCTAGGTGTTCATCGCATTTCCTGTGAACATCGCATTAGCTCTTCCAGCAGAGGGGGCCGTTTTTCTTTCTATAACCAAGCAGGCTTGTAACTTGAAGCATTGCCCATGTAAATTGTTTGCTTTTTATACTTGCAGATTCTACTGGATCATATTGTGGCCTGTTAAAATTGGTTCACTTCCACCTGACAATTCAAGTTTGCAAAGGGAATACCAGTTCTGACAATTTATATTGTATTATTGACACTAAATTTTTACATTTAATACTGTTGTGTAAATAATACAATGATTGCCAAAGTAATTGACTGAAATTTATAAATATAAAGTAAAGGAAGTTTCTGTGAAATGCTCTGTTCAACTGTTAAACAGAAGTAAATAGTTGGAGATACAGCAGGCTGAGGTGAAGTGACTAATCTAAAAATTGAGAACTTAAGAGTTTGCGTGATGGGAACCTCCTTGCTATTGGCTTCTCCCACCCTAGTCTTTCAAGGAACTCCTCAATCAACCTACGAATTCATGTAGAGGAATAAGACAGGGTGCAAAATGGAAACCAAACAAAGACCCAAGTAAACTCACAGGCTACACATGGCCTTCTGTGATGATGCCAGCTCGCGGTCTGGGAATGAATCCTCCAATCGGAAGCTCAACCAAACATAGAGATCCAACACCTTCCGTTTTTGGTACCAAAAAAGAAATTTTAGTTGCAAATCCACCTTATATAATAATAGTGAAAAACGGAATTCAGTAACATATTTCCTTGAAGAAGCTCAAGTTAAACAGTACCTCTATCTTCAGCTCCTGAGCTTGACAAAAGAATACTATTGACAAATTAGGAACTAAATGACTGTAAAGAGTAATCAATGTTTTCACCTTTAAACCTTTATTGATATCAAAATCATTTACGGACAGGAGAAAATGTACAGTTATCTACATACGCCATTGGCTGTGGGGATGCCGACGGTTCAATGGCCAAATTACAAGAGTTTTCATCCGAATTTCTTGGCCAAATTTACAACTAAATCAATGGAACTTAAATATATATATACAGCTAAAAGTTTAGAACTAGAGTACCTTAAGAACTAACAACAATTCCAATCCCTTCATTATCTAATTAATTCCAAACATACAACAGATGCACCTCCTTTTCTACTGTGCAGTGCCTATAATCACAATAAGCTCTGAAAATTCTATTCCTCAATAAAACTTATGTACCTTTTGATTCTAAAATTATTCCTAAACATTGCAATTTACAATTCTAATATTATAACTATTTCTAGGTTTATTTGAAGTGGTGACTGCAAAAAAGAAGTAATGGCTATTTAAGAAGATTGTAGTCACTTGCAAAGTCCAATATAAAATTTTCAGATCCTCTGTTATGTCTACTTAAGTTGTTACTTGATTATTTCGAACACTGCTACAAAGTAGAAGACTGCATCAATGAGTAAAATTTCTGAACCAATGAAATTTGGGAACAAGACCAAGTTCTGTCCCCCAGGATCAACAGAGATACTTAAAAGAAAATTACCTTGTGTATGGATTCAAGCTCCTTGAGAGCAGCAGGTGTTTTTGGCACCTGAAGTGTTCCTGGTGTAAATATTTCTCGCAGCCGTACTATGCCTTTATTTGCATAATTTTGTGCAAACTGGTGCATCATGATATATCGTATTAATTCATAGTTAAAAACAAACGTCAATAGTTTTTGAAGAACTATAAACTTGATCTTACTTGTGTGAGACCCTGAGATGAAATATCATCACCCATGTCAACTGGACTGCACAACCCATATGTTAATGATACTGAGACTGAACAAGTTAACAAAAGAATAAAGCTACCTAATTGCTCAATCCACCAAGTTTTCCATCCAAGTTGAAGTCCACCAAAACAGGTAATCATATTTTAAAAACTTGGGGGACAAGATAAAACTAAAACAAATTTTGACCTTTTCAGATGGATAAAAGACAATACCTGATGCAGAAAAGGTACTTATCATGCAACCTGAGCGGCAATTCATCAATAACAGCAGCAACTTTCTGACATCAATATCGCAATTAACATCTAAATTAAAAGTTGATAAAAGATAAATACATATTGAAGAAAGTGAAATGACCAAAATTGTTGACATTCTTAGTAGCCAAGAAGAAAGAAACATATTGGGATATGTTCCCCTGATTGATGGGGGGAGAATAATAAAAACATACCAAACTATCTTCGCAATCAGCAATAAAATAATTCTCAGATAATTTGGCGTTGTCCAGAAAGTGTTCCTGCCAAAATAAAGAGCCTCTAACTATCAAATAGTTGGAAACAGATTACAGTCATAATGCGAAAAAGGTCGAGTTTCTACAGTTTTTTCAAAATTTTAACAATCAGATTTACTTCTCAGTTGGCTGAAAGTATTCATTACAATTTTCAAATGTTCCAACTCATTCAATGAGGAATCATGGTTTGTTTTACAACCATTGTTTCTTTACTTGTTTAAACCTTTTTTATCATTTTTTACCAGTTTCAACCAGCACTCAGCTGATTTCCAAGGAAATTAGAAGTGGATTATTAAAACAGAATGGAGTTTTCTTGGTAGCTAAAATATGTACTTGATGGATAGAATCTTTTTTCTTTTTTCATTTTTTTTTTTTTTTTTTTTTTTTCATTTGGGTGATGGGGAGGAGGGTAGATTACTAAAAATACACTCATCAAATTCGGGAAATATTACACTCATCAAAGTGAATATATATATATATTTTTTCTTTTGCACTATCACATGCAGATGCAGTGTATGGCGGGCAGGAGAGTGAAGCTCCAACATTCAACAACCTCCACATACAATGTAAACGAATTTCGCTTCTCTTTTCTTTCTTTTCCTCGCAGGTAAAAATCCATGACATAACAGATTGAATCATAACCCTTAGCATCAGCTATGCAGACACAATTTTAATTGTTCTAAAAAATGTATAACTCAATAAATAGACAGGTACAATTTTTTTTTTTTTTTCTTTTTTGATAAGCATGAAACAAATAAATAGATGGCAATGGAAGATACAAGGAAAACAGAAATTTTCAAGTGAACGCCTACCAATATCTGATGGAGGTCATTTGTTTGGCGTACACGTGAGTACATGAACATGAGTTCGAAGGTAGGAAATAATCCAGCACGCTGCATAAGAAGAGTTACTTCGATTAAAAAACATGATGATGCAATGTAAAATGATGATACAAAAGCACATATTTATTGTAATTGAAAAGCAATTAGTAGTCAGATGCATAAGATGTGTGGTGGCCATTTTGATGATGGTAGAATAACCTCTAGAGTGGGCGATGGGGATTTGAGTGATGAATGAAGCAAGGGTAAATCCTCTGCATCTATACAAGTCACTTCACCATCAGGAAATTTTGATCCATACCGGCCCGCTCTCCCTACATGTAAATTCAACAAGCCATCTGAAGCGTTCATGGAGGATCAGAATATACAGATCATACCATTCCAAGCTCAGGAAACAAACAACAACAGAAAATTATCACCAAGCGACTATTCTTTACTCAATATGCAAGTGTTGGCATAACAGATAATATCTTGATAGCACATAAATTTGGTCGAACATAGTCACCATTAGGTAATTCCAGACAAAGGGAGATCTGCAGCCATGAGCCTCTAGCCTCACCCATGGTTCACTTCAAGGGCAAGCCGTAAGAGAGAGTATCCAACATCTATATTCAAATAATGTAGCAGGCATAATGTCTTAATGATCTCAAGCTCTACATACCACAAGCTCTTCTTCCAAAATACATTAAAAAAAAAAAAAAACTATCAATGCAGCAAAAAATGGGAATTAACAATTAAATAAATATCTGTTGTTATATTGATGTCAAAAAGTGGCAGGTTACCAACAGAAAATGGAAATCCTTTTCACAAAATTTTCCTGCCCGATTTCTACATTAACATGAGCTTTATACCTCTATGAGATATTAAGAACAAGTAACAGTTAAAACTTACAACCATGCTAAAAATCACTACCAAAACAAAATTCTAAAGTTTGGCTAGGATTAAGCTACCTGCAATTTGCTTGATTTCTGAAATGGTAAGATCCCGCTTCTCAATACCATCAAACTTCTTCATAGTTGAAAATATGATCCTGGAGATGTTCAAATTGAGACCCATCCCTATGGCATCACTAGCCACAAGGACATCAAAGTCACTGCTTGCATCGTTGAACATTGTTGCCTGCAGTCCTAAAGAATGTTTTAACTCAGCAAATCCATAATCATCAACTATAGAGGACCATAAGAGAGAAAATAAACAAGCAACAGAAAATTGAGAGACGGTTTACTTTTATGTTTGTGTGTGTGTGTATATATATATACAGGGAGAGAGAGAGAGAGTTGAAAAAGTGGAAAAAACCTTCAAAGTACAATAAGAAAAATCGCACTTCCACTAGGAGAAGTGGCCATTGAAAACGAATTTTGTTATCAGTATATACCAAACACATAACTCACCGTAGAGGAAAACATATTTTAGATAAGGGGGAGAACTGTGAGTTTTTCACAAATGTATAACAGAAAAAGGAAAAGAAAAAAGAGTAGATAAAAAAAGAAGAAGAATCAAGGAAATGTAAATGAGATCAATTGAGAAAATACATCTGTTGCAATGAACTAAGCATAGGTATAACAGAGGCGAGATAAAGCTTTTTAGACACAGGAAGGAAGGCATACCTGTCTGGTTCGAGTCTCAGGCGGCAGTGAACCATAAACTACAGAACAAAGATGCTTTCCCTCATTTTCGATTTTCTTCTACAATGGTGGAGAGGATACAAATGTACTTAGAAAAGTTATTTTACAAAATAAAACTCAAATTATGTCACATGTGCACTGTTTAAACAGAACTTGGAAAAGAGAAAGAAACAAAGTTCCCTTATGTCAAGAAATTAAACTCAATACGTAGGATGTCAATGGCAACAAAAGTTGGACAGTAAATTTTCTATCTTTCGTAAGCCAAGGAGCAGAGTTTAAAACATGGTAGAAGAAGGTTTTGAATGAAGGAAACCCTTCAGTTCTTGAGTAAATAAAAAGAGTGCTTCAACTTCTGCCAGCTTGATCTCTTCCAGCAGCACAACAGTAGCATGAACTCCTCTGGCCACCACTCAGACTACTGAGGACCTGTATATTCTCCCTCTTTCTCATTCTCCTTCTATTGGAAACAGAACTTAGGGGCATAGCAAAATACTAGCCTTTGACAAACACTAAAATAGGATGCCCTAGAACACCTTGAAGCGAAGTCCATAGCAAATACTCATTTGAACTCCATCAATAAGAAGATTTACTGAATCAAACTCTTTCATTCCAGACCACCTAAGTAGAGCCATGAAGATAAATGCACGAGTTACCATCATCCCGTAGGCCTCAAGAATTTTAAATCATTAGCCAAATTTTGTCTATATTATATGGCATACTTACAGGCTAACTAACAAAGTTTCCAAACTGTAACTAGAGAATTCTAAATTGTGCAACTTAGTAAACAATGAAGAAAGATATTATATGACATCTCTGAGTCCAACTTGAAAATTATTCAATTTCTGAGTCTGATTTGAAAATTATTCCAAAACCACACAACACAATTATGTATCGATCTGTCCGCTGAAGCATACCACAAATTCTACCATCATTAAAAATATAGATCGATCTAAAAGTCTAAACATAGGGGGTCTTCAAAGTTTCATATAATTTCAGATTGAAATACAGCTTTCTGTCTCCACCTACTTCTGCTGAAATATCCTTACATATCTGAGCAATCTAACTACAATCTCCTCTCCAAAGCTAATTACATGTGCAGCTTGAACATGCTTTTAGAGCTTCTTGGGCTCAAGTATGAAAAGACTTACAAGTAGAAGATAGAAACTTGATATTTATTTATCAATAATAATTCAGAAAAAAAAAAACACAAAGTGTTGCATGTTGCAAGAAGACTGGGGAATCCATCGATCATTTTCTACTCCACTGTGAAGTAGCTAAATGATTTGTGGGAATTAATTTTTTGTCTTTTCTGAATAGAGTGGGCAATGCCCCAACGGGTGGTGGTGTTATTAGCTAGTTGGAGAGGCCACGTTGGTAACCACCATAACATAGAAGTTTGGAGGATGATTCCCCTTTGCTTTATGCAGTGTATTTGGAGAAAACACAATACCCAAAATTTTGAAGATTGTGAGAGAATGCAATACCCAAAATTTTGACGATTATGAGAGAACTGAAGTTGAGTTAAAAGCTATTTTGTTCAAAACCTTTTATGAGTGGATGACTGCTTTCAACAGTTCTCACTTTTCTAATATTTTTTGGATTTCTTCTTTGTATACTTCATGTATACTTTAGGTTACGCCCCTTTGCGCTTTCTAATAAGATTGAATTACTTTTCAAAAAGAAAAAAGAAAAATACATAGTTTTTACCTTTTATTACTTTGCTCATGATCCAACTCCAATCATAAGAACTCTTAGCAAGTCTGTCAACCGAAACTAAAGAACCATAATTAGTTTGATAGCATGTTCAAATCAAATTTGGCATCCATTACCAGTATCAGCTTAAAGCCCATTTTGTAACTCCCAAACATCTTTCCAGAAGCTATGCTCCATGCCTCAAGAATGTGTCCTCTATTAGGATCATGATTCTGACATGGTCTGCCGTTTCTACTTACAAAAAAAAAAAAAGGAAAACATGTTCTACAGTCTCCATTTAACCATGTAACACAAGTCATGTACTTATACAGGTAATTCTAGCTCTTAGCTTGATTGAGTGTAGACATACCCAAGCTAGTAAGCCTCATGTGGATCAGACGTTAGATCTGATATAGTTTGGAAAATTGCTTTATTAAGATAAAAGGAACCAAATCAACATGGCAACAGTTTTAGAATAGTTTCACACCTACCACCCACATGGTCATTCTACGCATTTTTTCTTTCATCCTTTTTTTTTGGGGGGTTTAAGCACATATCTTTTCATCTAAACACACAGACAAAATAAATAAATAAAATGGTAAGATAGCTAGATAGGCTCATGTTCACAGCAAATATATCATTGCAAACAAGAAAATTTAGACAAGAAAAATAATGATTCAGGACAAAATAATTAAACACACGTCAAGTGGGATTAAACAAGAAAGAAAACATGGGAGCAGAACATAACAATAAAAGTAGAAACAAAAGAGAAGTAACTACTGACCTTTAATCTGTATATCTCACGACGCTGAAAAGGTTACAATGCAATCGCCTGTTTGTATATGAGAGAAGGATCCAAGAGGGACCTTTGATGGAACTAGTGGTGAAAGTCGCTCATAATATTGAACCTTGTGTGGCATATAGAATAAAAAAAGGTTTTCCACGGAAAAATAAGTAACATGATACAAACACCACAACATTAGCATACAACTTACAGCCACATAATGGTAGACTAGCATAACAAATTACAAGATCTTTTTTATCCGTTTCTTTCTGTTGCGGATGGGAGGGGGCATTGCGAATTAAAAAATATAGAATGATATCGGCACATTACCATTTGTATGCCCAAACATAAAAGTCCGAGGATATTAGTTAATCAAAGACAATTTATAGGAATTATGACTACTTCAAGAAAAGCCGCTACGGAAACTGTTAGAAGTGTTAGGGTTCTTTATGGTATTTCTCTAATCCTATATAATAGGATACTTGTATTAGGTTAAAGATAAGTTTAATAGCCTCGACCTTTCGTGTCTAAACCGTTCATACAAACTATACATAGTATCGGAGCTTGTTTCCAATCTTGGCTAATCTTTGGTTTTCTCTTGTTGGTGGTAGCACCGCCCGTGTGGTCTTAGCCCACACGGGTGGTGCCTTTGTAGAGCAGTTTTTTTGTTCTTGTTTTATGGAGACCGGAACTCCTTCCGGTGAGAAGAAAAAATATATATATTTTGTTTGTTTTTGGTGTTCTGTAATGCTGGTCAGCATGTTCTGTGGTGGTTGTCTGTCTTGTCTTTGGTGACCAGCAAGTTATGTGGTGGCCAGTGAAGTTGCAGCAACCATCGGAAAAAAAAAAATTCCAGCAGTTTGATTTTTTGTTGTTGAAACATTGATCTGTGGTCATTGTTTGCTTCTGTAGTTGCTGTTTTTGGAGTGGCTGGAATGTTCTGTCTTCTCCGGCAAGTTCCAGCGAAGGTCCAGTGAGCCCACAATGACTGTTTCTCTTATGTTTTTAGTGTTTTTCTTCTGTTTCAGGTACTGCCAGCATGTTCTGCTTGTCTCCAGCCAGTTTTGAAGCTCCAGCAAAGTGGCTTTTTCTTTCTTTCTTTTCTTTTCTTCTCTTTTTTTTTTTTTTTTTCAGTAGTTGTTTTGCAGCGAAACTCATTGGTTGATCATGTGAAATGTGATCGATGTCTTTGACCGGCCTTGGTGTTTTGCAACGAGATCCGATCAAATCTTGGTTGTTGGTTGTTAGTGATCGTTGTTGTATCTGACCAGCCTTAGTGTTTTACAGCGAGATCCGATCAAATCTTGACAGTTTCCAATGAGTTTTCGACCGGTGTTGAAGTTTTATTAATTATTTGTATGAATCTTTGTTTTGTGTGCTACAAGCTGTTCCAGTTAGAGAGGGAGTGTATGTTTTTCTAGCTGTTTTTTGTTTGATTGTATCTTCCAAGCTAGATTCATATGATATATATGCTCCGGCTTGAGGGGGAGTGATAGAAGTGTTAGGGTTTGAGTCATTAAGGTTTTGGGGGTAGTTTGGTCTTTGTGTCATTTCTCTAATCCTATATAATAGGATACTTGTATTAAGTTAAAGATAAGTTTAATAGCCTCCACCTTTCGTGTCTAAACCGTTCATACAAACTATAATAGAAACCAAAAAGTGGGACTCCCTAAACTTTGTTGCAGAAGAATTTCAGGTTCATTTTAGTCCAATGCAGGTAAACAGAATGAATACATCTAAAAGAAGAAAGAAAAAAAGTTTCCTACCAACAACAAACTTCTTATTAAATTATCATTAAGAAAGAAGAGAAATAAAAATGTTAACCTTCCTTCTTTTTTAAAGATATTCAACAGAGAACCAATAAATTCGAAAGATGGCAGTGTGGCCTAAATCACATAGAAAAAGATGAACCAGGGAGAAAAAAAGAGAGTTTGGGGGAAGAGGAGCACAAAAGGATAACAAAAGACCAAAAAAAAAACACAAAAAGTCACATTACAATAGGCTTCTCAATTTCATTCTATCTTCTCTTTTGAACAATGAAAGAAAGTGAACTCTATATGGACATAAATTTTCAAGTTCAACCAACCCATTTTCAAAGAAATAAGCCACTGCTCTACGAAACAGCAGAGGAAATAATAAGAAATGCCTGCCTGCTCAACCACAGCCAATAGAAGAATTTGTAAAAACGCCACTTAAAAATCAATCATTTCAAATCCACAAAGAAAAGGTTCTCATCTATTTATGGAAGAGGTAAAGTAGGTTTAATGTATCCTTTATGAACTACAAGAAGTAAATTTTGACTCAGGATTACATTAAATAGATTATTACCTCAATCTCATCACCTGTCACTTTGAGTATTTCCTGGATAAGGGGAACAGCAGCTGCATCTCCGCAAAGGTGAAGCTCATCAGCAGAGATTCCTAATAAAGCACGAGTAAATGAGAAACCCCTTGTCCTACATCCCAACATCTGAGGAAGGAAGATAATAAGAATAAGAATATGAATATAAATAACCACAAATATAAGTACCTACAGAAAATTCATAAGCTTTAATTTATATAAAACAATACTGATAAAGACAAAGCCACATAGTCCAAAAACTTGGGGTTCTCTGGATCAACATTACTTCACCAAGAATTTCCATCTAGGATTCTTATAAAAAAAAGTTCCATCTAGGCCTCATCTTCAAACATATAATTGACCAACATGATGTTCAAAGAAACTTCTTATAATTGTGATGGTAAAATAAGCAAAGCAAGGATATTGAATCAAAGTATTGTTATAACATGAAAACATACTCCCTTTTATTAAATAGGAGGAATATTTTATTAAATAGGAGAAATCTTTTAAATACAATTATACATGCTTTAAATCAATGTCGTGATGCTTATGGTAGACCCTAACCATTCTCATAATTGGCTGATTCCCATCTACAAACTATAGAAACTAGATCATTTGCAAGAAGGTGCACTTTCACTAATTTCACATTCATATAGAATTTAATTAACAGCAACCAAATGCTGATGAACTTGCTAAAATATGCAGCAAGTAAGTCTCCAGATAAACCAAGGGCATGCCTGAATTTCATCAATAACAGCGCAATGGTAGTCTGATGTTACATCAGCCATCTCAACTGTCACAGCCTTGTGTTCTGCACCATCAACTTCCTCTCTTTCTTGTCCTGTAATGAGATCACAAGGGACTTTTGCCTTGTTCAACCGTTTAGCCACCTCCCAAGCCAACAATCTCAATGGACCACAGTAAATACCTGCACAGTAATGACAGATGCTTAAGAAGTTTACATAGAGCTATAATACTCTCTCTTAATTCTTTAGCTAAGAGGATTTGGTAAGGAATTTACCAGATGAACTCGACTCAAGTTGCTTCAGAGCATGGTATGTTTTACCACTATTTGTGGGACCCATATGCAGGAAAACCTTGCGATGTTTCCTTCGAGCATTTGGATACCATGTATGTGGACGACTAAAATAAATCAAAAACTCTGTTGTGAGTATTCTATGATGGTAAAAGAAAATATTGCATTCACAATTAGCATAAGCATAATGACAAGAATTACTGGTATCCTATGACTTGAGTATGTGGACAAGACATCTTGGAAAAAAGGCTTCTTCAGAATCCAGCTTTTTTTTTTTTTTTTTTCATAAGGAATTGAAATATCATTAAAAGCATAAGACGCCCTAGGTACACAAGAAATATACATGAGAAAACACCTAGCTAGCTAGAAGGAGAAAAAAGAATAAGAAAATCATGATAACCAACCAACCCATCCATATTCTCAGCATTATTCACAGGAACCAATTCTGATTTAGGCAGATTAATCTTCAATCCTAAGGCAACTTTAAAGCATAAAAATAAAGCACAGAGATAGTGAAGGTGGCCAAGCTAAGCCCCACAGCAAACCAAAGTGTCATATGCAAACAAGAGGTTTGAGATATTAACCTCCTTAAACCCCACAGAAAAGCCTGAAAGAAAACTCCATCAATGGTTGCAAAAATCCTTCTACTTAAGGCCTCCACAACAATAACAAAGAGAAAAGGTGACAAAGGATCTCCCTATTTAAGATCACGGGAGCTACTGAAGAAACCAAACAGATTGCCATTCACCAAAACAGAGAAGCGCACCAGAGAAATACAAAACGTTATCCAAGAGGCCATTTCTCCCCAAAAACCACACATCCTCAACAAGTAAAGAAATTCCAATTAACATGATCATAGGCCTTCTCAATATCTAGCTTACAGAGCACCCCTGACTCACCATATCTGATCCAACCATCCCTACATTCATTAGCAATAAGCACAAAATCAAGGATTTGCCTACCTCTAACAAAAGCATTATGAGGCTTCAAAGCAATCTTCTTGACGACCTTTTTCAACCTATTGGCAAGGACTTTAGCAATAATCTTGTAAACTCCACTTACAAGACTAATAGGAGAAAGTCCTTATAATCAATGGCCCCAAGAACTACTCCAAAGACTATGTGCAGGCAAACGCATACACAGAGACAAACACACACAGATGCAAAAGTGAGGATTGAGGGGCTGTTCTGGTGTCAGAATGAGGAACTTATTTTTGGTTAATTCAAAGATATGATTTCATTGATTTCATTGAGGGGTTGTTCTACTTTAAAGAATGTTAGCTTTATTAGAAGATGTAAAGACCAGATAGTTACTTATCCCATATAATGTCAAGCCCCCATGATTTTGTATCCATATCACTAAAATAGAAACTAAAATAAGGAATAGAATGAATAACCTAACCTAACAACATAGCAATTCTGTCTCATATGCATAACAAAAATTAGATAAATAAAATCATTTCTAATGCTATGCTAGAGCAAACCAAAAGGTCGTGATATCCAAGAACTCAGACATGTATTATGGTTTCAGTCTATAGAATTTTCATGTGCAAAAATTATTGCATTACAAAGGCAAAGGTATTTTTTTTTTTCTCTCAAGTGAAGATAACACTATATCAGTAGTTGTGAGCCACATTTCTTACGTGAGATCTGTAAAGTCAAACTTCGTGGTACCAGCACAACTGCTGTACTTTCTCGTTGCACAAGAAATGGCAACTAAAGCCGCAAACCTCAATTCCAAGTGCTGCCAAATGGGCTCCATATTTCCTGCTACACAATGGAGAGAAAGGGACTGAGAAAAACTCCAAAACAACACAACTAGTTCAAAACCCACAACAATAACTTTTTATGTAACTATCAAAAATAAATCCCATTCTGCAGTACACCGAGAAAACAACAAACTGCTCAACTAAGCCCACCATTATCAATTTCCTGAAAATAGGTTGACTTAAAAAAAAAAAAGCAAACAAACAAACAGTACAAACTTCTTTCTTTATATTTTCCACAGTTTTCTCGGGTACCAAACACTTTCAACTAAATCATAACAAAAAAGAAAGAAAAGAAAACTTTAATATAAAATTTAAAGATTTGTCAAAGAAAATGAAACGAGGGTCCGAAGGTCGAACCGTGGAGCGTACGAGAAACGCCCAGAGACGATGAAACTCTTCGACGAAGTAAGAACGAGGCCATTGCTTTTTGGATTTGAAAATTTTATTTTTTGGTAAAAAAAAAAAATCAGGGAAAAACCAATAGCGGGAAAACGGTGTAAACTTAAGACATCGTAGTCGAAGGGAAACATGCGGTGCTCCCTCTCTGCGCTCTCGGGGTTCGTGGGCACCGCCTCTAGCGCCGTCGTTGGGGAGAGAGAGTGGGGAAGTCAAAACCGTGGAACATGTGCTACGAGTCGTTTAGCAAGCAAAGAATCTGGGTTCAGTTTGGGCTAGGTTCAGTTTGGGCTGGGTTCAGGTCCAGTCCACCCAATCAGCAAAGTGCAAACTTTTGAAACAACATGGTCCAGTTGACTCGATGTCTCGGGCAGGGGTTGGGTTCGGATAACCGAACCGAATAAACTAAATAACATCGTTTTACTTTTTTTTTTTTGAAGAAACATCGTTTTACTTGAAATCACAACGACGTGGTTTTGATTTAAAGTCGAAACCGCAGACTTTAATCATATACTACATTACGGATCTGGCTTACGTTACGACTTAGATCACTCATCACTCTCAGCCTCTCACTCATCAAAAGCCTCTCTCAATCCGTTCTCGCAGTCGCTGCTCCTCTCTCTCGCTCTCGTCTCTCTCGTCCCTCGTCGCCGCTTGCAGTTTCCGGCTCCCTAAATCAGTAGAATTTTAAAGGTAATCTCTCACTCCCTCTCGTTCATCTCTCTCCGACGGTCCCTATCTCTCTAGCTCCCATGGTTTTTCTTGTTCATCGAGTTAACCGGAGCTGATGGTAGTTATGTCTTCTTTCTTTATTCTTTAGACTCCTTTAGCGTTTTCTTGCTATGTTTTAAGTATGAAATCTTACTCTGATTCGTGAAATCTTTCTTTCTTGAAGTCACATCGGTGGTTCCGCCGGAACAATGACGAGAGAGCCCATGCTTTCTTTGGAGATCAATTTGATCTCAGCGCAGGATCTCAAACCCCCCTCCGCCAATCTACGCCGAATGCAAACCTACGCAGTAGTCTGGGTCGACCCCAGCCACAAGGTCAATACCCGAACCGACCAGGTCGGCAGCGAGTACCCAACCTGGAACGACAGGCTCTTCTTCAGTGTCAGCCCGGAGTTTCTCTCCAGTGAGACCTCAGCCGTCTCCATCGAGATCTATGCCGTCGGTTACCTTCGCGACCGTATGGTTGGTACCGTACGATTCCTCGCCAGCAACTTACCGCCCGCCGTCCGATCGGGTTTGACTATCCCCTCCTTCTCCGCTGTCCATATCCGCCGCCCCTCTGGAAGAATACACGGTGTCCTGAACATTGGAACCGCGGTGATCGCTCGCTCTCACTTCCCGGCATTGGACAGAAGGCCCGCCATCGGATACCGGGAGCAATTGATGGAGAACAAGCACAAGTATGTCTTCTGGTTTTAGCGCACTTTTTTTTTTGGAAAAAATATATTTTTACTTTCTTTAAATAGTATTATTTTGCTTTCTTCATATATCATTTTGGGAAAAGTAATTTTCCCAAAATAATATTTGAAGATTCAATAGGGAGCGGCCAAACCCTCAAAATTTTTTTTTGAGGGCTTGGTCCAAGGGGTGGCTCGACCTTAGGCCATGGGGTGGTTTGGCTACCCCCAGGCCGGTCGTTTGGGGTAGTTGAACCACCCCCTTGAGCTCTTTGGGCCAAACCCTCAAACACCTTATCTCCTGAATTATTTACCCATTTACACTTTTATGTCCGAAGTTTTAAATACGATATTTAATCCCCCAAACTTTCAAATTGTTGCAATTCGACTATTTTGACATTTTTTTCTCAAAATTCCCCAGCAATATATATATTTTTTAAAATAAAAAATAAAATATGTGATGGGGCATTTTGAGAGGAAAAAAAAAAAGGTCAAAGTGATCAAATTACAACAATTTGAAAGTTTGGAGGTTGAGTGTCACATTTAAAACTTTGGAGGTAAAAGTGCAAATAGGTGAATAATTCAGGGGGTAAAGTGTAATTTCCCCTATTATTTTTGTTTTGGTTTATTTTTTTCACTTCTCTCTCTTTTTCTTTCTTAACCTTCCCCTAAGATTCAATTCCTTAGAATTTCCTTTTAAATTTGAGATTATTATATGGGAAATGTTAGGTATTCTTCTAGTGTTTTCAGTGTTCTTTATGATGTGGCTTTTTAAATCATCGTTGAATTTGAAATTATCATGATTAACTTTTAATCTATTAGTAATTTTAAAAGTTATATCACAATTGAGCTAATACCAAGATAAAACTATAAAAACAAGTAGCATTTCCCTTGTTAAATTTATAAATTTTAGCATTTCATTTTATGTAAGCGTCTAAAACAAGTCTAATGAGAAAGCTATTCTTAAGAAATTTAATAACCTTATTTGGGATTGCAATATTAAAAACGCAAACTTTAAAATCATGGAAAAATCCACAATTTCAACAAGTTGACTAGATTATGCTTATTTGAAAAAGTGTGAATTTAAACTAAAATCATTATTTTGCTTAAAAAAATATATATTTGAGGCAATCTTTACCTATTTGACCATGAAATCGTAATTATATGCTAATGTTATTAAAACACTTAATTGATAAAAAAAAAATATTTATTAACATATTTTACTAAATGCCTATGCAATTTTTTAAAATAGTGATTTAAAAAACATAATTTTTAAAATCATACTTATTGAAATCACACCCCAGCCTAAAATGAAATGATGAAATATTTATGAAGTTGAAAATTTTAAATTCTAAGGATCTTCCTCGGATCACTAGTGTTTATCACACACAGTAAAGCCGACTATGCGCCCGTTAGCATATTTCAGCCCAAGAAACAACTTATAGATCAACACACCATTCATCTGCTGTCTTGACAGCACTAACCCTTCCTCGATGAATCTCTTCTGCTCTAACCTTCTTCCTAAAACGCATCTGAAAGCGAAGCTTTAGGGAAATGGGACAAAGATAACTCCTTTATAATAGGATTCCGTTGAATCTTTGAATTATTAGGAATTGATTTCTCACTCGTAGAAGTTGTTGCTGGCCTTGATTTCCAACCCGAATGTCGTTCATGCCGAATTGTCTGAGAAAACTTTGTTCTTCTAATCCAAGAATTACCATCTTCTGCCATTTTTCCAGTCACAGTAATTCCTTGAAATCCTAAAAGACGTTAGGCCCAGAAACTACCAAAACCCATCCTCTGTTTCCGGTGAGAGAACCGGACTCCACAGCCAAACACCCCAAAATCACCTTCTCCACTAATGAGTTTCAAAAATTCGAAAACGAAACAAAAAAATCAAACAATGGCGGGAGAGTACTGGAGGGAGATATAAGGGCTGGGTTGATGGTATTGGAGGGATAGAATTGCCGATGGCACGTCTGCCCCCTCCCATTTTAGATATCTGTGGTGCTTTATTTTTCCTCTAAATTAATTAGTCTGAATTTGGTTGTTTTTTTGATTGATGGTTTTTAAACACTGATGGTGCAGGTACGTTGGTGCATGTTGGTAGACTGTATATTGCAGCCAATGAAGGAAGTTGTTGTGTTATGAAGTAAAACATTTTGCATATTCATATTTTCTGCTTGTATTTTTGTTTGTCATTTCATTACATTGTTGTTATTAATAAAAAATATAAATATATATATATATATACGTCATATTTTTGTTTTGCTTGTTTGTCTTTTACATTTGGTGCATTAATCTGATTTTCATTTCAGTTTTGGTTTTATTTTTTTCAAATAAAAATATATATATTTTGTCATATGAAAAAGGAAAATTACAGACAAAGAAAAATGCTCCTAAGGTATGCTACAATGTCACATTCCTTTTAAGAAAATATTTGCTCCTACCAAAATTGGTATGCAATAGGGATATAACAAATTTTTCTCTAAAATACAATGGAGCCTAGAAACTTCCATATATTAACTGCGTTCTGTACAAACAAAGTTAATACCCGAAAATACCATCATATTTACTATTCCAAAAAAAAAGGACAAAAAAGAAGAAGATAATTCTTAAAATAAAAATACAGATAAGGGCATTAAAGAAAATTGAATTATCTGCAGATTTCGAATTTAAAAAATTAACTACTATTTTTAAATTTCGAAAATAAAACTGTTGCTTTAAATTTTGAAAATAAAACTGCTATTCTGAATTTCAAAAATAAATTGTTATTAAACTGTTGTAAACTGTTAGATTAAATTTGGCCATTAGATTAAATAATTATCATAACTATTTAATCTCAATTGTTAATTATTTAACAATCTCAATCTTAAGCAGACATACCTCACACGTGCTTTCTCTTCTCTTTGGGTATTTTCTTTTTAGTCTGACACGTGGATTGGCCTTGTGTCTATATCCTAGTTTCATGAGCGCTCTAAAGAAAAATCATAGTCTCATAGAAGGTGGCACCACTTCCAACACTTATATAGGTAGGCTCATCAAAAGTGTCCTATAACAAAAACACTTCAACAAAAATATGTTATAAGCTTATTAAGTACATAACACATAACCTCTACTATAACATTACAGGTTCCAAGCACCCTTACCTTGGGATGTTTTATTAGTATAAAAAACTAATATAAAATGTGGTGCTCGTAATCACTACATATAGTGTACTTTAGCTCATTGAACTCAAGATCTTGAAATTTCAAGTGTTGAGTTGAGTTTCCACTATTGATGATCTAATGGCTTTAATCCCATCCTCTTTGATGTTTTCCACACCAAATCCTTGCAAGTCCTTAGTCAATGGATCTACCAAGTTTTGAACAAATCTCACAAAATCAATGGTAATTACTCCATCAGTGAGTAATTGTCTTATATAACTATGCCTTAAACCAATATGCCTTGATTTGCCATTATAGATATGACTATAAGCTCATGACAAAGTAGCATGACTATCACAATGTAGTGATATAGGAGACATAGGTTTAGGCCATATAGAAATTTTCATTAATAAATTCCTCAACCATTCTGCTTCTTTGCTACAAGAAGCCAATGCTACAAACTCTGTCGTCATGGTAGAGTCTGTAATAAGGGTCTATTTCTTAGAACTCTAGGAGATAGTTCCTCCACCAAGGATGAAAATCCACCCACTGGTTGACTTGTGATCGCCATTATCTGTGATCCAACTAGCATCTGTATATCCTTCTAATACCGTAGGATATCCACTGTACAATATACCATAATTCATGGTCCTTCTTAAATATCTAAAAATCTTGTGTACAACATTCCAATGAATATGATTAGGATTATTAGTATATCTACCTATTTTACCCATTACATATGTAATGTTAGGTTTAGTGCACGTCATTGCATACATCAAACAACCAATAACTCTAGCATATTCCAATTGATTTATAGCTCTACTAGTATTAGGATACAATTTTATGCTAGCATCAATAGGTGTGCACACAGGTTTGCAATCAAATTGATTAAACCTTTTAAGTACTTTTTCAATGTAATGAGACTTATTAAGAACTAATACATTCGCATTTCTAACAATTATAATCCCTAGAATTACATCATCAATACCTAAGTCTTTCATGTCAAAGCTAGAAGACAAGAAATTCTTAGTATTTTCAATGCTTTCATAATCAATTCCAAAAATCAACACGTCATTAACATATAAAGGGAAAAGTATAAAATGGCCCCCCAAACTACCACCCATTTGTAATTTAGCCCCCCAAACTTTCAATTGGTATAAAATAGCTCCCTAAACTACCAATTACTTATAAAATAGCCCCCTCCGTTAGATGAAACCGTTAAAATAGATGGAAAACCCAAAACAACGTCGTTTTGGTTGTTAAAGTTACTAAAATGCCTATGTTATAATAAAAAATAAAATATAAAAAACCCCAAACAAAACGTCATCATTTTGTTGAACCCTAAAAAAAAAAAAAAAAACCCTTCTTCCTTCCTCTCTCGTGTTCTTTCAATCTTTCCCACTACAACCCTTCTTCCCCTTCTTGTTTCATCAAAGCGATTCGATTTTGCTGTTTCTCTCTCACTCGCTCTCTTTCGTCATCAAGTTTATTTCGTTTTTCACTATTTTTTTACCCCAATTTTCTCGATTATCTAATTGTTTTTGAAGTTAAAATGGATCAAAATTCTGCTTCGCATTTCACAGTTCATTCTTAATTAATCAACCACCTCAATCCGATTACCATTTTCAAGAAGTTGGGGTTCAATCCAAAAAGCCTTTTCAAGAATTCAAACAGCTTTCGAAGAAGCTATAACAATTCAAATAGCTTCCTGAGAAGCTGGGATTCAAATAGCTCTGTAAACAGAAAGAGAACAGAGGTATTTCAAAGATATTGCAAATTTTTGGATTTTGAACTAACCCAATGGGTTGGATGAGCACTAAGATCGGAAACAGAGATGAAGCCGCAGAGAAGCACATGGGTCTGTCAAAAATGGTTCAAATCCTCTTATTTCTAGTGGTCTTCATCGCTGGCGTGGTGATCGGCCTTGCCACCACGTCGCACATTGACTGCCACTAAATCGCCTCACAGGCCAAGCTCCATTTCTAGTGGTCTTTGAAGAGAAGGGTTGTAGTGGGAAAGATTGAAAGAACGCGATGGAGGAAGGGAAGAAGGGGATTCTTTTTTTTAGGGTGCAACAAAACGACAACGTTTGGGGTTTTTTATATTTTATTTTTATTATAATATGGGTATTTTAGTAACTTTAACACCCAAAACGACGTCGTTTTGGGTTTTCCATCTATTTTAACGATTTCATCTAACGGAGGGGGTTATTTTATAAGTAGTTGGTAGTTTAGGGGGCTACTTTATACCAATTGAAAGTTTAGGGGGTTAAATTACAAATGGGTGGTAGTTTGGGGGGTCATTTTATATTTTTCCCACATATAAACATATAATGACTCCTTGATTTTTATGAAACTTGCTATATATGCACTTGTTAGAATTATGGATTTTAAATCCATTTGTAACCACACCTTTATCAAAATTTTCATGCCATTGTTTGAGAACTTGTTTAAGGCCATAGAGGGATTTAATTAATTTACAAGCTTTCCGTTCATGATTAGACATAATAAATCCCTCGGGTTAATGCATATAAATCTCTTCTTCAAGCTAACCATTTAAAAATGTAGTTTTAACATCCATTTGATAAATTTCAAAATTATAAATGGATGCTAATACAATCAATGTTCTAATGGTAACAATTAGGGGTATCAACCCGGTCCGGTTTTCCTTTTTTTGCTAAAACTGGGAACTAGAATCGAGGTATCCTGGTTCTTTGTCTTAGGTAACCAGATCTGGATCCCAATAAAACTGGGGTCCCGGTTACCGGCCAGTTCCAGTTGTACCTAGTCCGATAACCAGTTTTTTAAGAAAATTATTTTTTGGGCTTATTTTAGGTATTAGGTTTTTTTGCATATAGTTGGCCCATTTAAAATATATATATATATTAGCCTTTTTGTTTAAATTAACTGGAATTTGTTGTGATTATTCCAAATAATTTTAAAAAGTAACCTAAAAAAGCACAAAATCCTAAAAAATCAATGTTTTTGCTTATATGGGCCTTAGAAAACATTAAAACAATATAAACAAGTATTTAAACAAACCATGAAACCTAAACCTAAGTGTAAAACTACTAAAAAATAATAATATATAATTATATTAATATATAAATATTATTAAATAATATGGAAACCCCGGTTCTTGGTAACCCAGTAAAAATTGGGTACCAAAAACCGGGTACCGGAACTGAGGTACCTGGTTTTTGGATTTTCCAAACCAGAATTGGAACCAGGACCTTGGTTTCCTGGTTTTTCAGTTTCGGTTCCGATTTCTCGGTAATTTTTGACACCCCTAGTAGTAATCCTAGCAACAGAAGCATAAGAATCAAAATAATCCAAACCTTCTTTTTGTTTAAAACCTTTAGTTACTAACCTTGCTTTGAATTTTTCTACAGTTCCATCTACCTTCAATTTTTTTTAAAAAAAATCCATTTACAGCCAAAAGGTATGGAACCAGGGGATAAATCTACTAGTATCCACGTATTATTTCCCATTATAGAATCCATCTCATCATTTATCACTTCTTTCCAAAATGCAGCATCTTGAGACTTCATAGCCTCTTCATATGTCAAAGGATTTGAATCTATATTAGGCGAAATCATCTTTTGTTTATAAGATGAATCTCTAGATCCTTCAACTAAATACAAAATGAAATCTGGTCCAAAAGATTTTTCTTTTCTCATTCTTTTACTCCTCCTTAATTCAGAAGATTCACTTGACTCACCAAATTCATTGTTATTTCTAATAGGTTCCACCATCTTATCATTTATAGATGGAATTGATGTGAACCTATTTTCATAAAATTCTGCATCTTTGGATTCTATAACAGTATTTACCTCAACAGAATTATTAGGTTCAACAACTAAGAACCTATAACCCTTGCTGTGTTGAGCATAACCCAAGAAAATACATTCAATGACTTTTTGTCCTAATTTCCTGATTTTTGGTTCAGGTAATCTGACAATAACCCTTCACCCCTAAAACTTTTACTAAGCCCAAAATTACAAAGCAATGTGTTTACCATTTCAACTAAAATTCTGTTTTTCCTTTCAACAACTTCATTTTGTTGTGGAGAATAAGCAATAGATGTTTCATGAATAATACCTACTAATTCAAAATAGGAAGGAAAATGAAATTCTCTTCCTCTATCGGATCTAAGGCATTTAATTCTGACATCACATTGATTTTTCACTTTTGTTTTGTAAATTTTAAAATTTTCTAGAACTTCATCTTTTGAAAACAAAAGGTAAACATAACAAAATTTCGAAAAATCATTAATAAAAGTTACAAAATATTTTTTACCTCCTCTTGTAGGATTACTATGCATGTCACATACATCACTATGCATAAGTTGCAATAATGTAGAAGATCTATCAATTTTTGGAAAAGATTTTCTGACAATTTTCATTTTCAAATAGATTCTACATTTATCAACCATTTCATTCACAAAATGAGGAATTAAATTTAAAACAAACATATCATGCAATTTTTTAGTATTAACATGTCCTAATCTATTATGCCACAAAGAAACTAAGTTAATCATATAAGCAGAGCTAGCTAGTATGAGTATTGAAGTTTGTAAATTCTAATAGAATATCAATTTTGGTCAATTACGTGATACAATTTTTAAGATAAAAATTTTGGTAAGTGATGATAAGCAATTGATGATTTTTAGAATTTAATTATTGACTATGAAAGTTAACAGCTGTAAATTTTTGCTGTTTGTAGATTATATTGACCAATGGTTTTGGCCATTGATGTACTTAACAAAAAAAAGACCAAAGGAATTTTTGCTACATATTACTTTATTTTGAGGTTGAAATTGTATAGGTATGAACAATGTTACTATTTGAGGTAATTAGTAAGAATTATTACTAATGGACAACAATGAAAATTTCAGCTCAAGTGTAACCAAACACTAGAGATTTGATCAATTCTTTATTAAAGGTCACTTTAAGTTGTTAGATAAGAGAATATAGGTGCTTGGTCAAAAGATTGATTCAAATAAATAGTGATTTGTACACTTTCAATATTAAAGTTACATGAAGGCTTTGTTGCTTGTAGGTATGAATTGAGGTATACTATAGTTGAATGATTTGATAAACACCCAAGAAATTTTGAGAAATTATTTTATGACATGATAAGTGTTGAGAATAAATTCACACTACAAGCCCACCAAATTCTGGGCCCAGATCCCAATGGCCAATGATCAGCCCGTAAAGTTATTAATTGAATAGCAAGGGCTATTTAATTAATTAATAGAAGACATATTCCAATTAGGATTATAGTGGAATAAAAATATCCTACTATAAGTCTACAAGGAAGGAAATAGGAGTTTAATTCTACCTCAACTCCAGGAAAGCAAGTTTAATTCTATTTCAACTTTAGGAGAATGAGTTCAATTCAACATGGTCACTTCAAGTTGTTAGATAAGAGAAAATAGGTGCTTGGTCAAAAGATTGATTCAAAGATAAATTGTGATATGTAAACTTTCAATTTTAAAGTTACATGGAAGGCTTTGTAGCATGTAGGTATGAATTGAGGTATACTATAGTTGAATGATTTGATAAACACCCAGGAAATTTTGAGAAATTATTTTATGACAAGATAAGTGTTGAGAATAAATTCACACTACAAGCCCATCAAACTCTGGGCCCAATGGCCAAGGATTGGCCCGTAAAGTTATTAATTAAATGGCAAATGCTATTTAATTAATTAATAGAAGATATATTCCAATTAGGATTATATTGGAATAAAGAAGTCCTACTATAAGTCTACAAGGAAGGAAATAGGAGTTCAATTCTACCTAAACTCTAGGGAAACAAGTTTAATTCTATCTCAGCTTTAGGAGAACTATTTCAATTCAACCTCAACTCTCTAGCATATAAATAGGCCCCTACACAATATACAAATTATATTCTCTCTCAATTTAGAAATTATTGAGCATATTGAATTATTGTGCGCCCTCTTAGATTCTAACTTTGGCATCGGAGTGTCCTCGATCCCCTAGAGACCCCCTTTGACAACTGCTCTTTTGTAGTGATTTAGAGTGCACGATGACAATGTATTGCAGATCTTGATCTTGAAGACCCCAAAGAATGCACATCCATTGTGTAGAAAACTGTTCCAACAATAAGTATGAGTAAAGAGCTCTATTGACAAAAGAGGAAACTTAAGCTTGGATACATGATAACACACGAAGTTTTTTTTTTGTTGATAATTTAAATTGCAAGATTTTGAGGATTTATGGGATCACGATTATTGAGATTAAGTGTTGAGATACTTTGAGCTATGAAAGCATAGGCGGTAACTTTTGAAGATGGTCAATTTTGAAATATTTGAATTTTTGTGGTTTAGCTCCATGGTGACCGAGCAAGAATATTAAAGCGACAAAAGGTTTCAATTGGTTCCCCATGTTTTTAGGATGTGTTACACTTAGACTTAGATTGCATTAGCCTCATCATTATTCCTCAATTAAACTCAGGTTTAAATGATTTTAAGGTTATTGATTTGCATTTGGTGTATATAGGAACAGGTCATCTTCTACACTTGGTTGCATTGACTTGTGGTTGAGAGGTTACACTTGGTGTTGCATACTTAGGATTATTTTCCCTTTAGTCTTGTCACTTAGTCTTCACATTAAGTTGTGCCTAGGTTTTGTGTAGGTCCACTTAGGCCCTAATGCACAATGAAATGCTACCCTAGCATATTTTGTTTGAGGTCTTTTGTTGGACAATCTTCATTTGAGGTAATGCATGTTATTGCACCATTTAAGGATCTTAAATAAATCTTGTGTTATTATTAAACCTCCTTTGACATACTTCCTGAGGTAAGTAAATTATGCAAGGGAGTACAAAAAACACTAACAAAATCTTCTTTTAGTACGTATATAGGTTGTTGTTTCTCTTGTTTGCTGCCTCAGAATGTAAAGTTCAGATTCCAAAGTATTATATACACCATTAGATATACGGACAGAAATTTGCTACAATCTGATTTGTAGCTGATTCATACAAACTAATATAATAAAGTAACATGTATCCCAAAGCAATTAAAAAAACATGTGAGACACACATGTTACATGTTATTAAAAAAACATGTAATTCTCGCATACTAAGGGACACATGTCACTTTATTAAATTGCTTCTCATGAAGTACATGTAATTAAATCAATTTGTAGTAAATTTTTATCCTAGATATTACGGGTGTCAATCCGGTCCCGGTTCCGGGTTATTGGCCAAAACCGGGAAATAGAACCAAGGTATCCCAGTTATTGATTTTGGGAAACCCAAACTGGGTAACCGGTTCTTGGTTAACCGGCTGGTTCTAGTTTGTGCCTAGTTATTTGGACCAGGTAACCGGTTTTTTAAAAAAATTGTGACACTGACTTTTTTCTGGTTGTTCTAGAGCCAAAGTTAAAGACGGATCAAAATTATGCAAACTTCTTTGGTTATCTGAGATTTAAGAAATCATCTCTGTGGTGGATCGCCTTAACTTATTTCTTGACCAAATTCACCCATCATTTATAAATTTACCCCATCACCCAAAACTTAAACCCTAAAATTTTGAATATGTAGTAAATATGGAAATTAAACTTATAAAACCTTTGAGAATTTTTCAGCTACAGATGATGGAAATTATACTTTTCAAATGCACCCATCATTTACCCCATCACCCAAAACTTAAATCTTAAAATTTTCCATCATACAATTTTTTTTTTAAATAAAAAAATATTAATGGGCTAATAAATATAAATATATATATTTTGAATAAATAAATAATTAGTCACAGCTTGGGGTGTAAAAGACAAAACAAGCCACAACAAAAATATGATATATTATTATTATTATTATTATTAAACGCAACAATGTAATGAAATGACAAACAAAAAAACAAGCCAGAAAATATGAATATGCAAAATGTTTTATGAATAACATATGTATCTAAATTTTATTACTTTATAAGAAAATACCTTGCTTCATTTGCTGCAATTGTCTACCAACATGCTCCATTCTCTGCATCTGTCTACCAAGGTGTTTAAAACCCATCAATAAAAAAAACAACAAAAATTCAAGCTAAGTAATTTAGAGGAAAAATAAAGCACCACATCCCAATTCCCAATATCTAACATGGGAGGGGGTAGACGTGCCATCGGCAACTCTCTTCCTCCAATGACATTTCCATCTAGTATATTTTTGGTTTCCTCCAATATCTCAGCAAATTATGTCTCTGCAATATTTAATTCCTTTTAAAGAAAGAGCTTTTACCCCCAATAAGACACCACATAAGAAGGCACACTAAAGAATTAGATTGAGTCACCTAAGGGAAGTACAAAAATAAAAAGGAAATGAATGGTGAAGAAGGTAGCTGTTTTTAGGTTTTATCTAAAATTTTTAAGTATGGAAGAAAATTGTCCAAGTACTTGTTCTTTTGAACCATATAAATGGATATTAAGTTCTTAAATTGTGTATAGTCATATGAAAATCAACAAAATGGAAGGAAAGCATCATTGATATGATTTCTATAATTCATGCCACTTGCATGGGGAGTTAGTTTGTCACAAATATAATGTTAGCCAAAAATAAAGCAATGAACATCAACAAAGTTGCAAAATAAAAGTGAGAGATTCAAGTGATAGAATATATAAAATTACTTGACTAATTAAATGTTGAATAACTTGGTGTCTCTTCTCACACAAAAGCTTTAAAAGTCAATTTTTAAACCAGACTGTATGAAAGGCCATATGGATATGATCCAAATCAAGTTAGAAAATATGTGGAATGAATTCTTCCTTCTTACGTCGTCTCATTCCCTACCTTTTTTTTTTTTTTTATTGAACTAAAATTCAAACCTTGCTTTCCAAATTCTATATATCTAGAAGAAAAAACATCACATAAACTTCACATCTAAGTTTTATTTTTTCTTTTTGACATGTCCACATAAGAGAGGAGAGAAAGAGATTCGAACTAGACACTTCGTTTTCATAAGACGTGGTCCCTAACCGATTGAATTACCCCTTGGAGGCATATCTAAGCTTTCTAATATTTTGTTTGTGCAATTATTTTCTAGAAACTAGTAACTAGTTTTTCAACATTTGGCAAATTTTGAAATCTCTGTTTCCTTTCTTCCTTTCTTCAATTAAAAAAAATCAAAATCAAAACACCTGATCTAAATTGTTATGAAAGATTCAATTCTCAATTTAGTCTTTCCTTGAACCAAATACAACAAATAAAAACAAACAAACAAACAAACTATGCTCACTAAGCCCACCATTATCAATTTCCTCAACATGGGTTGAGTTTTCCACATTTTTTTCTTTGTTTATTTTCCACAATTTTCTTGGGTACCAAACACCTTCATTACAAAACAAAAATTAAACACAAAATTAAAGATTTATCAAAGAAAATGAAAATGAGACTCTGAAGATTGAATCGTGGAGCGTACGACAAAAGCCTAGACACGAAATTCTTCGACAAAGTAAGAACGAGGCCATTGCTTTTTTGGATTGGAAAATTTTATTTTTTTGTCAAAAAAAATTCAGAGAAAATAATAATTTAAACTATTTTTATTAAAAATAATAAATAGAAATTTAAATTTTTTCTATTCAAGTGAAAAATCTATTTATTATTCAAACAAAGGGAAATCTACCATCGGTAAATTTTATTATTGTTTGAGACTTTGAGTACTCTCTCTTTCTAAATTTAAAATGTTTATACTAAAAATAAAGGTTTAATATTTCATTAGTCCTTAGGGTTTGAAAACTTTATTTTTTTCTTTATAGAGTTTGGAAAGTGATCAAATTAGTCCTTTAGTTTTGAAAAGTGACCAAATTAGTCATTCCATCAGTTGATCATTAATTGACTTAACGAACTGGCATGTGGATCAATTAGAAGTTGACACATGACCACTTAATTAAATTTTTTATTTAAAAAAAATTAAAAAAACTTGGGTGGCTATGGCCACCCCCTTGGCTCCATGGGGGTGGCTTGGCCACCGGCCCCCTTGGGCACAAGGGGGGGCTCATATGGGCCAAAGGGAGTGGCTAAGAGTTTTTTTTTCTCTAAATTTTTTTTAAAAAGAATAAAAAATTTAATTAGGTGGCCATACAACTTCTAATTGGTTTACATGTCAATCTGTTAAGTCAAATAACGGTCAACTGACGAAAAGACTAATTTAGTCACTTTTCAAAACCACAATGACTAATTTGGTCACTTTCCAAATCTTAGGGAGGAAAAAATAAAGTTTTTAAACTCTAGGAACTAATGGGGTATTTAACCCTAAAAATAATAAAATAGAAATTTAATTACTTTCACTATAAAATTATCTAGAAATTCTAAAAATTATGATAGACTGACTATACACATAAAAGTCCTTCAAACCTTGGATGGGCTGTACATGAACCCAACCCAAACTGAACCCAGATTCTTTGCCTGCTAAACGACTCGTAGCAAATGTTCCACGGTTTCGACTTCCCCTCTCTCTCCCCAACAATGGCGCCTATAAACCCGGAGCACGCAAAGAGGGAGCACCGCATGTTTCCCTACGAATACGAATACGATGTCTTACATTAACACCATTTCTAGTTATTGGTTTTTCTCTGATTTTTTTTTGGGTAGCCAAGAAAACTGTGGAAAATATAAAGAAAGTAAGAAGTTTGTTTGTAATTACTCAATTTTTATTTAAAATTATATTTATCATATTTTTAGTTCAACGACCCTATATAATATGAATTGTCTGACTTTGCCTTGTCTTTGTGGAGTCATGAGTAGGCTAAGTAGCCTACCACTACGAGTCCTAACTGATTTTCTTCCATGATGTACTAACAACCACCGAGAAGCAAATGTACATTATAACTGATTTTCTTCCATGTTGTTAACATTAAACTCTTCTACCAAACCTATTGATGTAAAACCTGAAACGACTAGGAAAAAGTGTTAGTCATATTTACGTTATCATTTCAAAATGACTCTTAAACTTGGAGTTTTTTTAGAATTTTTTATAAAATCCAGTTTCGCTTAGTAACTAAGCAATGCAAAACTTAACACTTATGATTATTTTTATAAATCATCCACTCCATATATGCTACTCCTCATCTCCCCAATGTAAGATTGGAGTGTATGTTACATCATCTCTCCTACCTTATGGGAAAGAAGTATGTGAAATCAAGCTCAAATGCAAAATAGAGATAGTAAAGAGATGATTATTTTAGTGTGTGGCTGATTTAATTGTTTTTTGTGTGAAGGTGTGATTGAATTCTGTCGTATGGATCGGAGAAGGCCTTCAACAATTTATCTTATGTTCGTGGGGAATTTGGACTTTCAGATCATACAACAGTTTAATTTTGAAATTCAAAATAGCAGTTTAATTTTTGAAATTCAATATTATCTACTGATAATTTCTATGACAATTCAATTCTCTTTAATACCTTTATCTAAATTTTTTAAAAATTAGTATTATCCTTTCTTTTTTTGGTCTCTTTTGAGGGTATTTTCGGTTTTAATTTCGTTTGTTCAGAACAAAGTTAAAAATACAAAAGTTTCTAGACTCCATTGTAGCCTAGAGAAAAATTTGCTGTAATCCTATTGCACACCAATTTTGGTGGGGGCAAATATTTTCTTAAGAAAAGTGACGTTGTAACATACCTTAGGAGCATTTTTGTTTTATTTAATTTTTCCTTATTTGTATAACAGTGACTGCACAATCAAAGTTAGAACTCAAGTCTACCAGCAATAATTGATAAGAAGTTCACCCTCTGATCAACTAGGGAGTTGCAGCAGAGACATGTGTGGAGTGGGTTATCCTACAAACTGTCTTAGTAAAGTTGCAAAGGGGTCGTAAGCTTTACTATTGTTTGTAACTTCTTTTTTTAGTAGAGTTGAGTCCTGAATTTAGTTGCCCCGAAGAAGTTTTTCCTTTCCTATTCGTCCATAAAAATATTGTGTTGTGTGATTGTTGTTGGCTTGAGATTTTTATTATTACATAGGCTATATTTTTTCGTATTGTTAACTGTTGCATTTGGTTATTCCATTGGGTCTGGTCTAAACCATAAGATCGAGTTACTTCAACTCTTGTAATTTTTTTTTTAAAATTTTTTACAATGATTAATCTTTTCAAATTTATTATATACTCAAAATTTAAAGTTAGTGCATATGATAATATATATAAAGTAAATGTTGACATATTTTTAAATAATGCAAAATTTTGACCCTAAAATAAAAATGATGGTTGTCCCTTTTTATGGAAGTAACTATAGTATAGTAATTATAAATAGGAAAAAGTATACAATGGCCACTTAAACTACCAGTTATTTATGAAATGGCTTCCCAAAGTTTAATTGGTATAAATTAGCTCTTCAAACTATCAACTCCTTATAAAATGGCCCCATCCATTAGATGGAATTGTTAAAATGGATGGAAAACCCAAAATGACGTCATTTTGAGATGCAAAATTACTAAAATACTCTTGTTAAAATTAAAAAAAAAAAATTCATAAAACAACGTTGTTTTGCTCCTAAAAAAAAACCCATTCTTTCTTCTTCCCCTCCCCGTGTTCTTCCCAGCCTATAGCTCACGGAGACGCCCGTGTTCTTTCCAGCCTCCAAGTTTGCTCAATTCTCTTTATCTCTCTAAGGCTTCCTCTTCCTCTTCCTCCGTCGCAGTGCGAATGACTCTGGGCTCTTTCTTGGTCAAGTTAAAGTAAGAATCGAAGTGTTTGAGGGTGGTGCTGACAACGTCGTGGAGCGCAAAGTCCCATCACCAGTGCACAGTGTTGTCGGAGGAGGAGTTGTGGTGGTGGCAAAGCATGCAGAGGAGGGAGTGGGAAGGGAGGTAGAATGGTCTTCTGGATGGGAATTTAGGGATTGAGAAGTTCAGGTTGTGGGGAGTCAGAAGAGATATGGAAGCCATGGCACAGAGAAGCAGAGAGCGAGAGAGTTGTGTTAATGTGTGTGCATGTGTTGTGGTTGTGACGAGAGAAGGTGAAAACCAGGTTGAGTGGTGGGAGAGAGGGGTTATTATAAGGGCATGTGGGGGATAAGGATTGAACTTTGAGCTCTTTGTAAATTCTCTGTAAAACTACTGGGATTACCAAACTTTGAACATTTGGTGTGATAAAACAGACTAAATTTATACTATTAAAAGTAAGGAAATAGCGGTTGGGCTGAAATCCGTCGTCTCTGGTGAGCTATAGGCTGGAAAGAACATGGGGGAGGGGAAGAAGGAAGAAAGGTGGTGAGGAGCAAAACCACGCCGTTTTGTAGGGTTTTTTAATTTTTTTATTTTAACAAGGGCATTGTAGTAATTTTGCATCCCAAAACGATGTCGTTTTAGATTTTTCATCTATTTTAATAGTTTCATCTAACGGATGAGGTCATTTTATAAGAGGTAGGTAGTTTGGGGACTACTTTATACCAATTAAAACTTTAAGAGGTCATTTTACAAATGACTAGTAATTTGGGGGCCATTTTATACTTTTCCCTTATTAATAATATAATTGAGAGGAAGAAGCAAAGGGCAAAGGTGGAATTAGAGGTGTTTCTAAATCATAACGTCTCATTCTGGCAAAGCTGGGAATTTGTCTTGTGCTTTTGTATTTTGTTAAACATCTAGTAAAAATAAAAGCAAACCGCAGAGGAGATGGGAGCCTATCAAGAAAACCGACCTTTTTTCAGTAGAATCATTAACGACAGGAGAGAGAGCAGAAGAGCTTTCTGATTTCTATCATCAACTTCATTTCTTTTTCGTTCTTTTTTCTTCGTTTTCTCCATCACTTTTGGCAATGACTATCCATCAAATCTTTCTTTTACTTCACTTTGCATCTAAAACAAAAATTTAGAACCCGGATGGTTATTATTTTGACCATCTTTCAATGTCATTCAGTCACCATCAATGTACTCCCTAAACAATTTAATGAATCATGAATAAAAAATTGGTCATCTACCCACTTGGCACTTCTTGATAGGTACGTCGAGTTCATCCTGCAGACAACTTATATATTATATATAGTTTAAGCATTGAAGTATGTCATTATGAGATGCTCGTATGGACCTATGAGATGCCAGAAAAGGTGCTTATTAATCGGTTAACAAAATCATGCAACATACTAATATGGACTGGCGTGTTGTTAGCTAAGAAGATGTGATGATCAAAAGTACAATGTGTTGGCCAGAACACCTGTAAGAAACTTAGAGCTACAGCAAAACAAAGAAAAGTGGAAAACAAGAGGGAAAGAGAATGCAAATGTGAAGCACTGTTTGCAAATGGGTTCATCTGAAAATGGCATGATTGGATATTCTGTCATTAATAAGACTATGGCTTATTAATGAATAACTCATGCTTTTCCTCAATCGGCTATGGCTTGACTCAACCTCGATCAGCCCAAAATATTCCATATGACACATGGGTCTATGATCTGAAAAACTAGATTTCCCACGATCATAAGATAAATCGTTGAAACATGGGTGTATGATCTGAAAAACTAGAATCCCTGCGAACATAAGATAAATTGTTGAAGGTCTTCTTCATACGACAGAATTCGATCACACCTTTACACAAAAAACAATTAAATCAGCCACACAAAAAAAAAAAAAAAAAAAAAATCATCTCTTTACTATCACTATTTTGCATTTGAGCTATGATTTCACATACTTTTTTCTCTTAAGATAGGAGAGATAATGTAACACTCTGATCCCATATTAGAAAAATAAGGAGTAACCTACATGGGTAGTTTATGAAGATGAACATAAGTACTAAATCTTACATTACCTAATTACTAAATTTAGTAACCATATTTAAATAAAAATGAGTTTTATAAGGAATCATAAAAAAAAAATTCCAAATTTAATAATCATTTTGGAATGATAGCACAAATATGGCTAACATTTTTTCCTAAGTCGTTTCAGGTTTTAAATCTATAGGTTTGGTAGCTAGTAGAGTTTAATGTTAACTAGTTGTGGGTTGATAATCAGTACTTCTTATAATATATCGAATTATATGCTTCTCGGTGGTTGTAAGATACATCATGCTACTACAAAAATCAGTTAGGACCCGCAGTGGTAGGCTAGTTATGACTCCACATGGACACTAATAGCTAAATTAAAAACTAAAAATATTAAAATAATCAAAAAAGTTTTTTTTCTTTCTTTTTTTTTTTTAAAAAAAAAAGCAAAGATGTGGTCAAGCCACCCTCATTTGATGTGATCGGGTAGTGAACGTAGTAGTTCATAGGGGCATATTGATGGAACACAGTAGTTCAAGAGGAAAAAATGTAATTACTTATTATTTTTATATTTTAAGCTTTTTAGTTATTAGTTATTTTTATTATTTTAATTTTTAATATTATACATTAATGCCACATGCCAATTTTTTATTGGGTTGATGTGGACTTTCATTAATTTTATAGACATATTTTAGATGGAATTGTACCACTTCCATTTTTAGCCATAAGTGAAGTACCATCTATGATACTAATTGAAACCTAGGTAGAAAAAAAATAAAATTGTTAAACCACTTGGTAATGTGCATTTAACCCAAAATTTTAGAGTATGAAAAAAAATCTTGTCCTTTTGAACCATATAAATAAATATCAAGTTATTGAATAACATATAGTCATATGTAAATCAACAGAATGGAAGGGAAGCACCATTGCTATGATTCCTATAATTCATGTTACTTGCATGAGGAGTTAGTTGGTCACAAATATAACGCTAGCCCAAAAATAAAGAAATGAACATCAAAAGAGTTGCACAATAAAAGTGTGAGATTCAAGTGATAGAATATATAAAATTACTTGACTTCCCTTCTCATACAAAAGCATTTAAAGTCACAGAATTGTATCTTTGCATATGCCCTATTTGTTTTCTAGTTATTGTTCATCCAAGCCCGATCATTCCTCACTTTCTTTTATTGCACTAAAATTCAAACCTTGCTTTCCAAATTCTTCATACTTAGAAGAAAAAAACGTCACATAAACTTCATATCTAAGCTTTATAGTCTTCTGTTTGTGCAATTCTTGTCTATAAACGAATACATAATTATTCAACATTTAACAAATTTCGTTAGTCAAGTGTGGGATTTTGGGATATTGGGGATGCCATGCTTATAATTATTATTAAGGAAATAATACATTAATAGTGAATTTGATACTTATAATGTCAAGCAACATGAATTAGGGTAGTGTTGTCTAAAATTTTTAATGAGAGTAATGCATTATATGCATTATCCTTCAAAATGTACTAAATAGAGGAAATCGAGGAATTTTAAAATGGAGATGATCCTTTTCCAAAGGAACATTGATGGTTATGCAATTACGTACCTTGGTGCATTTTGTTCATCCCATTGTAGAGATCAGTGATCAAATTGCATTGGATGAGTTTGATAATCAAGTTTCTGCAAAATGCACAGAGATGAAGATAGGAAATAAAGGCATGTGTGTGTGTGTGTGTTTTTTTTTTTTCAAATATAAAAAAAATAAAAAAATTGTGTAGATATATTTATCATTCTAGGCATGTCATTAACATTTTGCATGTTCATATATTTTGCTTGTTTTTTTGGTTTGTCTTTGCATTACATTTGATGTGTAAATGTGTTTTTCATTTCATTTTTTCTTTCAAATAAAAAAAAAATCGAAAATAAAAAATAAAAATAGAAGAAATCTCTTGAATGCTTAAAACACTATTTGAACTTTAATTATTATATTTTATTGCATGTTGTTTTACCTGTTGCATTTTAATCTTTTATTGCATTGCTTTCATTATTTTGCATATAGATTTATTTTTTATTTTTTATTTTACAAAAAGAAAAAAGAATATATATATATATATATATATATATATATATAGTATTGCATTGCTTTTAATTGTTTTGCTTAGCTTTTTTTTTTTTTTTTTCCTATTTTTTATTTTGAGTTTCAGGTTTTATATAGTAAAAAAAATTGGATGTCTTACTTTCGTATTCGTAAGTTTACATCATATTCTCATTTTTGCTTAGTGTTTTTAAATCATGTATAATCGATCAAGATCATTTTGTGTGACTTATGCATGGTGATTACTTTTTGTGATGAATATGCATGAATGTTGTGTGCCTAAATACTGTTAAATATTTAGACTATGCTTGCAATATTCATATACCTATTAATAATTTAATCCCGACATGTTAGTACGTATGTTGCTCCGTGATTGCTTAATTGGTAGGCAATCATTGATAGGATATATAATACATTTTAATATATTTTCTATGAACAAATTAATCATACCTAGTTGAACGTTTATAATTTAAAGTCTCAACCTAATCACTATGGTACACATGCAATATAAAGAAAACCAAAAGAAAAAGAAAAAAAAAAAGTGTTCATTTCATGTCAAAATATACACATCCTTGTGTCCTTAACAGAAATAATCATTGTTCATTTATTGTGAAAATAATCGAACAATAATGGACTAGGATGACCATTTGTAGCGCTTAGTGCAATTATAGGGGATATAACATTTAATGTCTGAAGTACTCTAAGGCCTAGAAGTTTGGTTGGATTTTTGACTTTAAGATGTATTATGATATATTTGTGTTGAAAAGCTTAACCTCCTCATAAATCTAAGGTCTTACTTGGAATTTCTCACATGCGTCATGGAAGCGTTGTTTAATTGTTAAATACATTTTACTATGTGTGGATTGAAATCAATTAAACCTTTGAACCTTGATTGCATTTGAAACACAATTTGATCTTCTACATTATTTAATTTTATTAGGTATCAAATGTCTCATAATATATTACAAGGTGTGACCCCACTACATCTTGTATGCAAATATTTTTTTTTTTGAAAGAGCAAATAATTTTTTTACATCATGGAATACATCACGAGATATTTGATACTTAATGAAATTAAATCATGTAGAAGATTAGATTGTGTTGAGTTTTTTTTTTTTGAGGAAAAATCAATCTAATTTCATTAATCGTAGTCAAGAGCATAAAAAATTCTTACAATCATAGAACATATAGTTATGCAAGATCATAATCGAAGCTAAAAAATTACACGTCATAAAAATAAAAAACATACAGATCTTACAATGAAAATCAATCTATGACGTCAAACATCCGTTATCCCAACCCGATCTTCAGTTTATAGAACAGAATCAACAGATCTACTAACGCAGACTCCTTCTAGTGGCATAGGAAGCCATTTTTCAGGCATGAGCAAAAAATGCATACCCAAAACATTCCCTCTCGACTCAAAAGCCAGAAGTATTATTCATGTTCTCAGTCCAACGACCAGGATCATAAAATAAAAACCAAAAACAAAAACAAAAACCTACAAGCAACAGTGGAGGAGCATGATATCGTAGGCATCCCTTCAGAGAAGACCCGCTTTGGCTGAAGAAGACGATCAGATCTAAAGTTGAAGAGACTAGATCTGGATCTGGATCTAAATCTAGATCTACAAACTAGATCTAAAGTAACCCACCAGAAACGAAGACCGGTGGAACCTACAGAGAAGACACCGCACTGCTATCATGAAAGGGGAGGAGGGAAGATCTAGATATAAATCTAGATCTTCCTCCCCTGAAGTTCTTCTTGGTGGGGGCTAGGGTTTTTTTGGAGAGAAAAGAATAGTTTTTTAGATTGTGTTGACTTGAAATGCAATCAAGGTCAAAAGATTGATGGATTTCAATTTACACACAAGTGCAATCATAGTATTTAACAATTTAACATCGCTTGCATGATGTGTGTAAGCAATTTCCAACACAACCTTAAATTTATGAGGAGGTTAACCTTTTCACATCTAGTGTATGATATTAATACATTTTAAAGTCAAACAATTCTATCAAACTCTTGGACCTTATGAGCACTTTAAACGTTGTTACCTCAACTGCAACATATACTATCAATGGTCATCCTAGTCTATAATTGTTCGACTTTTTTGGCAATGAATAAATAATGACTATTTTTATGAGGATATGAATCTTTGACATGCAATTAATGTACACAGTTTTTTTTTTTTTTGGGTATTTGTATTTCACATTTTGGTGCTTTTTATACTGCACGCATGGGTGCCATAGAGTGATTTAGAGTAAGACACTACATTATAAGCCTTCAACTAGATCATATTGGTTTGATCTTAAAAAATGCATTATCCCCACCAATAACTTTGCTTACCAAGCACTCACACAACAACATATTAACATGTCGGAATTAATAGGTGCATAACATTGCGAGCATGATGTAAATATTTAACACCATTTATGCACACAACATACATGCATATCCATCACAAAAATAATCATCACACTACAAAACAAATCTAGTTTAATGGCATTTGATTAGTGACATTTTTAAGAAAATGTCAATAACCTCCACCCTACAATATGTTGATTTCTAGCTA